>JAHWGI010000312.1:532500-740000 GCA_029379305.1 Frankliniella fusca | reverse complement strand
AAAAACTCTCTGAATCTGAGAACGCAACTCGATTTTATAGCGCTGTCTTTTTACCTCTCTCATATGAATAGAAAAGGGCAGCGCATTGAACATCGAGAGGTGTGCTCTCAGATTGCGAGATTTTTCGTTCACCGTGCGCGAGCGCGAAACTTCGAAGCGTTCAATGCTTAGCAATTATGCACGCTAGAGAGAGACGCGACGGCATGGCAGAAAATAAAGGCACAGAGCAACTGACCGCACGGACTGAGAGCGAGAGACAGCTAGCAAGAAAGAGGGAGAGTGAGAGGTAGCAAGCGAGAGAAAGAGAGAGGGGGAGCGATGGAGGGGGAGAGAGAGGGAGGGACAGAAGGCAGAGCTTCGAGGGCGCTCGCTCGCGCGCGGAGGTGGAATGCAAAACGAGAAAACGAAACCTCATCATTCTGCTCTCCGACCGCTGCGACGCCGCCAAGCCGCCGTCCTAGCGGTAATAATGAGAAATGGATCTGACTTCATTTAGAGAGGAGCAGAGAGAGAGAGAGAGAGAGAGAGAGAGAGAGAGAGAGAGAGAGAGAGAGAGAGAGAGAGAGAGAGAGAGAGAGAGAGCTCTCGCTTCGGGCGAGCAGAGAGTAGGCGTTGCGCGTTGCGTGCCCTCGTGCTGCCCACGCCGGCCGCTGCAACAACTGCTCTCCGGCGCTTTTTCTCTCTAAACATGAAATATGATGATTGTGATAGGGAGGGGTATGGCCGGTGGCCGCCGGGGCCGGCTGGGCCCGCGCGCTCCTAACGAGGCGTCACCCTCCTCTGGCGTCACCCGATGGCGTCATCCGCAGTGGTGTAGTGACGAGGTGGCAGCATCGCACGCAAATAACTCATGGGAAGAAAAAAATCACAGCACCTGCAAAAACTTTTCTTTATGCTGCCTCTCATCTTTATAGGAAGCCCACAGAGCTGTAGACGTGCGTGTGAGTCGTTTTTTTTTAAAAAAAAATACTGCATTTTGTTATAAAACTCAGATTTTTCCTAGATCAAGTGAGAGAGAAATCACGCACTTATACAAGTGTGAAGGATTCACACACTTGGGTCTCCTCTGCTGCACGCAGGCCGGTCCCGCAGCGCAGCGCCCCGCGGCGCAGAGCGCCCCACACCGTGACGTACGTACGTCTTCATGCCACGGTCCGTTCCGTGATCGACAGCGCCAGCGGGGTAGTCTCCGACAGGTGGGGCCACGGGCCGCGCGGTAGCAGCGTGCTCGCTCAATGGACTAGGGGGAAACAACTGAATTTTGATGTACAGATTATGTGAATTTTTAATGAATTTCCGTGAGTTTTTGATTGAATTTTATCTAAATTTTTTGTAAATTTTGTAGAATGTTTCTGATTTTTTTAACTGAATTTTTCGGAATTTCTCGGAGGTATCATGAATTTTTCTGAACTTCTCTAAATATTTTCCGAATTACGAAGTGTAAAAAAAAATAACAAATCATAGTTGTTTTCTTCTCCACTATGACGCACTATATTTTTTTTCTGATGGAGGGTGAGGCTGGATATTATTAGTGAGGTAACGGGGGAGTAGGATTGGGTAAGTAACAGCAAGCTCATTTTTTTTTTTTTTTTGAAATTTCTAATTTTTACCCAGAAAAATCTTTAGTCCAAGCGACCATCGTTTAGGCACTTGAATTTGACTTGACATGACTTGCGAACCAGGCCATCAAGAGAGGACTTAAATCCCAAAGGGGAGGTCCATTTCAATCTCATAGAATACTCCATCATTTAATGAGAGCTTTCAAAGAGGAACCCCGAGTAAAACTAGCATAGATACCGAAACTTTGCAAAAAATAAAAGGGCAGTCAACTGCCACAGAGCGTGTAAGCAGGCAACACGTGCCGAGAGACAAGAGGTAAGTGGGGCAATAAAGCGGAGGGCACCGCGGTGGCTGCGGGTAAGGGCGGGGTAAGTCCCCCTGGGGTGACTCACGCCTCCCGCTGCTGGACACAACCCGACAATGCGAATTCCGCGCGTGCAGCAAAACAAAAACATGTAAGGAGCAGAACAAAGACGCATGGCAGCGGCAGAGAGGGAGAGAGAGGGGGGAACAGGAGGAGGGGGGCCGAAGCGAAAGGGGGCAAAAAGAGAGGGCGACCGAGGGACACGATTTGACCATTTGGTGTCGACACTCCCCTTACGTGTGATTGTCACACACTTGCACAAGTGTGAATTTACATTATTCCTGTAAACTTGAGCGCGTATGGGTTCCCGCCGTTCCCGCAGTTGTACACTGAAAATCTACGAGTCATAATTTCTCGCCCCATACGAGTGAGAATTTGAGGGCAATTTTATTACTCTGTGGAGAGTAAGAATTTTTTTCCTCGCCCTTTATGAGAAAGAATTTTGAGACCTAGCCCAAATAAAGTGAGAATTTGTGCTCAAATTAAGTGAGGTTAAAAAATCCTCACTCAAATAGAGCGAGGTTCAAAAATATCTCGCTCGAAAAGAGCGAGGTTAAAAATTCTCACTCTAATTTAGTATGGAAAAGTGTCCTCTCCCATTTTGAGTGAGAAATTGGATTCCAGGGTTTGCAGTGTACACTTGTGCGAATGTGAATGTCCGAATGGATTCAATGAAACGTGAGTGAATTTCCATTCGTACACTTGTACAAATGTCAAGGAAAATGTGCACGCAAAAACATAATTCGCGTTTGAGCCAAATAGAGAAAATAAAAATACACGTGAACTAACTTTTTGCTGCATCCCATAGATGTATGAGCCAAAGCTAATTTTTGAGCTGCGGCGCTTATTTTAGCAACTCTGCTATATATTTTTCCGCGGTGTTAAGTTTTAAGCAGCCTTAGTGCTAATTTTTCACATCTGATTTCAGCTGAGCGATTTTTGTTTTCTTTGAACTTCTCTCGGAATAAGGGTCACACACGTGAACTGAAACTATACACGGAAAAAAAAACGTAAGCCGTAATAGCCAACACGTTAGCTAGCCAGGCCCTAGCTAACATTTTAGCTCTCAGAGCTCAACATTAGCTGTGGTAGCTGCGCATTAGCTGTGGTAGCTGCGCATTAGCTGTGAGAGCTAACGTGTTATCCACGTCACATAATGCCGTGTAAGGTGTTCCCCCGAAAGCCATAAGTTCGTTTGGATACGCGTTAGCTCTCACAGCTAATGCGCGGCTACCACAGCTAATGTTTAGCTCTGAGAGCTAAAAATGTTAGCTAGGGCCTGGGTAGCCAACATATAAGCTATTACAGCTAACCTGTAGCTACTGCAACTTACGTTTTTTTTTCCGTGTACACCACACCAACGGGAGTGCGACATTCAGACACTTGCAGCAGTCCAGTCGTTCTTCTGGACTCGAGTGCATTATCCAGTGCGGCGGGCCCTTCGTCCTCAGCGCGGGGATGCAGCATTCCTTCCTGCCATGCTCTGAGCAACAATAAGGCGCGCAAGTCGTAAACGCCACGCCGCCGCGCACTCGGTGACGAAGTGGGGGAGAGGAGGGGGGGGGGGGGAGCGGAAGGGTTGAGCTCGGCAGGGCCTGGCAGGGCCCAGCGACCGACAGGGTGATTTAAAGGCTGAAAAACAAGCGCCCCCTCCCCTCCCCTCCCCTCCCCCCACCCCGCCTCCACGCCCTTCAGCCCCGCTCGGCTCACTGCCAGGCTGGCTAACTGTTCGGTCGGTCCAGACGTTTGCCTCGCTCGGCCCTACAAATTATTACCGAGACATTCACAATGGCGGTCACGTGGTCCGCGCGCAACTGGGTGGCCCACCCAGGCCCGCCGGCCAGTCCAGTCGACCGGCCGGGAAACTCAACTGCGTAAATGTCACTCACTTGCAGGTGTGTGATGTGCGAATCGCGCCAATAATCCCCACTCGCGCGGCGAGTAACGCGGAAAATAATATTTTCCCACGTAAATCGTCACACACTGAACGGGGCCAAGTGCGGCGCGAATGAAAATTCACACACCTGCTTGCGCGCGACGTTCATACACTTGGGGATGCCCCTCTCGCCGGCCGCCAGGGGGCGGCAGCGGCGGGGCGCGGCGCCGCAGTTCAAACTAGCTGCAATTATACGGATAAAAGGAGTGTGCACCGGGGCGGGGCGGGGCGGGGCGGGGCGAGTGGTCCCCAGGGAATGGAATGATAAAAATAAAAGCTATCGGATGGGGATTGGGCGCGAGAACACAAAGGAGTGCGGGCGGGGCGGGGCGGGGCGGGCGTTCCGATACCCTCGGGGGGTAGAAGGTGGCTGGGGGGGGGGGGGGGCAGATGGACCCCGAATGGAGCGCCGAAGTGGGGGCCGAATCGCTCCGACCAGCCCGTGCGAACAAGATGACTCACACGGACCAGACACGGTCGGCCCCGCCCCGCCCCCGACCTTACCCCGACCTGCTGCACATGGGCGTCCGGCTGTCAAGTGTTTCACAAAACGGGCTAAGCGGTCCCAGCCCCGCACTGCCAGACTGGCAGTATTATACCAGATTGGGGCAGATTTCCCGCGAATTCACCACGGGTGAAACTAAGGCGTATTTGAATTCTTGATTCATTTAAGACCTTTTACTTCAGGAAAGAAGTTCGCTTGGAGGACCCCCTTCCCCCCGTGCATTTAGCTGGGGGAAAGGATGGTATAATATGCTCTCCCTGTGTGTTCAAGAATAGAGATGTGCGAACAGGCTTGGTTCGAATTCGAACAAACACGAACAAAAATTTAGGAAAACAACTCGAACCGAACCGAACACTAACACATCTGAAATCGACTCGAACGAACCGAACCGAACACATAAGTGTTCGTATCCGAACAAGCAACTTTTAAACTAAATTCTTTTTTCTTAATAGTGTTAATCATTTTAATGCTGGACAATTTCTAAAATGCGTTTATTTCTTCAGCTGCGGTACATTTTTCTCTTTCAAAGTTGATTTTAAGGCATTATTACTGAATTCATGCAAAGAAGTGGTGAAATGTTCGACCACGAACGCTCTGAGACGATATTTTCCGAACAGTTCGTGTCCGAACATTTAATGTTCGTTTCCGAACGAACAAACATCGTGTTCGGTTCGTTCGTGTTCGTTCGAATACGAACATGTTCGCACATATCTATTCAAGAAGAGCATACGGACAGCATGTTTCAAGTGTTCTACACCTTAGTTTAATCAGTGTACGGCTGTACTTTCAGCACAGTACATTACTACAGGCAGGAATGGCGAAAAATCTTGGCAAAGGTATTCTCTTTTTGCGGACTTCCACGGATCTTCTGCTTTTGGCAGCGAGGAGGGGGGGAGGGGAGGAATTATTCATACAAAATGTGCACAATGCCCTTTCTTGACTTTTCATTTTTTGATTTTTCTATTGATTTTTGAAGGAAGATTTCTGTCACTCTTTGATAAATTTTGATCTTTTACCCCCATTTCTGAATTCTTCAATTTTTTTTTCTGTCTTTTGTTATTTTTTCTCGATTTTTCGGTTCTTTTGTATCTTTCTCCTAAATTAAATTCTGATATAATTGATTTATTTTTCATTTTTTGGGGGGGTGGAGGGGTGGGGCGGGGGGTGGAAGAGAGTTTTATGTACCGTGTTTTTTTTTTTTTAAGTGACCTCCTCCTCGTTTGGCAGTACTTTTCCTTGTTCGCACCGGGACCGGCCCGGCACGTCCGTCGCAGGGGTCGTCGCGTCCCCACGCCGATGGCTCCCCAATAGCCATTTCTTCTTTCTTTTAATTCCTATTTTCGACGGTGTAAACACCGGGCGGCGTGCGCGCGCCACACAGCACAGGCCGGTGTGCCGGGCCGGGCCGGGCCGGGGGCGGCTTTGGCAGCGGCTGTAAAACACATTGTCCACTGGCGCCGACCTGCTGCCGGCCCGGCCCGGCCAGGCCCGGCAGGCTGCTGCCAGCTCGGCCGTGCTGCCGCTGCTGCTGAGCGGTCAGCCAGCCCGGCTGGCAGGCCAGCACCGTAAGGACTAGCCGCCGCGGCACAGATCCACTACCTGGCGGGGCGGGGCGGGGCGGGGAGGGCTCAGCCGGCAGCGGATCCACTGGATGTTGTACACTGCCGAAAGCCGAGGGAGGGGATATTTCACGTTGCTGGTCACGAGGAGGAACTCGCCCACGTCCCGTCACCTACGAGGGAGGAAGCAACTCTGAATTTTCGTGTACAAATTTTTAGAATTTTCGCGAATTTTAGTAAATTTTTATTGTATTATTGTATATTTTTCATTGAATTTAACCAAAATATTTCTGATTCTTTCCTTACTTTTTCTAATTTTTCCTGAAATTTTCAGATTTCATTCTGAATTACGTGGTGTACAAAATTTTAGAGAGGTTTCCCCCTCGATCAGCTGACTCTCCGTTGACATTGCGAGCGGGATGTCAGTTCGCCAGTGTTACTGTCCGACGGCGCTGTATGTACACCATCGCGCGAAGACATCAGCTGTCAGCACCGTCGTCCTCGTCATAGTGTCATCCCAGGCCCCGTCAGCACCATAGTCGCCCTTCGGACACCTGGACGAGGGGGCCGTCACTACAAATTCAAGGGTACACTAATTTTGCTGATTTTTCTAGTTTTTCGTGATTTTTCCTGATTTTTTCCCCTCGATTTTTTCGGTTTTTTCTTGATTTTTTCTGATGTTTCCTTGATTTTTCTCTGAATTTTTACTGATTTTTCAGTGATTTAATTTGAAGGTGTGCACACTGATTATTTCTTTCTAGTGAACGACCCGTTGCACCGTCGCGTCGTCCTCAGGCACGGGACTCCCTGGCGGCGGAGCGGGGTGCGCACGCTCTCTCGCGCTCATGGCGGGCCTTACCTTGCCAGGCCCTGCCACTCCCAGCATTGGGCACATGCCATGAGCGCGACGAGGACGGAGAAGGTACGAGAGCGCGATCTTCGGAATCAGACGGCGCTGGTTGTATGATAGCCGGCGCTACATTTCCTCCCCCGCCCCGCCGCGCCGCGCCACTGGGAGGGTGGTCCTGGGCTGGGCCTGCGAGCACCGTTATCGGCCGCTGCCTCCGGGTGGCGCGGCGTAGCGCGACCCCGAGGGATTTGGAGGGGAGGAGAGGGCTCGCCTCGCCTAGGCTCAGCAGGCTGTGACATTGTGCCGGGAGGCTCGACTCGGCTGGTTTGCCTCGTGGGCCCTTCACGAGACAAGAGCACATAACTCGGACAAACACCGGCTGGCTGGCCGAGGCGGGGCGTGGTGGGGCGGGGCGCGGGGCGTGGTGGGGCGCGGCGGGGCGGTGACGCACCGTCTGCTGCTCTGCTGGCTCCTGCAGCCTGCAGCAGGCCTGCAGCGGTGGTGTCACAGCAGCAGGATCCTGCCGGGGTGGCGCGGCGTAGCGGACGTGACGCCGGTACCTGCTGCATGCGGGCCTGCAGGGCCTGCTGGTGGTGGTGGCGCAGCGGAGCGGAGGGGTCGGTGTCCAGCAGGGTGATTCCTCCGCACAGCAGTGGTCTCGTCTCTCGCCGTCCTTGTCGCACTCGTGGGGCACAGGTACGGAGCAGGAGAGAGAGAGAGAGAGAGAGAGAGAGAGAGAGAGAGAGAGAGAGAGAGAGAGAGAGAGAGAGAGAGAGAGAGAGAGAGAGAGAGAGAGCACAATGCTAAACGCCGGGCAGCGGGGCGGTGCAGTCGCACTATATAGGCCTATCCTGTTCTGCAAGGTGATTCCCAACCCAACACCGTTTCGTAGTGTCCGCTCACTTGCTGCCACTGATGGCCTCGCGCCATGAGTGCGACAAGGAACGTCCTCCGCCCCTCTGTCGGCTCGGCTCCGCCGGCGACGCCACCGTCCACCACCAGGTCCTTCCCGGCGCCAGCCAGGCCATCGGATGCTCCAAACTGTCCCCCTCTTGATGCCGACGAAGATGACGCTGGCAGTTCAGCTCGAGTCGACTATCGCTCGCGAACTGTCATCCACGCAAGGGGTCGTCAACTTCGATATTCCTCCGTGCACCGGCTGATAATACCTCCAATATTACCAGAATATTACACATATTACTGGTAATATTTCGTAGATATTACATATCTTTCTTGGTTTACGACTTTCATATTTTAAGAATTCCCCGTTCAACCGAGCATGAGTCGGATTCGACACGAGAACCACACGGGTGGAGTTAACATTATCGTGTGACAGGCGTGGCAATAAAGTACCGGTACCGGAGCATTCCATGCAAAGATTCCAAGACGATATCGTTTGAATCGCGCCTGCAATCGGGTTATCAGAAAAAATGATAATAAATGAGGTGGCCTGGTCGGGTGCCTCGCGCCTCCTCACCTGTCAGTGGATTGCTGGGCACGTCTCCCACGCTGATCCCCTTCTCCTCGTACGTGTACCGCAGGCTGGAGCAGCTGATATCCGGGGTATCCTTATCCTTGGGGAGGGTGGCGGCCTGCGCCGGCCCGGGCCCGGCGGCCAACAGGGCCAGCACCACCAGGGCCAGCAGCATCGCCGGCGAGCTAATCCTCATCACCGCCGTCACACACTTCTCGGGCACACGCGTGAACCTCGCTACCTGCTGCTCGCCGCCGGCACCCGAACCACAACGCATCGCCCGATATAAACAAAGCAGCGCGGCCGACGGACTCTCGGCGCTCGACGACGAAAGGAGAGGTTAAGTCCTCGCGGTGCTACGGCGACGAGAACCGAGTCGTCCCTACAGACGAGAGGCACTGGGGGAGCCGTCCAGCATTTGGGGGCGCACGGGGGAGGCGAGGGAACGGTTTCGGGGGACAGGTCAACGTTAAAAGTGCACGGCCGCGGCCATGCCAAGTGAGACGGAGCGGCGTGGCGACACGAAGGACCTCCCGACCGACCACGCGTACGGCTACGCACTGACTGCAAACATGGACACGAGCAGCAGCGAGCGGAGCGGGAGCGGCGGCCGGGCCGGCACGGGCAAGAGGCGAGCGGCAGCGGCGTCTGCTTCACAGGATTTCCCCCTCCAGCTCACCCCCACCTCATCCCCCACCCCCACCTAGCGCGCTCCTTTGTTCGACGCCATGAAAAGACCTAGATGCAGCAAAAGGAGGAGTTGCGGCTCCGAAATATGATGAATATTTCGGCGATTCGCTGTTGAGGGAAAGTCCCCTTCGGATAGGTTGTAGTTATGCGTCACGATTCGAATTTCACCCGTTCGTGGGAGTAGAAAAGTAGCTTGCATACATTCATTGGAAGGAAGCGGACAGGGTGACGTTTGTGTTGACTTGTGGGATTGATAGACAAAACTTGGTGGGGACGCACCGAGTGACATCTCTGCAGAACTGTAGCTCTACGGCGATGTTCATCTGTTTCGTAGTATATATCTTGTCGTCTGCTACTTCAGTCGTCTGTCTGCTCTTGGCGGTTCTCACTCGTCTTCACACCAGAATCCTAGAATCAACGATAGAAACTGTTGAAAATGACATTTTCGAAAGTGACTCACGTGCTGTTCGACATGGATGGACTCCTGCTCGGTAAGGGCAAGAAGATACCTGCATTTACTTTGCATTTTCCCCCCTGTCAATCCGTCAACCTGCCACTTGCTTACGTCCTAGATAACCTTGAGGGAAAGGGAAAATTCCTGTGGTGATAAATTTCGTTATCTGGCATGAAATCGATAATACCTTGTCTAAAAACAATTTAAGTGGTATAGTCATTGCCCGGAAACTGATCATATCTCCTTTTGTAATATCCCATAACTTTCGAAAATCTTGACTCTATTTCTCTGTCATAGTGTACAGTAAATTGCACAGTGAAGTAGAGCAACCAACTATCAGTTGCCTTTGTAATTTTAAACACTAGCCCAGAGCTAGTTTTTTTACAACTGAGCCGTGAGATTTTAAGCATTTCCATTTTACCTAGTACAAATCAAACCTTATTAAATTTGGCATTCATAGAAATATGATGCAACATGTTTAAAACATTGCCTTTTTTTTAGTTTTTATTCTGAAACAGATCCATCAAATATGGAAATTTTTATAATTTTTCTTCTATTTCCAACAGACACAGAAAAACTGTACAGATGTGCTATCAGTGAAGCATTGCAGACTTATGGCAAGGAGTATACCCCTGAGGTCATGTTGATGGTGACAGGAACAACTGAAAGAGATACTGTGCAAATAATTGTCAATGAGTACAATCTACCAAGTGAAGAGGAATTTCATAAAATGTTCAAAAAGAGGAGTTTGGAACTTTTAAAGGATTCAGAACTGTGTGAAGGTAAAATTATCTGCTTTTGGTCATGATGTGACAGCTTTATAATATATAACACAAGTAGTAATCTTGCGTTGGGGGATTTAAAAGGAGCTGAACGCCTTGTGCGACACTTAAGTAAACATGGAGTGCCCATTGCTGTCGCCACAAGTAGCAGTTTGGAAAGTGTTGGAGTGAAAACACAGAAATTCAAAGAGTTGTTCTCCCTTTTCCACCATGTTGTAAGTGGGAGCTCTGACCCAGATGTGAAGAATGGTAAACCAGCTCCAGACATTTTCCTTGTTTGTGCATCTAGGTTCCCTGACAAACCAGAACCAGAAAAGGTAAACTGCTCAAAAGAAAGTACTATCATGTGCCTAATTTATTTTTTCTAACTAGAAATTTTTGTTCCAGTGCCTTGTATTTGAAGACGCTCACAATGGAATTGTGGGGGCTCGCTGTGCTGGAATGCAAGCCGTCATGGTACCAGAAAAAACAGTACCCGAAGAAAAGAGGAAGGGAGCAACTGTTGTGCTTAATTCCCTTCTTGAATTCAAACCAGAGCTCTTCGGACTACCTCCATTTGATGACTAAGAAGGGTAGATGTCTGTTGACAGCTCCTGAATAATGGCTATTCATGCTGAGAAGACAAGGCTGTGCAAAATAGTTTCTTGCATGGCACAAAATATTTCTACAAGAGAGCACAATGTAAACCAAAGATCTAGGAATCTTTATAATTTTAATTTTAAAGTATAGTTGTAGGTGTGTTGAAACTCCCTAAAGCCTTACACTTTTAGTCAATAAGTAGTTTTATTACAACAGTACAAAAGTTGTTGTCTTCACAGCCAAAGTTTTTCTTTTACTGTTGCCAACATTTAAAGTAATTGCTCTTACTACTCCATCCATGATGGATATTATGTCACTTTTTTCATGTAACACCATAAAATAGTAGCACAATTAGAAGTCGGGTGAGCTCTTTTGGAACATTATGGATTTAAGTATGAAATTCGTCCAACATAGTTGACTGAAACATCAGTGCTTTTAAATTGCATGTCTGACAAAAAGGAACAGAAAAGGCTTTTATGTTGAATATTGGAAAAATACAATCAATTGTGGAAAATTGTGTATGCTTCATTTCCACAATCAAATACATATTATATTATTTTTGTACTTAATCAAAGTTACATGTTGTTTGGTGCCAGTTAATAATTTTATCAATGTTTAAAGTATTAAACAGATTTATTTTTACTCCTGTTAAGTTTGAGCTGCATTGAAATGACTGAGTTGATGCCATACTGTGGAAGAGGAAGTGAAGTACTGACTAATTGATAGTGACAAACTAGAAATTTTGAAACCCTACTATTAATGCCATATCAAATAGTTAATTCTTGTAACACTGCAAATGCAACTTTTGAATCTAAGCTCACAACCTTTTCTGTTCTGGTAATACATTCCAGCCCATTGAGAACTCACTGATACAAATGACAATGAGAAAATATAATTTTATGAAGACTTCATAAGATTGTAATTTTCACAGAATCATTCAGTATCTGTGTAGGGTGCCTGTCACTACAGTAAAAGCTTGCTGACACAGTTCCTGTACTTGCGCCAAAATCACAATGTTAAAAACAGAAAAAACCTTAAGCAAACATTTTTACATATAGTAAGTCTTGCAGATACAGGAAAAATGCAATGCTATAAGCTGGAGATGTTAGAAGCAGCTTTTACTGGATTCACAAATGAATGAGAATTTATTGTACATTCTTTCACTGTTAAATAACTTGATTGCTCTCTAATTTTAAGAACATTCCTACTCTTGCTGATCCATATGATTGACCATTGCGTATTCCTACAATGAGGAGCATAATGTATGTCAAACGGGTAATACAGTTGAATATTGATGTCTCCTTTTTATATATTAAAGAAACTAAATATTTGAAACTAATCTTACTTGAATTATTCCACTCTGGAAGTTTCCCCCATTTTTCCTTTGTACTTGTGCAGACTGGTGAACACTCACACACACTCCAAACACTCCCCCCCCCCAAAACAATGGGTCAAATAAGTACTACACTTGACACTTTGTTCTTCAAAACTTATTCATTCATTCACAAGAAGACCACAAAATACAATCTTACTGGCATACCTGAAGCACTTTTATTATACTATTATTGCATCCACTTAAAAATTTAATTTAATGCATGTAACATCATAAAAGAGAGCAAAAGCCAAACAGTGAGGGTAACATTAAAATAAATACAGATAACAATAAGGTATGGTGAATGAGATAATACTAGAACTTGTCTCTCAAGATAAATGCAATACCCTTAAAAAGTATTCAACAAATATATAATAAACATAAATTGGGACTAAAGATAAAATGTAAAACTGGAGGATAAAGCACACAATATCACAAAACTTCCTATATTGGAAGAAAATATGTTTTCCCTTGCTATATTGCAAATCTAGTATGAATAGTCATTGACAATGATAAGCACAGGCCACCTCCTAAATAGTTAAGGGTGCATTCACAGAAACCTTTTAAGAAGAGGGACTAGGACTGGTTGGGGACATGGCACATGGTGTACTTGTTGTTGGTGTTACAGAACTATCAGTAGAAATGTTTCTTTTTAAGATGCCCCTTTCCACTGCTTCTTTTTCAAGGTCAGCCAACTGTCTACGGAGGCGGGCTGCCCGCAGTCTCAACTCCTTGTCATTTTCCTTTAGAGTCATAACTGTTTGAAGGGCTTTACGTTGAGGGCTCTGGTCTATTACCCATCGGAGATACAGCTCTGACCACAAAGACTGAAATAAAGAAAAGAATTGCAATAAGAGAGAAACAAAATTTTATGATTTTCCTGATTTTCCTTCTTTCTTTCCCCACTTACAAGACTCATGGGAGCAACAGAGGGCCAAATGACTCTGTTGTTTGGATCATACATGGGATTCAAATAAGACTGCAGTATATCAGGGCGGTTCAAAAATGACCAAAGACTGGCAGTATTTTGAGCAAGCTGCAAGCGCACTCGCTCTGCTTCACAGTTTCCAAGGAATGTACCTGTATCATCAAAAGCAGAATTAAGAAAACACTCATCTACAAAATGAAAGAAAACATAGATGTTTTAGAAGAAAAACATTTCAAGCACAAACCAAACTGGGAACTGTAGGAATGTTCAAATAATAAAATGAGAAGAGGTTGACTGAATTCAAAACTGCATGGGTACTGTTGGTGGATTTGTTGAACACAATCAAGAAATAGTAAAAAGGTAGGTGCATGATTTTTGTTTCGCCCTGTGCTGGAGTAACATGACCTTGAATGCCTCTGCGGAAATGGGTAACCTGCTTGAATCCATTCTCTTTCAACCAATGCCTCTAAGCTAAAAAGAAAATACATACAAAAAGTTAATGATAAAATTTGAAAAAAGCTCAATGCACAACTTTGACTAAACCTCACCCCCGAACAGTTCGACAGTCAGGATTTAATATGACTTGAGCCAGAGAAGTCACTAGTAATGTGGAGTCCAAACCCTCGGAGCCATGAACAAGTACAGATAAGCCCTCCTGTACATTAGAAACCAAAAAAAAATTATGACCACATAAATAAGGAAATGAAAAAAGAATGTTGGAGAAATTAGGTAGCTCACCTTGTCTAAACACTGGGCCACAACACATGCACAATTAAGGGTATCTTTGACATGAGTCATCCAATTAGATGATTCCAGACGAGACAACCAGCGATCCATAGATGATGCTGTGTCATTGCAAGCTGAAGATAATGGTCAAGATAAATAACTTGCTCAGAAGCAAAGAGCTATTGGTAAAAGTGTATGATTTCCTACAGGACAACCTTCAATAAGTTTTGTGAGAGATTCAAGCAGTACGTGACGTCTGTCAATTGGTTTATGAGATCGCCGCCATTGTGGATAATAGATTTCTACTTCATAGCCTCCTCCTCTTGCCTTAAAAGTCATAAAAGACAATTAGTAACTAATATCAAATCAAGGAAACCTTGCAAGAGTAAATAATTACTTTGGCAGACTGAGCAAAGTTCAATGATCGCGTGTCAATAATGTAGCCACGCTTTCCTGGTCCTAGGACGGCATTGAGAAGTTTCTCATCCTCTTTACAGCGTCTAGAATTTGGGCCAAGCAAAGGCTGACTGCTCCTCAACAGAATGCTCTGAGGAAAGTAATAAAAATTAGGCACAATGCCTTCATGAATAACAATGGTGTAAAAGGGGACACATCATAGGATACAAACCCCTCCATCATGGCGATAACACAAAATGGGGAAACGGCCACCCTCTCGGTAACTTGCTGCCACCACCAATGTTTCATCGTCAATGGACTTAGGCACAACAACTGTGCTGGGGTAACTTGGACAGACCTTATACGTGGAATAAAAGTTAAAGATTTAACAGAAAGAAAAACATAATAATTTATGAAAAATTACAGGTATAAAGTAATTATCCAATTAACTAACATTATAGTCTTTGTTTACATAAGAAAAACGCCACTCTTCAGAGAGGGCAGTGACCAGTTTGTTAAACTCAGTCTCTGGACGGAATGTTGTCCACCCATCCTCTAGTATAGTGTACATAGGTCGATAAAAGAAGGGGTACAGCAAAGTGGGTTCGACTGTAAAAGAAAGGAATTTAAGCTGACAAGATAACAATTTGGTATGTAGGCAAAAAGCTAATTGTGTATCTGACCTATACTTGATAGCTTTTCAATTGAAGACGCAACATTCAGAAATTCCCTTTGCTCCTTGATTTCTAGTTCAATACAACGAAAGTCCTTGCATTTGATGATCAGAGTCCCTCCTCCAGCTTGGGTGTCAGGTTTACGTTCAATAGCATCAACATTACGATGAAGCAACTGTTAGGAGTAGCAAGACACATTGTTAAGAATAAAGTGACGCTATGACATATTTGGTAAATGAGGTGTCATTTGTTCCTCATGCAAACTAACCCACAGCTCCTCTACTCCTTCTTTGCGGGAGGATAAAATCATGTGATGCCCTGTTATGCATAAGGTACCATCCACAGGACTGTGGAATGGTCCTCGCATTTTAACTCCGTCTAGCTTAGGAGTTAGAATAAAATCAGCAAACTCCATCTGAAGAAAGAAATAAAAAATAAAAAAAATAGTCTCAATGATTTAAAAGATAACCTCTTTCGTGACTAAATTACGAGCATGTATTTATACAATTAAAAGACAAACTTCAAATAAAAAGAAATTGCCAGACGAATGCAAAACAACACAAGATTAATAGCTGAAATTTGTGGCAAAAGAGTTAACACAACACGTCTTGTTTCAGATGCTTCAGTTTTTTTTTCGGTCATTCAATAGAATAAACAAAAGTCAGTGAAAAACTTTGACTTGGAAAACTATACGAAAATGTGCAGATGTAACCGAAACTTACTTTGATAGACGAGGCAAATCGACAAGTATGTGATCGTAAGTTTGTTTACATCGATTTGACAGCTCTGCTCTGCTCTCAATGGAATATAACAGGAGGGCGGGACTATTGGCAGATCAGCATCCCCCCCCCCCCCCTTTTCAGGACGGGGGCAGTACTGCGGCGCGAGAATTTAAATCGGAGAACCGCAAGGGACCGATTGGACCGTCACTCAAAGCAGTCGTATTACTAAATATTTGGTTCGATTAAACCGGTCTTGGGATACGGCAAAGGTCTCCTATAGTCGCACAACACAAGTAAATTAAAAGCAAAAGTTTTGGGACAAAAATATAGAATATGCATTGCTGTCGCACAGAGGGAAAGAAAAGGATCGAGCTGGTCTCACGTTAAGCGAGGGGCAGAGATCACCAAAGGGCAGCGGCGAGCCCTGTGAGCTAAAGTAAATCACCCCTTCACTTCCCGCTAGTGCGTATGTGTGATCATTCGTATAGGATGTTACTTTTAAGACATTTGGCTGCAGATCCAAAGTGACTTTCTCAAGACCTCGTTTTCGGACGATCTAACAACTCGGTCTGGGGGTACATGGGTAGCCCGAGCTAAACACAAAACTACTTACAAAACATTTTATTGAAAAAAAAAAAATCGAACACACTTGTTTGAAACATTGAACAGTCAACGTACCACATGACATTCGACTTTCACACAATACAACGTTATTTCTTTGAATTAGCTGTTAATACTTTTATTACATTTAAAATTTTAGTCATCTATTAGAACGTCCCTTTTCATTCTCTATCCTATTGGGCATTTTAAATGGACATAACAACTAAAAATACATAAAAATTATTTTAAAAATTAACATACAAACATAACACTCTAACATAAATGTGTACAGACATTACCATAGAAGAGCAACATATACAACAGGAAGAACATGGTTGCATTATATGCAAGGTCACAGACCCCATTTCGACTAGATCATTAGTATTATATACACTCGATATGTACTGAAAATATTCAGCATCAACATCCAATGACTGCACAAACAGTCAACAAAAGATAAAAGTTGAAAAAAATAAAGAGTTCACCGGCAAAAGTTAACTGGCATAAAGTTGAGCTGATTCAACGTCGGAACGGCGCCGAATGTAATAAAAACAAAACAATGGCTAATTCGGGACTGCTTCGACGTCTAAATTAAACGCACAACTTTGGGAATATTTACAAGGAGTTTCTTAGACCAGCATAAGGGCTTAGAGAGGTAGGCCACCCAGGCAGAAACAAAACAAACAAAACATATTTCCATCAATATGGCACCTTGGACACATAAGTTTCTGATTTCTCAAAATAATGGATATTCCTCTGGGGGCAGGGTTTGTGTCATGGCACCACATGGCACATCAAGTTCGTTGTGAGGTACATACAATTTTATTGCATTAACATGCTAGCATAGAAGCTGAGGACAATGTAAAATCATTTATTGGAGTGCTTGGGCACAGATTAAAATCAGATTAGAACAGTAGTGCCTTGTGATGTTAGTTAAGCGGGTACTACTTTTGTTTCCTCACAGAGACACACAATACTTATTGCAATAAAAAGAAAAGAAAAGAAATATTATGCAATCCCTACAAATCTCCTTAAAATTACATACAACGATGTTCAGCATTTCCAAATAATCTTTGGTATTCACAGAAGTTTTAAACATCTAAGAAGTTTGACAGCTAACATCACGTATGTGAAAGGTATAAAAACAGACGTAATCCCACATCTGAAAATACTAAATACATACCTTAGCCAAACAAGGAAAAAATCCTTATGAGCTAATTAATGGACAAAGCAGAAAGAAACTCTTCATAAAAAACAAAGCTTCAATCCACTTTTGAGAAATCTACAATCGTCCTCTCTTTGTCACATTAATTTAGTTTGTGAGTTTGGATCCAAAACCCTAGTGAAGTCTGTCCCTCAATATCAACTCTCAGTCTCTCCTCTTACACAAACAGGAAGGCCGTTATATTAGCAGGCGTTGTAAAAATACTGATACAAATATGCTACTACACATCCAGGTCTCAAATAACACAGAACTTATAGATACCAAAATGTTACAATTATGCACACGCAGAATAGGCACGAACATTACAATGAATGGTGAGTTTAAAATATCAATATCATTTTAAAGGTTCTACTCTGTACTAAAAGAAAACCCTCTCGTTACAGGATTCATTATGCAGCAAGGGGAAACATTATTATCAAACAAAGACATCACACTGCTACAACTGAGAGCTTTCATTTTCTCAGTGGTTGGCGGCGATGATCTTTTACGAATCCCCCAAACAACAGGACTTTACTTTCTCGCTCTCACACAGAACTTCACACACACACTCACACACATCACATACTCTCAAACACATGCACACAGACACACATACACGAGCACGTATAAATCATTCGCAACAGACCCCTACAAAACGCAACACTTCATTCAAAGAACATTTCCCACTCCAAACTGAAGCTGGAGTTGCGTGCAAAACTTTGGGTGGATCTCACTCGTAGGCCCAACAAGGTGCCTGGACAAGCCCAAAGCCCACCCCTGTCGTCCTGTCTCTCTCTCTCTCTAAATGGAGCCCTCCTCGTCATCCTCATCGCTGTCCCCCGCGTAGTCGTCGCTGTCGTCGGCAGACTCGTCCTCGTCGTCGAGGCCTCCACCCAGGTGGTCGCCCAGGTCGAGGTCGAAGTCTGTCACCTTGAAGCTAGGCCTTGAGGGCCACGACAGCTTGTCCAGGTTGGGCGACAGCAGGTCCTCTCGATCGCCGTTCATAATTCTGTGGGAGCAGAGAGGAGTGTCAGAGAGCCCGAAACAGACTGACACTAGGCAGCCAGGCGGATGGGGTGTTTAATATCTAAATGTCTATATATGGGTGAAAATGTGCGCTCAGCATGGCGCGGCACACGCGCAAGCTGAAAACCAATACAAGAATGAACAACAACAACAAAAGCGAACTGCGAGTGGGTGGAGCGAGCAGCGGCACACATTCAAACTTTTCAATGAAAACAGTAAAACACTAAAATGACAAACAACTAAAATTATGAAACAAACACGGAAGATGCACAACAATGATGCAAGCAGAAGTTCTGCAGTGCTCGGTCCAGTGTGTATTCTCAGAGACACCGGCACAAAGCTAAAATTACGAACAATTGCTCTAATGAAAGCTTTTCATGGAATACTACAGGCATGGTGAAAGTCTGGGTCCTCTTGAGAATAGACACTGGTCTGTGGCCCTGTGCCAAAGCGTGCAGTACAATACTTGTTATATCTGACAGCTGTCAAAAATTAAAGAAATGAAAAGAAAGAAAAAGTAATGGAAAGGGAGTGCTGTAGCGTTCCTGCGAACGACGCGACACTGATTATCGGAACGGAACAACGGCTAAAAGATGCGGCAGCGGCAGAGCAAGCCGTCTCCTTCCCTCTTGCCGTAATCGTCTACGGCAGTACAGGGCGCTATGGTGGAAACAAGCTGGCATGCTGGGCTGCAGGGCACGACTATTGCGGTACTTACACCTCATATCAAACCCCCTCACACGTCACATCTCATCCTCCAGACGCCTGGAAACCAACAACAAAATCACGGCATCAAGTCTGTTTCCATCAAGTTCCAGTCGGCTGATGTGTGTGAGTGCGTCTGTGTGTGAGTGTTACCCATTCAGACTCCGGGGGCCACACCAACACCAATACTACGTGACCTGGGAGGGGGGGGGGGGGGGGTCCAAATATTTTGTCCCTTCAGAATGTTCAGGATTACTACATCAGCTCATGGAGACCCCATGATATTTTTAACCCGGGATACAAATATCACAGGGGAGCTCCGATAGTAATTCTGAACATTCTGAGGGGCCATAATATTTGTAACCCCCAGGTCATGTAGTATTGGAATGGTAGTATGGTAGTATTGGTAGCTGGATTATTTTATTCATTTTTGGGGGGGTGGGGGGGGGGGGGGTGGGAATCTAAACAACTGGGGCTGTAAAAATTTTAACTTGGCTCCATGAACCGGTGTGTGCCTTCTCATTCCCATCCCCTCGGGGCGAATACTTACAGGTCCTCCTGCGGATCCTGGCCGCCCTCCTCCGCCACCAGCAACTCGTACTCCTCGGCCGCGTACCGGTCCCAGTCCGACAGCTGCGGGAAACACGGAGCAGAGGTTCGTTATCATCGAGAAGGAAGTATAACGCTAAGTCGATCGAGAGGGGGATCACTTATACGAAATGTGTGAAATAATATGTTTGCACTGTTATTCAATTCCTGTGACGTCCCGTTCTTTTTCATGTGAAAAGTGTCACATTGTTTAAAATGCATTGTCACATTATTTTCAATGTAAATCGGCCAAAATATGCTGGCTTAATTTTACTGTCACATTCAAAAGAATGTGACATTAATATTAAAAGGAATGTGACAGTTTTCACATGAAAGAGAATGTGACATCACAGTAATTGAGTAACAGTGTGTTTACTTCACTTTTATTTTTTTGTTAAATATTTTGGTTTGATTTTTCTTTAGATTTTTCAAGAGAGAAATGAAAATTTCTGTCACTTTTTGAAAGATTTTGATTTTTTTTTTTTTTTTTTTTTTTTTCACATGAATTCTGACTTCTTAAATTTGTTCTCAGTTTTTGGTTCATTTGTTCTCGATTCTTCGTTTTTTTTCTGTAACTTTATTCTTGATATTATTTTTATTTTTCATTTTCTATTATTATTATTTTTTAATTTTGGAGGCGGTCGACTTTTCGAAGTGCCCCCTCGAAGTCGGCGGGACGGCACGGGCGCCCGGGTAGGCAGGGCGGGCTCACGGCGGCGAGGCAGGTTGCCTACCCGCCCACCCGCAGGCTGACGCTACGCGCGCTACCAGGCGCTACACCAGCGCTACCCACCTCCCGTCCCTCGTTGTCGTGGTCGCGCTGACTCGCGAACGGGTCCCGCTGCTCGTGGTCCAGGTACTTCTCGAGGTTGAAGAAGGTGTCGAAGAAGATGGACGTCATCTTGCACCGCTTCAGGTCGCTGAGCGAGATCTTGCCCTGCACTTCGGGCCGTATCATGTCCAGCATCTGTCGGCAAGGGTTAATAATTAAGAACACACGGGTGAGACGCACTGTAAACAAAAGAAATCCACGTGATTTCCAACATTTCTCGTCATTTTTGATTTACAGCTGATGACGTAAATTTACGATGGGTATCGTGAATTTACGTGTGTCTATCTATGCTCGTTTTCGAATGGTACGTCGACACCAAATGTCTTAACAATGTTGTAATTTTACAAGTCGATATCGCAGTTTTTCGACATTTCTCTCGGAAAATTTTCCCTAAACGCCCCACGAGATTTTCTAGGAGTACGTGGAAATTCTCTTTTGAACCCGTACGCTGGATGGAGGCCTAAAGTGAGTGAATGTCTAACACGTGTAAGTGTGTACGAATACGTTTATACACATGCGCCCGCAAGTGTGTGAAATTCCTAGGAAAATTCAACACCTTTCCTAGTTTGGAGTCCGAGAGGGAATTCACTTCCTTAGCATTATCAGGTTTCCAGTGCGACTCGAACACGATTGCCTCACCTGGCAGAGGCAGTCCTCGAAGGGGAGCGTCTCGATGCCGATGGCGTCCATGCGCTGCAGCTGCTCCTCGTAGAAGTACTCGAGCTCGTACATGGAGAGGAAGCCGTCGCCGTCCAGGTCCATGCAGCGGAACCAGTACTCGACGGCCGTGGGATGCGTCTTGTCCTCCTCGGAGAGCAGGAACCACACGAACTCGGTGTAGCTCATGCGGTCCTCGCGGAGCTTGTGGCGCCCGCCGCGGGTCACCGCGCCCGAGAAGATGCGGTCGATCAGGCGCGAGGACAGGGCTGCGCGTAAAACACGTTCACGTCAGAGCTGTGCTGCTTCGCTCCAAATCGAAAATTAAACTCATGGCGCTCACTTGCAGGTCAGGTTTCGTTGTTGTTATTTCATTTTTTTGCAAAAAATTTTTGATGAATTTTTTTCACGAATTTTTATCAACAATTTTGGACGATTTTTTTTTAAAGCTAAACAAGTGTGAAAATGTGTGCGTTGTGACACTTGAAAGCATAGTGTCAAAAAAAATAAAAAAAAAATCACATGCAATTTTCCTACATCTGTATTCGTGGACTTCAAGTGTTAACAACTAAACTTATAAAAATAAAAGACAAACGAGTCTGCAAAAAAAATTATAAATATATAATATATATAAATCCTCTGTATTGTTACCGTGGTCGCTGTGCCGGGCGAGGTCGTGCCGGTCGATGAAGAGGTCGTGGTCCCGGTCGAGCTCCCAGAACTTGCAGTAGATGACGTAGAAGTGCTCGTAGCTGAAGTACTGCGTGATGGCGTTGATGTCGTCCTCCTCCTCGAGCAGCTTGAGCACGGCCAGCAGGTTGCTGCGGCGCAGCTCTGCCAGCGAGATGCGACCGCTCCACGACCGGTTCACGCAGTAGTAGATGCGCGCAATCACCTGTCCGCGAAAGCCGCATTTTAAGCTCGGGTAAGCATTGTCACTTGATCCCCCTCCCCCCCCCAAAAAAAAAGATAAATAAATTTTAAAAAGATCCATTTGAAATTTCAGGTTTCCCACATTCTGGCTTCTGGCAATATCCACAACTTTTATCAACAGACTTTCCAGACAGCATTTTTAAAATTTCCTTGACTTTACACTGCGTACTTGACGAAATATCTCTTTAATAAAAAGAATCTCCGTCACTCGAGTTTTTCCATGACAGTCCCTGCAATATACCTGATTTTTTTATGCGATGGAAATTCAAGTAAACGAATGTCACACACCTGCAGGTGAGCGAATGTATGTCGCACATTTGCAGGTGAGTGAACGACCATTCGTACACTTGTAGGTGTGCGAATGACCATTCACACACTTGTTGGTGTGTGAATGACTATTCGTACACTTTCAGATGAGCGACCACTTGCTGAAACCCATGGAAAGGCCGGACTTTCTGCTTGTGTGCGAAGGGTCATTCACACACCTGCAAGTGTACGAATAGTCATTCACACACCTACAAGTGTGCGACTGGTTGTTCGCTCACCCGCACGTGTGCGACAAACATTCACACACCTGGAGGTGTGCGACATTCGTACACTTGGATTTCTAGTGTGACCGCATTTTCCCCATGACTTTCCAGATTTTCGAAACTTAGTTGTGGACACCCTGGCAGCCTGATAAGCTTCGCTGCAGGCTCACTGTTATCTGAAGAGCGATAAATATCATACAATTTGCTGCGATAATTCCTCAAAGCGATACACACAAAATATCGCTCCAGGGAGAGCAATATGAGAGTTATCGCTCGAAAAGTGCATCAGTTAATGCATTTTTATGCAATCATGATTGCTCAAAATAAGCGATAATTTGCGTTTAATGCGACAAACGAGCGATAATTCATAATGCTGCAAATGGTATGAGAATTATCAGTCTTGAGAGTAATATTAAATACTAATAAAGTGCAATAATTTTTTTATCACTCCCTCAGGAGCAATAAATATTTATTGCACTCCAATCGTATTTTTTATAGCATTAAGAATTACAGTGCTGAAGGTTTCACTGACCGTGTGCACGTATCTGGAGTGGAACTCGGTGGCCTCCTTGAGGAAGGTGAGGCCCGGGTGCGTCTCCACGACGTCCTGCACCAGGGGGATGAAGTCCTCGGGCAGCAGGTACTGGCGCTGGCCGCGCGTCAGGATGCTCAGGAAGCGGGACGCCGGGTTGTGGCACGTGGAGCACAGACTGCGGGGCACAGTACAGGGTGAGCCGCGAGGGGCAAACAACTCTCAACTTTGGTGTACAAATTTTGTGAATTTTAAGTGAATTTTAAGTGAATTTTTGGTTGAGGTATTCCTAGAACTCTGTGAGTTTTAGTGAACTTTTGTGAATTTTCCTGATTTTTTCTTCTGTATGTTTTTGAAGGTTTCTGGATTTTTCCTGATTTTTTTTATTTTTTATTTTAATTTTTCTAAATAACGAGGTGCACAAAAAATTTGGCAGGCTCCACATGGTGATCTCACTCTAATTGACCATGGACTTTTATTGTTACCAGCAGCCCCTGGACTTTTTTGAGCATGCCTAAGCCGGATACATTATTGTGTATAGTTAGTTACATTTATGAAAATTTTGTTACTAGCTAGTAACAAAATTTTCAAAAATTTAACTGACTACACACAATATTGCATCCGGCTTAGACATGCTCAAAAAAGTCCAGGGGCTGGTAACAATAAAAGTCCATGGTCATTTAGAGCATGTTTAGAGTGTATGTCTACGCACTTTCTCCAGTAGTCCAGGAAGCTGTTGAGGTCCACGTAGCCGGCCTTGTCACCCCCGCAGGCGATGAAAAGCGGCGTCTTCCAGTACAGCGGGCAGTCGCAGGCCTGGAACAGGAGATGGGGGAAGTGCACTAGTTAGACGGGGAAACAGTGATTTTTTTCACATTTGAATTTCATGTTTTGATTTTTGTACGAACATTTTTGTCCCTTTTCGGTTAATTTTGATCTTTTCTCCTCCATTTCTGACTCTTTTAATTTTTTCCCCCAGTTGTGTTTTTCTTTTTTCTTCTCGATCTTTTATCTTTGTTCTTTATTTTACTTTCATTTTTTTTTGGGGTGGGGGGTGGGGGGGGGGCGTCCAATTATTTTTTGAAGTGACCACCTCCCTCTTCCCCCCTCGGAGACACCCGCCTGCTTAATAGGCAAAAGGTAATCTCATGAGTTGAAAGCTTGCCTACACTGGAAAAACAAAGGTGCTGTCTAATGCCTTTTTCGAGGCGATAGTAAAACACTGCCTTTACAAAGGCGCCACTGCCTCTAAAGGTGCTATTTTCGGCTGTTTTAGTGCCTTTCCAAAGGCACTATTGCAATAATAGTGCCTTTGAAAAGCATTATATCCTCGATTATATCACACCTTTCTTTTTCCAGTGTAGTAGGCAGGCGGAGATACCTGCCCGCCTTCCGCACACAGCTTGTATTCGTGCGGGAATTGTCGCCTACACTTTCATCGCAACACTGCCAGCACTCAGCAGGCTAGGCTAGCGGGATGGGACTCCTCCTGCGCCGTGGTGGTAGGCAACCCGTCGCGCTCGGCCGACCCCGGCCCGGCCCGGCCCTGTCGCCCAGCCTTTTAATGCCCCCACAATGCAGCGGCGCGCCCCGCCCCGCCACATGGTCTAATTCGGGACAAGTCACTAGAAGGACAAGGACGCCGCGCCGAGCCCTTCACACATAAGAGGGGGGGAGGGGCGGGGGAAGGCGGACGACAGTTTTCAGAGACGATTTACGGCGCTAATTTGCAGCTCATCGTTATTATTAAAAGTATGTTCTCACATAAATTTTACGAAATTGTAGAGGAGGCGCGAGAGAGCCCGAAGGCTAGCCCCGCAAGCTTTACAAGGCATTAAAGAGGCAAGACTGCACAGGCAAAGTACCGAGGTGCATGTACAGAGAGGTCCAGAAATAACGGTTCAAGAAAAAATAAAAAGCGGTGGAAAAAAAAATTGAGGGTTCCCGCGCCGCCACGTGTTAGTGTTTGTTTGAGTCTTGTCTCGTGCAGGCCAAGTGCAACGTTGGCACAAGGGGGAGAGGGGAGAGGTCACAAGGTGCCAAAGTGACGAAAAGGTCGTGCTGCCTGGGACCGCTCTGTCTCACTCTACCGCCCTCTCGGCTTGCGTGTCTACCCGTCGGTATACCGCGCCGCCCTCACTGACTTCGAGCGGTTCACGGCCACCACCCGGTACCTGTTGAGTACGACAACGAACCGGACAGGTACTTCTTCTCGGCATGCCATAAGGCTCCCATACATTACAAGCTCCGGTCCAAAAAAAATAATTTAAAGAAAAATGCTCATGCCTGACCCTGACAGCGTAATCGTGTCAAAAAATAAAATGTTTTGCGAGCGCTGTCACAGACTATTGTCATTCCACTTCTGTGTTTTCAAAAAGGGAGCGGTTCCTTTGTTTCATTATTTTTTTCTTTCCCTTCAAAAATACACAGTTAGTCAGTCAGAGCCCTCCTCCAAATCCAAAGAGCAAGTAAGTCTCATTCGCAAGTTGCGAATTTTCCTTCCAGCTTCGCACATTTGAAGACAAGAGAGTATTCGGATAAAAATGCACACACGCGCCAGAGTGGAGCTTGAATATCCACTTGGATACATGCGAGCCATCGTGGGAGTGAAACGCATACCTTGGTGATGACGCCGAACTGATGCCTCGGCACCTGCTGGTTGGGGAAGTTGTCGAAGGCGGCGGCCACCTTCTTGAGCACCAGGTCCAGGTGCTGGGCGAGAATGGGCTTCCCCTGGGGGAAGTAGAACCTGCGGAGCAGAAAAGAGAACAATCATCAGACAAAGGCGAGTACCGCGTCAATAAACAGCAAGGCGCACGAGGGGGAAACAACTCTGAATTTTGGTGTTCAAATGTTGAGAACTTTCGTGAATTTTCGTAAATTTTTGTGATTTTTTTTTTAAATTTTCTAAATTTTTCTGAATGACGAGGAGTACAAAAATTTCAGAGACGCAACATCCTAGACAGGTAGCCCACCGAAACCAACTTCAGGAAGGGGTCAACCGCTTGTGGCTGGAAGGTATACATGATTACGAGAGTATCAAGGAGTTACATCTGAGATTTCGAAGGATAAATTTACTTATTTTGGTTAACCCCTCGAACCCCACAATAGCGCTGCCGTGACCAGCTGCCCCCTCCTGCCTTTCGCCTGTACGGTCGCAATACTTTTACCAGAGGGAGAAATTAAGCGAGTTGCGCAATTTTTTCGGCTTTGTCATCCACCTGCATGAAGAAGGGGGCTTTAGCCGGTGGCGCGGCGCGGCGCGGCCGCACTACTGAACACACAAGGGCAGCGGCGTGGCGGGCATGGCGGCCCGGCCCGGGCCGGCCTGGGCTCACCTTGGATCGGGATGGAACACAATGACGGTGGGCGACATGACATGGTCTGCAATGCCTCCCCGCCCCGCCCCGCCCCGCCCCGCCCCGCCCCGCCCCGCCCCGCCCCGCCGGTAATGCCTTATGCCTTTGCAGCAGCCTGCCGGGCCGCGCCGGACCGGTAGAACGCCGCAACACAACGCGCCTGCGCCCCGCCCCGCCCCGCCCCGCCCCGCATAGCCCGAGGCGCGTGGTTGCCTCCGGCTACCGACCCATTGTGGCTGCAGAGCTTCGATTGTAGGCGTTTCTACATGCAAGACAAAACCGCGCAAGTGCCAGAATTTAAAATGATTGTAGGTGAGTGATTTGCCACTGAAATTCGTACCCTTACTTCAGGAGGGGCGTAAGATTTCTGAAAAATTTTAAACACGAGTCATAGACACATTTGGGGTTGTAGTGTGTATGTGTTGATCAATGGTCAGCAGCACTAAACTGAAAATAATGGAGTCATGATTCTCGCTCCCGAGGTCAATCAATATTATTACACTACACTGGTAATACAAATGTTTAGTTTCTATATCATGGTGTATAGTTGGCAATTCTATACATGACATGATGTATAGTAGGAACTAAAAATGACAATATGTTTAATAACTAAACACTTCGTAAGTGTTTAGAGGTTAAACATTTTGTGATGCATAGAAGTAAACACTTGGGCGAGGCTTCACATGGAGAAGCATAGGGATACCACGCTGCGGTCGCTGCGCCAAGTGTATGGCCAACTGAACACTTGCAAGGTGTTTAAGAAATAAATATCTGCTGGTGTATAGCTTGAACTAAACATGATATAGTATTTAAATATTAAACATTAGCAGTTAAACATCAGGTGATGTTTAGAACTAAACATTTGTTTTACCATTGTACTTTACTGTATTTTGCAGTATTTTCCTTTAATTATCGTGTTATTCTGTGTACACGGATTTATCGAGTTGGTCGCCCCATGATCGCGATTTCCTCCCACAGATAATCATTCTCACCCGTTCACCGCCCCGCCCCGCACCACCGCCGCACGGCGGGCTGCCCCAGCCCCAAATCTGTACTCTGGTATCTGGGTCCCGACGTAGCCGCCCGACCCCGCCCCGCGGCTCAGGGGCGGGGTGGGGCGAGGTGGGGCGGGGCGGGGCGGGGCGAGGCGGGGCGGGGCGGGGCGGGTGTCTCGTTTTCACATGCGTTTCCACATCAGCCGTGTGGTGGACCCCCTGCCCTGCCCTGCCTCCCGTGTTGTTGACCTCGCCGCGCGGATTAAAAAAGTCAGAGCCGATCGAGAAAATGGGTTCCAAAGCGGCGAAATCCGCCTCCGTGCGGCCAGCAGACCCGAGTCGAGCCGAGCCGAGCGACCGACAGCATCCTGAGCAGCGAGTGGGTGTGCGTATGGGCAGGGGGATGTAACCTAGCGATACTTTTCAGCTAACGTTAATTATTTAACGGAGCAAAGTTTAAATATTTTCCAATTTTTCGTTGTATTTTCCATTGAAATTTTGTACGAATCGCTTGGGCACGATCGGCTGCGTCCATAAGGGGCCATCGTCAAACAGGATAATAAAATACTTTCTGGCGAAAGCAATAGGCTCCCCTAACGGGGGCCTAAAAATAAAAGACGTCAGTTTCATCTAATCTACAAAGCACTCATATTCTTCGCAAATTGCAAAGCGTTTGCTTTCACTTTGCACTGGAAAAAACTAATGTGACATGGTGTCACATGTAGACATGTGACCAGTCTAGGTCACAGCACGTAATGTGACCATATTTTTGGCCACGTTTACCCAGAAAAATTAATTTATGATTGAAGCCAAATTTTGCCTTGTTTTCGCTATTTGTGGTTTTTGGAAGCAAATTTTCTTGAACCGAGAAATAAATGTTTCGAATTAAGAATGAAAAATTTAATTAAGAAAATCGGCTTCATAAAACCAAGCCGTGAATACTATTTTCTGGGTGTTGTAATTGTAATTCTTATAGGCATATATAACATAAAGGATGGCACACGACAAACGTGACCAAGAACATGGTCACATTATGTTATGTGACAAAAACTGATCACATTAATTGACGCGGCTCGCATGTCATGTTTTCTTTTTCCAGTGCGTAAACTGCAAAGAATTTGGAAACTTTGCAGAATGGAAAGCATTTACTTGATAATTATGAAGTATAATGCTTTGCAGTATGCATGCAAAGTCTGCAAAGAAATTGCTTCGTAATTACAAAGAAATATTTCCCAACTTAAAAATTCTTTGCAATTTGCGAGGCGGTTGCTTTTTAAGAATTTAACAGTGCACAGTACAGTAGTTGCCCCCCGCCCACGAGCAGCAGACCCACAAGCTTGCTGATTGGCCCGCCTGCCCCTCTTCCTGAATGTCTGATTACCCCGGAGAGACAGAGCAACGAATGGCAAGAAAATCCGTCTATACGTAGAGAGTACATCATAGTAAGAAATGCAAATTTGAAAAGGAAACAAAAATGCTAGAGGCAGGCAGAGGGTTGAGCGCTGGGCAGCCGATCTGTTTCGGCGATTAGGCGCGCGATTGGGCGACCCTCGGCACCACGGCGGCGCTGGTAGGCGGCGAATAGACCTCGTCCCGGCCCGGGGCCAGGCCGCGCCGGTGGAAAAGATCTAGCTAGCCAAGGAATTTAGGAGGCTAAAAGTACCCGGACCAGACAACAACTCTCAAATTTATTCACGTTGTCTCAGGTTTCCACTCCAGTGAACTGGAAATTCTGTAAGTTCTCCCTACGAGGGGAAAGCAACTCATCAATTTTTGTACACATCATCATTCAGGAGATTTCAGAAAAATTCGGGAAAATTCCGAAAAAAAAAGCCAGGAAAACTCAAAAAAATTCAACAAAATGTAGGCGGAATTAAAGAAAAATTCAAAGAAAAAATCAATTTAAATAATCACAAAAGTTCACAAAATGTGTACACTAAAATTTTGAGTTGTTCCTTCCCTCTCGTACTCATGTCTTCGAGGAAGTACTTGTGATGGATACACCGAAAGGCCGATGAAACAGCTCCACGTTGACGCACGGGAATTTAGAAATTCGCCGAGGTTTCCGGCCACCCATCCTCCCACGTATAGGACCTCTCTCCGGGCGGGAGGCCGTGCGAAATGAACAAACATTTGCAAAAAGGCAAGCCGCGCCCGCAATGCGTGCGTCAGAAAAGGAGGGGGGAGAGGGGGAGGTTGAGAGAGAAAGAGAGGGGGGGGGGTGAAGCAGGTGAGTGAATGCGTGTATGCGTGGGCCACGACACGAGTGGGCTGCTAGGTGAGCTTCGTGAGGCTGCGTACGTACATACTCGGACACGTCCATCTCTCTCCCTCTCCCAATCCATCCCTATCTCTATCTCTCTTTGATTCTCGGACGCGGACCCCTCTCTCAATGAAAGACCCGCTCACCCGTGGCGCGCGGTGTTCAAAACTGGGGCCGACCGCAGCGATGTATAACGTAACGCCAGCCGTTGATCATCGTCGAGATGTCGATTGTCAGCAGGTCGAGTTCGGAGAGACAGCGATATCAATGAGAACACGGGCAATCACCGCGCTTGTTGTAAGCGCTTTCTGGTACCTTCGCCTCTATTAATAATGCAGCCTATGCACACATGCAACGGCAGTTTATGCACCGGCAACAGTCTTAAAGCGTTCTGACAAAGAATTCTTTGTAGGCTTTTATAGGAAAAAATTCTTTGTAGAAGATTTAGAGTGAAAACAAGAAAAAAAAACACTTTAAACTGCGTCGAAAAGCCCTCATTGGAAACCCAAAGTTTTCTTGAAAAATCAAATGAAAAAAAAGTAAAATAAAAAATCAATAATAAAATTTAAAAAAATCAGAAGTTCAAAAGCGACAAAAAAATTAACAGAAATTATTGTACACATTTTGAATGATTTCCCCCAATCGGGTTGTGCGAACAAATTCTTTCATGGACTTGTAGGTGTCTTGGAATTCAAAATAACGCGAAAAGAACGTGAGGGCAGCCGAGATATATGGCGCGCCCTAGGTCCCGTTCGCTAAACTGTTACACTTTTCCGCGGTAGTGTAGTGACAGCTGCACGCGGGGAGGGGAGGGAAGGGCCACGCCTATTGAGAGCCATTATTTGTTTTGCATACAAATCACACTCGTGCGCTTTCTTTGCGGCTCGCGGACTATCCCCACTCCCCGGACAACTCCGATATTTGTGTACACCTCGTAAGTCAGGCAAATTCTGGAAATTTCAGTGAAATTAGGAAAAATTCAGAAGAGTCTAGAAAAATTGAGAGAAAGTGAGGAAAATTCCCTCAAAGTTCAGGAAAATTTATGAAAAAAAGGTAAAGATTTCAAACAAAAAATTTCTTCGAAAATTTGGAAGAGTTCAGAAAAATTAAGGAAAATTCACAAAATCTGTACACCAAAAATTCAGAGTTGTTTCCCCCTTCCTTGGCCCTCCCTCACCTCGGCCCGCTCCGTGCCTCATGCTGCTGCCCCGATACACGGCGCGAGTAGCTTGTTTCCCGCGGATTTATTTAGAAACCATCACCGCGCACGCGTGTAATCTGACGCAGCGGCAGCGAAAAAGGAACAGCGGCGTGAAAAAAAAAAAAAAAAAAAAAAAAAAAAACAACGACGTGAAAACGCGTTTCTGAAAAGCTTTCAGAGGGATCAGCGGCCTGGGTCGAGTCGGGCCCCCCGGGACACGTCCGAAACTAGCCTGGTCTGTCTGCGAGGACCACTGCTCTGTCTCTGTCACTCTCGGATGGGCCGGGGTGTCGTTCAGGCGTCACAGACGGAGACGGCGTGGCGCAGCAGGCGAAGTTGGGCAGGAGGGTGACTCCGCACAGTGGTTTCGTCCCTCTGTCCTTGTCGCACTCATGGCGCACGGCCATAAGGAGCAAGAGAGAGGGCACTACTAAACGCTGTTCGGAATCGTCCTGCAGAGAACGGCAGAGCTCAGAGTCCCGTCCCGCCTCGCGGGCTGTAAAACACAGCTGGCCCCATCCACCCACCACTGCTAGAGCGGCGCGGACAGGAGAGAGACTACCGCGGCGAGAGATACACTGCGGAAATCAAAATGTATACTAATGTCTCACTCACTTGCAGAAGAGAGAACTTTTACCAACGCCAACTGTACAGGAGGAAAACAAAATGCCCAAGATCCGAACGCTTCGAAGCCAAAAGCCATTCTTCATATCGGAAAGCTAAGTGTACCCGCCCGGGCGAAAACAACCAGAGCGCTCGTAGGCCACGCCAACACGTGTCTGTCTACCCTTCGCCGCGCCTCGCCGCCCCGCCCCCCAGCACAGGGAGCGACTCGACTCCGGAGCGGGGTGAGGCGGGGTGAGGTGGGGTGGGGCGGGCGGGGCGGGGCGCATCGCGTGCCGAGAAACTCAGCTCCGGCTGTCGGCTTGGTCTGTCAGGGAGTTGTTTCCCGAGCAATTCAATGAGGACCAGGACGACTATTCAAGGTCTCATACGGCACGGCGGGGCGGGGCGGGGCGGGGCGGGGCAGGGTGGGGTGGGCGGGCCGGGTTGGGGTGAGGTGGTGTCGGACGTGGCTCCGCGCGTGTTCCAGCCAGCCAGGGCTGCCCGCGGTGACGACTCAACTACGCTGCGGGTTTCGGCTGATTTGAGCCGAGGAGAAGTCCACGCGAGCGCAATTCCCGGGGCAATTTCTGCGTCGTCCCGGACGAGACGGTAGAGAGAGAAGTTCCGCAGACCCGCCCCGCCCCGACCCGGGGGTGAGGCACGCCCAGCCCGCAGGGGGCAGGGGCCCCACGGCGGCGTCTCGACGTGTTTTACGTAGTTGCCGTTCCCTCCCCTGCTCCCCACCGCACTACCAGATGCTCCACGGAATACTGCCGCGTCCACGAGATGTCTAAAACTAAGAGAAGAAGGAGGAGGAGGGAGAGGAGAAGTAGTAAACTGCCAAACGATGAAACGGAATGGACGAGATCCAAGCGTCGCGCACCGCGGCAGTGGCTGTACCTCGTGTAGCCGACCTCCTCGTGCTGGGGCTGCAGCAGGAAGAGCTCAGGTTCATCGGCGTCCACGTCGAGCTGCAGGTCGCGGGCGCCGGCGCCGACGCGCAGGTGCAGGGCGTGGCGCAACGAGCGCGCAATCGTCCTCAGCGGCGACCAGAAGCGCGCCCCGCTGGGACCGCCCCCGCCACCCCCGGTAGGATCAGCGAGCGCCGCCGTCGGCCAGCACACCCGCGGTCTACGGACGGGGTAGCCGCCCCACTGAGCGGCCGCGGTTGCGCACTCCATGTCCTTGACGGGCACCTCGGCCCCGGGTGGCGGCGAAGGCGGTGGCGGCGCCACCCACAGGGACACGTCTCCGTTGAGCGAGTCCCAGGGCCGCGGCGCGCCGAGAGGCGCCGGCGTGCTGAAGCAGGCGGCGCCGCGGTGCTGCAGGCGCGCGCGCCGGCCCGGGGCCCCCGCGCCGTACAGCCTCTCGAAGTGCTTGGGCCGGAGCAGCGAGACCGCCGGCGCCGAGGAGGGCTGTTGCTGCTGCTGCAGGTGCTGCCGCCACGCGCGGGGCTCCAAGCTCTTGAAGCAGGACAAGGACGTCCCGTCCCAGCTGACAGCGGCGTCGTCGCCCCAGCGAAGCTCCCCGTCCACCATCTCCTCCTCCCCCAGCTCCGCCTCGCAGGCCCCGGACGCCACACGGCGGCATTCTTCCGACGCGTCTCGATACGAGATATTTACGAGCGGACCGCCGGGGCGCTGGTGGCGCTGGGGCGGCTGCTCGGACCCGGGCCCGGGCCCGGACCCAGCAGTCACCGCCCCCTCCACCTCCGCGTCGGTGAGGTCGACCACCTCGCGACGGGTGGCGGCGCTCCGCGTGGCGCTCCGGGTCACGACCTGCGCCACGGTCCAGGTGAGCGCGCCCGCGACGGCCGCGTCCTCGTCCCTCATGCCGCCGACGAGCGACTCCCCGACGACGCCATCGACGCCCTCGTGCACGCAGTCGTCAGTCGGGGCGCGGGGCGCACGGCTCTCGCGGGGTGGGCTCCAACCGCTGGGCAGAGCCACCGGGGCCGACCGACCGACAGCAACTGATGGTCGCGGCGGGGCGTGGCGGGGCGTGGCGGGGCGTGGCGGGGCGTGGCGGGGCGTGGCGGGGCGTGGCGGGGCGTGGCGTGGCGGGGCGTGGCGCGTCAGCAGAGGGGCGCCGCGCTCCGCGGCAGAGCAGGGCAGGGCCCGCGCTACGCCCCGCCACGCCACGCCCACCCCGGGCGTGGTCCGCGTGCTCCCCGCGCCGCGCCGCGCCAAGCCTCTGTCGTGTGTCGGTAGCGGAGGTTGCTTGCGGTGAATCAAAAAGATACAACTCGGGGGAGGGGAGGGGGAAGAGTGGGGGGAGGGGGAGAGGGTAGCGACAGGGATGAGTGAGAGAGGCGCGAGGGAGATGAGGAAGGAGTGAATAAAGTTGGAGAGAGAGAGGGGGGGGAGGGAAGGGAGGAGGGTGGAGGTTTCTGCTCTGGCGAGTGTGATCGTAAATAGCCGCTGATGGCCGGCACGTCAAACACAGACAACCCAGCGCAGTCTGGCGGTCCTGCAGGGTCGAGTCTGGGCGGGGCCGGCGGGGCGGACCAAAGATGACCACCACCACAATCACAAGCTGCTCGCATCTACATCAGCTAATATCTGCATGTGATTCGATTCGAGCTCCGCCGAAATACAACTCAGGAAACAATATCACCGTCTATAAACGTTCGCAGCAAGGACACGAGGGGGTGGGGGAATCACTCACAAAATGTGCGCAAATTTTTTTTTATTTATTTTTATTTTCGTTTCCTTTGTGATTTTTTAAGGATAGTTTTAGTCATTTTTGAGAAATTTTGATCTTTTACCCCATTCTTGATTTTTTTTTGCACTTTTATTCTATATTTTGTTTATTTGTTTTTCGGATTTTTCAGTTAGTTATCTTTCTTCTGGATTTTATTTTTATTTATGTTTTAAATGAATTTTTTTGGGGGCGTACCGTACAATCATTTTTCGAAGTGATGCCCCCCGCCCCTCGGCAAGGACGTATATACTCGAGGAAACTCGTGACCCCACGCCCGCCCCGCCCCCTCCCAGCTCAGCCGAACCCCTGAAAGGGTTTGTCCTCGTGTGTCTCTCGCTCCACCACCGCGCTCCGCCCTTGACCTTGCTCCGACCTCTAGCGCGGTGGAGCCGGCCAGGGCAGAGCTCGACGGCGGGGCGGGGCGGGGCGGGGCGGGGCGGTCCTTTGCTCGCCTCGCGCCTGCTCGCGCCTCGGTGTCGGAGCACTGGCTTGTCAATACAGTCACGCAAACTCACGAACACACGCGCGCGCCGCGCCGCACACACAACCTGGTACCCATAGGATGCGATGGGGGAGAGTATAGCATACTGCGGCAACCGAGGAGGGGGAATCAACTCACAAGTTTTTGTACACCTCGTCGATCAGAAAAAAAGCAGAAAATTTCCGATAAGTTCGGAAAAATTTAAAAGAAAGTCAGTAAAATTTCAGGAAAATTCACAAATTGACAGGAAAAAATCACAAAAAAAAATCGATGAAAATTTAAAAAAAATGTGCACCAAAATTCAGAGTAGTTTTCTCCTCGGCGGCAGTAGTGACTCATTTGAGTAGGACTAGAATTCAAAGTGTTTGTGAATGTCACACACTTGTCGGTGTGTGCACTTACTCATTTAGCAGTCTTCTACAACGGATGGAATTCCCAAGAAAATCCGCACACCTCCGTCTGCTTAAGTGTATACGCCACAGAAATCCGCACACTTCCAAGTGAGTGACATTCACACTCTTTGGCTTTCAGGCGTCCGGCGTGGCTGGGCGTGGCAGCCAGTCTTAATGACGGGGAATCATCTGGATCAGCAGGCTCAGGGCCGCGGCGGGTGGCGGGGCGGGGCGGGGCGGGCCACGGAGCGAGCAGCGCAGCCCCACGCCTCTGGCGGCGGCCTCAGAATGCTTTGGACACGGAAGCCCGAAACCGTCACGGGCCGAACCGGAGCTATTTGCTATACACAGGCCCGCCCCCCCCTCGGGGGCGTCTAGCGGGAGCAAGGGACGATCAACGATCAACGTAAGCATGAGACAGTTCGCAGAATATTTACATACAGAGTAAGAGGTTAATGTATTTCATATGGGGGGGCGGGGTATACGAGTGCGAAGTGTTAAACGACTGAAATACTGGCTAGTCAAATTTCAAGGCACCGTGAACTTATTCCCACGTGAATAATGGACGGCTCCCTTGCGCACGGAAAAAAATTATTCGTAGAGCGAACGTACGTTTTAGTTGGTTTTGCCCTTTGCGCTTTGGTCCATTTTTGCCGAACCAACGAACCACTTCGTTGTGCCAACACCGTTCGTTGTGTCAACTACATTTTCGCTGTGACAATCCAAACATGCGTTCGCACAACCGAGTTTTGAGTATCACAACGAAAAAGTGTTAGTAAGGGCAAAAGAAACTAAAACGTTAGTTCGCTCTACTAATCATTTTTTTCCGTGCGCCGCCTCCAAAAGAGCAGAGAGCTCACAATTACACCAGAAAAACGAGTAAAGTCGACAAATTTGTCGAGTAACCTGGCCAGACGAGGCCCGCCGTGTCCTCGTGTTATTACTCATTACAGGCAGGGGTTCGCGGCGCGGCGCGGCGCGTCGGAGCGGGAGCGGCGTAGGAGTCTGATTGAGTGGTGGTGCGTCCCGTCTCTCTCTCTCTCTCTCTCTCTCTCTCTGTCTCTCTCTCTCTCTCTCTCTCTCTCTCAGTCACCGTACAAGCGCGGGCACATCCAGGCCCAGGCCCCTCTCTGTTCCCCCGGCGGCCCAGCCAGCGGCGGCTTAGCGGCTAATGTCAAGGCTACTGCGCGGACGCTGTGTGTGTATGTGTGAGTGTGTGTTTGAGTGCGCGCGCGCTCTTTGGTACATTCAGCAGTACTAACATCACGCCTTGGTTCCTCCGTCTACAGGTAGGAGGCGCTAACACATACCGCGACACAACCGCGCGCACATAGACAGGCCTCATGAACCCCGCCACAAACCGAAGCGACGACTCTCTTTGAAAAGTTGCGGCCCGCACACACCACTGACATCCGGATGCGGCCGAAGTCAAAAGAAATTTGCTATCTGCGTCAAATAACGTTTCCTTGGGTTTATTCGTGAAGGTGTGTCCTCACGTTATTGCATGCTCCTGGAGGAGCGGGTCGCCTAGTAGTTGCTACCCCACTCCGAAGAGGGGACACAACTCTAAATTTTGATGTACAAATTGAGAATTTTTCTGATTATTTCTTTTTCTTTCCATATTTAATAGAAATTTTTCTACATTTTTGTGAACGTTTCAGAATTTTCCTGAATATTTCTACGTTTTCGTGAATATCTCTGAATTTTCTTGATACCTCTCAAATTTTCTAAACGTTAAGTATTTTTATTTATGAAATTTTCTACAATTTTCTGAATTCTGCTGACCTACCGAAATGTACCAAAATTTCAGAGTAGTTGTTTTCTCGTCGCGGTCGACTGCTGCATAGGCACTCCCGCCACGATCGCGTGCCCACGCGCTGCCTACCCGCACGGCTCTCCGCATGTAGCCGGAAAGTAGGCACACCCGCAACGCAGACGTACCCACGCGTTGCCTACCCGCACGGCGCCCCGCAGGTTGTAGGCACTCCCGCAACGCACACGTACCCCCGCGTTGCCTACCCGCACGGCTCTCCGCAGGTAGCCGGAAAGTAGGCACTCCCGCAACGCAGACGTACCCACGCGTTGCCTACCCGCACGGCGCCCCGCAGGTTGTAGGCACTCCCGCCACGCACACGTACCCCCGCGTTGCCTACCCGCACGGCTCTCCGCAGGTAGCCGGAAAGTAGGCACTCCCGCAACGCAGACGTACCCACGCGTTGCCTACCCGCACGGCGCCCCGCAGGTTGTAGGCACTCCCGCCACGCACACGTACCCTCGCGTTGCCTACCCGCACGGCGCCCCGCAGGTCGCAGGTACGTAGGCACTCCCGCCACGCACACGTACCCCAGCGTTGCCTACCCGCACGGCGCCCCGCAGGTCGCAGGTAAGTAGGCACTCCCGCCACGCACACGTACCCCCGCGTTGCCTACCCGCACGGCGCCCCGCAGGTCGCAGGTAAGTAGGCACTCCCGCCACGCACACGTACCCCCGCGTTGCCTACCCGCACGGCGCCCCGCAGGTCGCAGGTAAGTAGGCACTCCCGCCACGCACACGTACCCCCGCGTTGCCTACCCGCACGGCGCTCTCCCCTGAGGCTCCGGGAGGCCGTTGCCCCGCCGGCGCCGAGTCCCTTACCTTGGTATGAGGTGATTCCTGGAGGCGCGCGCCTGGCGCTGGAGCGTGCCTGGCAGCGGCCCCGGCCGGGGGCTGTCCTTGTCCCGCGAGTACGTCTGCAACAACAACAACAAGGAAGCCGTCAGCGTCTGCGCTAAGGACGCGAGCGCCAGCGGGCCGCAGGCCGGGCCGGCCGCACAAAAACACGCGGCCATCACTGCCGACACGCTCGCCGTGGTCTCCGCACTGGAGGCTCGCAGGTGTGTGAATGTCACACACTTGTAAAGTGTATGAATTTCAACTGGTGGTAAAATTAAAGAAAAAAGCAGAAAAAAATAAGTACAGGGCATTCACACATTTGAAATTCAGTAGCAGGAAAAAAAAATGACATTGGAGAAAAAGAAACTTCTTCCGTGATAATTTCTGCGAGAGATGTTGCATGGGGAATAATGGGGACGATAAACGTATGACACGCTTGCACACAAATACAAACGCGCGCGTGCGCCCACACGTTTATTAGGCCATAGAGACGAGCGTTTTCCATTCGAGCGCTCGAGCCACTGGAGCGAGAGCGGCCGGACTCTTACTCTCCGTGGACGCCATATGCTTCCCCAGCCTGCCCCCCCCCCCCCCCCCCCCCCCCCACTCCTCCCTGCGGCCTGGGATCAGGGCTTATGGGCGCCAGCCACTACATCGGGTTACGCCTATAAGCGGCAGTGAATGATTCCCTTACGATACAGACGCGAAGCTCGGGGTAGGGCATCCAAGAGCAGTGCGCTGTTTCATAATATCACTCAGCACGCATTTTTAGGAATGCTCGTTGCCCCGAGGGAAGATGTAGAAAATGATTGGAAATTATATCTATCTAACAATGTTAGACGAGAGACATGTAACTGCTACTTTCTCGATAATTGTCATACCACGAGCTCGCATTTCACAGCACGACTGCGCCATCTGTAATTTTACACAGACTTCCAAACTTATCCATTCTTATCATTGGAATGCGCAAGTCCACGCTTTGTGCGACAACAATTTTATCGGGAGACAAAGCAACACGTACATTTCTGGAACTGAGAAAATTGAAAAAGTTTTAATCATCTTTCATAGCCTGCCTCAGTGCAAGGTGGGCAGTTTGATCGGTGTGCTGACCACCCCCCACCCCCCCCCCGTCTCTCTTTCTCTCTCTCTCTCTCTCTCTCTCTCTCTCTCTCTCTCTCTCTCTCTCTCTCTCTCTCTCTCTCTCTCTCTCTCTCTCTCTCTCCCGCGGCCGTGCGCAGTTGTCGGTCAAGGCTTGACGGTCGGCGGCGGCCGCTGCTGCTACACTCTAGAGGCCTCACACAGAAGGTGTCCAGTCCAGCAACCGGCAGCTTGAGCTTGTGCCCGGCTGCACTGCACTGTTAAAATAATAAATTACTGCACCTTTACAATAACCTCAGTTTGCTTATTTTGGGGGGCTGACGTACCCTGAAATTATTGCTGATAGGGCCGTCAATTTACAGCTTATTTAGTAGCAGTAGTAATATTATACAACGAACCCCAAATGTCACAACAACAACAACAACAACAACAACAACAACAATATGTGATTCAGGCAATTTCAATCATTTTACACCAAACGCCAGCAAAAGAAAAACATGTGGCGTGACATATGGGTTTACAAGAGGGTATGTAATAACTGGTCCATTTCCGAACAAGTCGTAAAATAACACTTTTTTTTTTCACAGGGTGGAAACTAAAGTGTATGAAAGTCGCACGCTACCAAGTGCTTCAGTTAAAAATATAAATGAATTAAAAACTCTTGGGCCACAAAAGGAAATGCAGGGTCAAGAATGAGAATGAATTTTCCAATTTCCAGCTCCACGACACTCAAGGGTACAGTGCGGCTGGGCTGGGCGCGACCCGGCGCGTTGTGCGAGATCCCCGTGCTAGTCACGTGCGGTGGCAGCCAGCCGGCCGGACGGGACGCTCGAGTGCGACAAGTCGATATGACACGTCGTGGTGGCACGTCACGGGCACGGGCACGTCACACGGGCACGTCACACGGGCACGTCCGCGACGGGAAGCGAGCACCGCTGCTGTCCGGGGGCGCGGCCACGGGTCGCAGGCACGGGCCAGGAGCGAAGGAAGAGGGAGCGATCACTCATACAAAATGTGTAAAGTAATTCTTTTGATTTTTGACCTTTTTTGATTTGTTTTCTTTTGATTTTTCTTTGGATTTATCGTGGAAAATTTCTGCATTTTTTGGGATAATTTTTTATCTTTTGCCTCCCATTTCTGACTTATTTTAATTTTTCTCAGATTTTTGTCCATTTGATCTCGATTTTTTTCATATTTTCTGTACTTTTCTTGATTTTATTTTGATTTCTTTTTCATTTTGTTTCTATATTTCTAACGATTTTTTGGGGTCGTACAATGATTTTTCAAAGTGCCCCATGGCGTAGGCGGTGCACTCACGGACGTGCAGCGGAGCCGAGCGGAACCCCACAGTGATGCAGGGCAACGGATTTCCCGGCGCGAGCCTCTCAAAATAAAGCGAACCGGGTCAGCCACGCCGCGCCGCGCCCCGCTGCAGAATAGCAAAACGTAAACACACACACACACACACACGACTGTCGTCCGGCGAACAGGGGAAGTCTGTATTGACAGGAAACCAACGTGCCAAAGTGCACGAGATGTAAAGAGTGGCAGTGCTGTTCACGCTGTTGCAATATGCGTAACGGAAGTCCTCGGAGATTCGGAAAACACGTCATTCACGTTTCTTGCCCCACGACAAGAATTCCGCCGCCACTTTAAAGCAAAATGGACGCTTCGATTGAACTGGTCGCCCAAGTGTGTGAGAGTCGAGGGGTCCTTCACTATAAATTCAAGCGTACAACAGTGATTTTCCGGATTTTACTTGATTTTTTAAATATTTTTCCTGATTTCTATTGTTTTTCCCGGTTTTTCCTGATTTTGTCTTGTTTTTTCTCTGATTTTTTCAGATGTTTTACAGATTATTTTTAGGGTGTACACTGATCGTTTTCACTGAGGCACGAGCGAGCAGGGCGTGTCGTGTCCAGTGTCCATCGCCTTCGACCGATTACGCTGCACAGCGTCAATCCATAGCATTGGCTCATCGCCGGCTCACTTCCGGCGAAGAGGGAGAAGAGAGAGAAAGGAAGAGAGCGAGAGAGAGGAAAAAGGGGAGGGGGGCAGAGAGGTGTAAGACCTAATCGCATGACTAAAGTATCTGCGTAAGTACACGGAGCGATATTCTCTTAGTCACGCGTCACGCAGGCCTGCATGTATATAATCCTCGTCCTCCGCGCCCTCTCTCAATGAAGCGGATCCTCCCGATGCCTCTATTTCCTTTTATTCATCTTATTTTTGCGAGTGTACCACCAGGCAGGCCCTGCAGATAGGCAGACGTGCAGCACACGTCTCGGGGGCCGACACCCATCCATCCAGTGCAGCATATTTAAAAGCCTCCGTGGCGCGGCGCAGCAGGCCAGTGAACCCCTGCCGCCCCACCCCGCCCCACCCCGCCCCGCCCCGCCCCATCCTAGGACCCCGCGCCAGCAGCAGCGGCGAGTCGGCATTGCGGTCAACGCGAATAGCAATTTTATATTCTCATCTCTACCTCCTCCATCTTTCCCTTTCCAGACTGCTAATGAGCAGCATGGCCTGGACTCTCTCCCTCTCTCTCTCTCTCTCTCTCTCTCTCTCTCTCTCTCTCTCTCTCTCTCTCTCTCTTTCTCTGGACCATCCGATGCTGGGTTTGATTGGACGGCAGGGAAAGCAACCCCCTCCCCCCCCCCCCCCCCCGCCCAGCCAGACGGCGCGGGTGTGAGCGCGGGCGCGAGTCGAACCCGTGACCTCCCGATCAGCTCAGCTCGGCATATTATCGCTAACTGGGAGGATGCTGACTGAGGCTCGAGCGGCCCGCTGCGCTCCGCCCGCCTCCTCCACTGACACTCCCGCCCACACGAGGCGAACACCGCGGCGGCGGCGGCCAATTCAAATCTCAAGGTGCACTGCGCCGTGCATACGACACAAAGCAGAAAAGATAGACGGACGGACAGACAGACAGACAGACAAACACAGACACTCGCGGCAGGCGATTCGCCGAAACCAACGGGGCAGGACGGAACTCGCGATGGCACAGTCGTCCTGGCCGAGCCTTGGTCCGGTGCGCGGTCCGGTCGGTCCACCGAGCCCCGCCCCGCCCCGCCCCGCCCCGCCCCGCCCCGCCCCGCCCCGCCCCGCCCCGCCCCGCCCTGTCGCTATCCTTGCGATACAGTCGGCGCGCGTGGGCGCCCCCTTCGGCCCCACACTCTTGTCTCCCCCCGCCCGCCCGACCTTCTCGTCCCCGACCCTGTAGTCGTCGTCGTCGTCCTCCTCCTCCGCCTCCTTGTCGACCTCCTGGCGGACGCCGACGGCGACCGGTCCTCGTCGTCCTCCCTCCTGGCACTCGTCCCCGTCGGCATCCTCCTATGGACCTCCGCGCTCCGAGGGCCGACCGCGTTCGTCCACCTCCTGCCCGACGATCACTGGCCTCCACTGCTGGCTGTACACCGAGAGGACCCTCAATATAAATGATTCAAGTGTACACCGAATTTTCTGATTTTTCTGTTTTCTCATGATTTTCCTTAATAATTACCGATTTTTTTTACTGCTTTTTTTCTTGATTTTTTTCTGATACTTTTTTGATTTTTTTTTCCAGATTTTGTTTTAGGGTGTTCACTGATTTTTTTTGAGTGAAGGACCCCTGGGCTACACCCGTCCTCGCCCTCCACATGCCGGCACACTATATACCTTCAACGGGCACCCGAAATCGTCCATCGTCCACCTTCTGCGTCCAGTCGCTCTCGTCCTTTGCAGACCGCCCGATCGCCCGCCCGTCGATAACCCAAACGCTTAATTTTTTTTTTAACAGAAATTATTTTTCTCTTGGCGGTGCTGTTCGCGTCAGACAGCTGCCAGCCCTCATTGCATATCCATTTCCCACGTAATACGCGGCTCGGCTCGGCTCAGCTCCGCTCGGCTCGGTGGCAGCTGCGGCCGTGTTGCAAGCAGACGGCTTCATCACAAGGCAACAAGTGGTCCAGCGCGGCAAGCACGGGGAGGTGTCCCGGCCGACCCGGGGCGGGGCAGGGCCCGCCACTGTAAACGCTTTTCGCATCTTTGTATGCCAAAACTTTTGGCATTCGTCAAGAATGCCGAAGTTCGGCCTCATCCTGGGGACACAATGCCAATTTGCGGCATCCTATGATACCGGAAATTTGGCGTTCTTCTCGGCGACGGCCCAAATTTTTTTGGGTTACAATGATGTCAAAAATTGGCAATTAAGAAGTACGCTTTAGTTGTGGATGGAGAAGGAGCCCTTGCTTTTCTAGTGGGGCCTGGTCGGGGTGGAACGGGCGAGGGAGTGATCACTCATACAAAATGTGTACAGTAATTTTTGTTTTTTGTTTTTGACTTTTGACTTTTTTCTTTTGACTTTTCTTTTCATTTATTAAAGGACAATTTGTCACTGTTCAATAAATTTCTATCTTTTCCACCTATTTCTGTCTCTTCTCATATTTTTCCCCAGTTTTTTGTTAATTTGTTTTCGAATCTTCTGTTTTGTAAATTTGTAAATGACATTTTGGGGGCCGTACAATGATGTTTCGATCTCTACGTGACTCCCCCTTAACTTCTCGGAGGCGGGCGCATCGCGCATATATATATATACCTGGTTGTAAGACCTGGGCAGGCGGCGCGCGGGCGGCGAGTACGGGAAGCGCGGTGCGCCGCGGCGCCAGGGCGGCTGCTGGGCGCCGCCCCCGCCGCCGTCATCCTGGCCCTGGCCCTGGTCAAGCAGCGCCTGGCAGGCGAGGCAGCGGCGCCGGAAGCGGACGGGCGCCGCACCGCCGCCATGGCCCGCGCCGCCGTGAGCCGAGGCCGGCGACGACGACGGCTGCTGGCCGGGCTCGGCCGAGCACTCCACCACCATCACCAGGCACATGGCGCATGGTGTGGGCGCTCTGAGACGGCGAGGGCGGTCACGGGGGAGCGGCGGACCGGCGGCGGAGGCAGCCCCGAGGCCATAGGGCGGCTCCTCGACGGCCTGGTGCAGCCCTCCTGGAGGGCGCCCCTCCTATGGCTCCGGCGGCGGTCCAGCCGTGTGTGTGTGTGTGTGTGTCACTGCTGCTGCTTCACTGCACTAGTGCCGCACACACACCTACACACACACACGCACACACTCGCGCGCTGCACGGTGACTCCTCGGAACACCTGGCAGCCCTGACACACACACACGCACACACACACACGCACACACGCACACACGCACACACTGCCCACACGGTCGCGCGCGGGACGGCGCGTTGCGGCGGCCGCCCGGTAGAGGTCGCGGCGTCGAACGCGCGCGCGTGTGCAACTATGCCGAACCGTCCGCTTCGCGCTGCTGTCTGCGGCAAACTGAGTGTGTCCAGGACGGCGGGCGCGCCTCCGTCCGGCCCCGCCCCGCCCCGCCCCGCCCCGCCCGCCGGTCCATGAGTGCCGCGGGGACGCCCCGCCCCGCCCCGCCCCGCCCCGCCCCGCCCCGCCCCGCCCCGCCCCGCCCCGCCCCGCCCCGCCCCACCACGCGCGCGGCAGACACCTTGTCCTAAACGCGAGGCGAAGCAGCCGTGAGCCTCGCGCGAATGGCCAGGACCTATCTCGGGACACATTTAGCCTTTTATCTGCACCAATTACTTCGGAGCGGTATTTATTTATTTAATTATTTTTTTTTTTTGCACCTGCGGTCCGCGTGGATCGTCGCGTCGGTGCCAAACACCTGCCTTTGTCCACTGCGGCTTCACTGGTGAAACAAAGGCATAGGACATCGCGATGTTCCCCAGACGCCCAAAAGGCCAAAAGGAGTATAAATTTTCCTGTATTTGAGGCATTTTACGAGGAGAAATAAGACATTACGGTTCCAACGTCTCTCTGATGGGTTCCATTGCATAAATTCGTCATACCGTCCACAGGTGATGTAGTGACCACAGTGTGGTCACAGGACGGTGGCACCTCTGCGTGCCGCGGAAACAACCTTCCTCACACGTAAAGGACTCGCGACAAGCGAGACGAGGCATCCACAATCACCACCACCTCCAACAACAACAACAACAACAACAACAACAACAACAACAACAACAACAACAACAACAACAACAACAACAAATCCACCTTTACAGAAGCATCTGGGCGCGAAGTGCCAACAAGAAAAAAACAACAACAAGTCCATATGGCGCTACATGAAAAGGCCACTAGCATTTCTTTAAAACAGCGAGCGTACTGCCACGCCACGCCCCGGGCGATAAGGCCCGCCTACTAGGCGAGCCAGGGACACCACGAGAAAGAGAGAGAGAGACATAGAGCGAAATAGGGAAGGAATCGGCACGACCTACTGAGAGCCGCTCGGGAGGGGGAGGGGGGCTTATCTCCTGCCTACTTGTCCAGCCGACTAATAAAGGTTATGTGGGGCGGCAGGCGTGCGTGCGTGCGTGTGTGTGTGTGTGTGTGTGTGTGTTTGAGTGTATGTGTTGTGTGTTAGTGTGCTAGGCACTCCTTTGCCTTAACCGTCGTCAGGGAAGAGAACGAAATTCGCCATTTCCGAAAAGCGTTTCCCCGCGGTGACGCAATACCTTTAAACGGTCCTCGGTGTAAGGCCTCACGCCCGAACGCAGAGCGTCACGCGGCCTAAACGGTCCAAAGAAAAGGAATAGTGGAAAGCTAAAGGCTCGCGGAGATTTAACGACCACACCACCTGCTGAGGACTAGAAAGGGCTGGCTCGCTCGCTCTCTCTCTCTCTCTCTCTCTCTCTCTCTCTCTTCCTCACTGTCTCTTTATCACACACACATGCGCATGCACACGCGTTCGGACCGGAAGGGATCACTCGAGTGTAAAAGCGCGACTGAACGCCTACGGGTAATAGACAAAGGTTTGTTGCTAAACGCTCTCTCTCTCTCACTCCCTCACACACACAAACACATTTTTTTCTCTTCCTCCTCGTCACCGGTGCGAACCGGATTGCGTCACGGATCGCTTGCACGAAGCAAGCAAGAAGAGGCGTCACGGTGGTTGGCAGATGCAGCACAAGGAGTGCTAATAATTACTCATAATTATAATTGTAAGTATGCTAATCGTATTTTCGCCACGCTGCGTGACTTAGGCGCCAAGCTTATGTACCTGGGTGTAGAGCATTGCACCCAACAGGGAAACGGAATACACGAATTTATACCTGAAGTAATAATTCAAACTGGAACGAGGCAACTCTTGAAGTCATAGCAGGGGATAGTTTGCATGCGCGTACATTAGCCAAATTATTGATTCTCTACAGAATGCTCGTGCAGGTGTGTGAGGAGTGCGAATGCCTCGGCGAATGCAATTCTCTTGGTTGTCCCACCAATGCAGTTGTACGTGAAGCATGAAATCAATTTTCAGCAGGGAGCAAGTAGCAGATCATATCAGTCTGGCTGCATCAGCCCGGCCACGCCGCGCCGCCCCACGCCGTGTGCTTCTGGTACACGGGATGTTGATTACGCTTTAGATGGCGCTGCTGCACTATCGTAACAGAAGACCAGCAGACCCTCGCCTACAGCCAGGCAGGCCCCGCCCCGCTCCGTGACCCCGATGCAACGGACAGAAATACCAACCTAGTCCCCATAGATGGGCACTTGAAATGGTATCGCTGTTTCTTTTTTTTAATCTCCACTTTCCTCTGCAACAAAAATATCGCTTTGAACACGGCTTCCGCTTTTTGCCGCAACAGTGCGTTTTTTTTTTTTTTTAATTTTGTTTTTTTATTAAGTTGCACACTTCTACGTGCGTTAATTATGATTCGTCCACGTGAACGAGTAAATGAGCAGGCTTGCTCACACTTCTAAAAAACACACACTCAAAAGCTAAGTATGTGCGAATGGAAATTCACAAACCTGCAAGTGAGTGACACACACATACCCGGGGTTTCAGTGTAATCACATGACTAAACCGCCCACTGCAAGACTTTCTTGCAGTTCGTGCCTGAGGGGGGGGAACTACTAGCGCTAGAGCCGAGGGAGAAACAACTCTGAATTTTGGTGTACAGATTATGTGAATTTTTCTTATTTTTATTTTTGTTGCTTTAATTTTTGCATAAAATTTGCCAATTTTTTTTTGTGATTGTTCTTTTGTAAATTTTCCCAAATTTCCTTAACTTAAAAAAAATCTGCATTTCTATGATTTTTTTTAAAAAAAATTACGAGGAGTAAAAATTAAAACTAGAGAGTTGTTGCCCCCTCGACTGGAGCCCTAGGCCTCGGGCGGCAGTGAGTCCTTGACGGTGTCCGATGGGCTGCGCCCGGCCCGGGGCCGGGCCGCGTGGCGTGGACTTCACTTTTACTGCAGTCTTCCGGGGGGCCGAACGCCTCTCACCTTGAGTTTCAGAAATACGACACTGTCGACCGGCCCCGCCCCACCTGCAGATGCAGCCGGGGCATCTGCCGCCCCGGCCCGAACTGCCATCTGCCCCCACCTCCCCTACCCCCATTCTCCCCGCGAGATGGGGATAGAACGGAAATACAAGCAGCCTCGACCTGCTCCCGATGCAGCACATTGAGTACATGACCACAATGTGCCCATATGAATCCGCATCACATTCATAAGCGACTGCGCTGTGAAAAAAATATTCGTTTATTTACGACTTTTATCGTACTTTGTGATTGTGACGCAGAGTTGTAAATTTACGAGCGCAGTCGTAAATTTACGACTGCAAATTCTTACTCGTCGAAGAAATTTAAGTCGACACATGGAGTAAAAAAAAATTATCGTAACAATACCAATAATGAATGTTGTAACTTGACGACATTTATCGTGGAAAATTTTCCCGTACCCTTCCGAATATTTGTTGCAGTGTATAGAAAACGACCAAAACTGAATGAGGTATATTCCACATTTTTTTCCACGAGTAAACACTCGAAACTTTTCCGCAGCAGCAGGGGTACAAATTAACGGGTAGCGGCGTCCCTATCTTTCTGCTTGAGTACTGTCTCAAGTACAGCACCCCATAGTAACAGTGACATTACAGACTATGAAGTGCCGGGGAATATTTTTTTTTTTGACGGGGTTTGACACTGCGCGGTGGATGTGGCGCCCCGGTGTGACTACCGGTGAGGCGGCGCCAAGCTGTGGCCAGCGCGTAGCGGAGCTCGGACCCTGTAAACGCTCTGGGTGTTTTTATTCACAACATTTTTGCGGTCTTTACAAAATACCGATTTGTTTGATTTTCCAAAAAAAAAAAAAAAAAAAAAAAAAAAAATGGCAAAAATTTTGCTTTTTTTTTAGGAATGCGAACTTTTTGAACAAAGTGTTAAAGTTCGCGTCTTTCTCCTACCACGAATGCCAAATTATACAGTTTATAAAGGCAAACAGTCTCACTGTGAGAAATAGTCGTAGGTTATTTTCGTGAAAATTTTCTACGATGTGGCGTTGTAAATTTATAATAAAACATCGTGAAATTAAAAGCACCGCACTTATCGACCTGAAATAAAATGACAAGCAAGAAGGGGCTGTCGAAAATTTACAACATTTTTCGCAAATCGTAGTCTATAACATCGCAAATCTCCAAAGTTAATTATCACAACAGTGCTTGGCATTCCTCTTCAGAGGGCCGCGCCGCTGGTCGCACCGCACGGGTGGAGTCGAGCGCCCGGGACCCGTCCCGACTGCACGCCCGCCACACTCCCGAGCCAAATGGGTGGCCTAACTCCACGGCGCCCGCGCCGAGAGACAGAGAGAGAGAGAGAGGTAAGAAGAAGGGGTAAGGAGGGAGAGAGAGAGGGGGGGAGAGAGAGAGAGAGAGAGAGAGAGAGAGAGAGAGAGAGAGAGAGAGAGAGAGAGAGAGAGAGAGAGAGAGAGAGAGCTAACGAGGCGGACACACGTTCCATCCTGACCACTCTGTCCTGAGCAGCGGCACACTCCAGCCTGCAGGTGACTCAGCCACTGGGCATAAGAGGGAACAATAAGTAGCATGACATGAAGATAGCGCCATACCTCATGGTAGAAAGAGAAAGGAGGGGGGCAAAAAATGTGCTTTGTAAAGAAACAATTATGAAAATTATCGGTAGTTGATTTTCAGTGTGAGTCAGATCTGATGATTGCTATAAGAGTTTTTCAGCTTAAAATTGTCTGATTTTATGAAAATTTTGTCCACTTCCTACGAAAAACTTTTCTTTAAACAGTGCGGCTGTCAGGACTAGAGATGGATGGGAGCGACATATGCTGAATGCGCGTGCTAATGAATTAATAATAATAGAGACTTTATGGTATGAAGGCCCGCCCCGCCCGGCCCCGCCCCACGCAGAGTTCGGTGGAAGGCGGAGGTGCGCCGGCCGGTCACGTGGTTCTGGAAGGCGCGTGCGCGCGTTTACACGATACGAGACGCGCAAGATGAATGGTCTTTCGTCGAAGTTGAACGCCCAGAGTGGAGCGGAGCAGAAAAAGACTTAACCAGCCAGCCAGGCCTCTACGCGGCTTGGCAGCGCAGGCATTACACATACACGCGCTCGCGTAGCAACACACACACACACAGACACACACACACACACAAGCGCGCACGCACGCACGCACGGGCCGGGCACGAGCTCTGCGCGGCTCTCGAGACAGTGTTGCCAACTCGCGGGGGCCCACCGGGGTCGGGCCGGGCCAGGACCAAGGAAACTGTCATAACGGCTACCATACACTGGCGGCAGCACGTAGCGTATACTCTTCAAGAATTTTTGGTTAAAAAAAAACAACGAGAAAAAAATTACAGGTTTCGCGCTGTTAAATCGATAAACTGATTTTTCCGGAGGTTTCACGAAAAATTTAGAAAATAAACTAGAAAATTCGCGAAACAACAGATACAGTTTGTAAAGATACGGAATTCTATTGTAAAGTTACATAATTATTTTGTAAATTAACACGAATGAAAAGTGAATTCAAAGCCACGTCGTTCAGCAAAATTCAGATATTTCCTGTTAATAAACGACCATTTTAACAGTGTTGCAAGGCGCCCGTGGAACGTACAAGAATAAAAATACCAGAATAGTTTGGAAAACCAATTTTGTTCATGTCGCAAGCACACTTGGACAAGTAATGGTATGAATTTCACGACAACGATCACCGCACACCGCAGCCACAATAAGAAATATCGATAAATTTTGTAAATTACGGCTTCAGAACATGTTGTAAATTTACGACAAGCCATTTTCGTTCGTAATTGAATTTCAGGTCGATAGGAAGTGCTTGTAATTTTACGATTTGTAAGTGTAATTTTACGACTACACTTATTTGTGGAAAATTTTCACGTAATCCTATGACTTTTTTTATCAGTGAAAGTGCGGACATGAGTACGAAAAAAATTCACACTTACAATCGGGTTCACAGGGGTAAAATTGCTATCAGGAGGTTTTTCTTTATTCAGCGTTTCAAATGTCAGAGATGAATTAGGATGCCACGATGTCATTAGTCCTTTGGTAGATTGATAATATAGCTCTCTCCTGGGATCGCTTCTTCAACCCCGCAGGTTTGGCTCAATCGTGCTATGAGCTGTATACCGACTAGCCTACTCAAGTACCTTTGAGCACTCGATTTGGACAAAAATACCTTTATTTTTATCATTTTTTTTTAAATGAGGCTGATTTAGCTGCCAAATAGGTGGATGTAAAGATCGGTGTGAGACTCCACGCTGTGTGTGCATGGTGCCGGGCGTGGCAGGGTGGGGCGGGGAGGGGCGGGGTGGACCTCGCTGGCCGTGCGAGCGTTAGGGTAGGTTCCATCGGGAGGTGTGGCTGGCAGGGCAGAGCGCAGGCCGTCCCGTCCGTATGGTTTCCTGCCTGACCAGCAACACCTGCCTGCCCCGTCCGGTCCTGTGGCGTCGTCGGCCATAGGCCGCGCAGCAGCTGAGGGCGGGGCGGGGCGGGGTGGGGCGGGGTGGGGTGGGGTGGGGTGGGGCAGGGTCACTGCTGGCGCTGGCTGTCCGCGGCCGGCCGGGCCCAGCTGGTGGGCGGGGCACGGGGCACGGGGTGCGGGGCGCGGGGCTCGGGGCGCGCCGAGCGGGACGCCGTCGCGTCGGGTTGGGTCGGTTATCCGATGGGTGAATTACTAGCCGAAGACACGCACCGCTCACCTGATGCTTTTCTTCCACATAACCGCCGGCGCCTTTGATAAATTTCCACAGACCGGTGCGATGCGGCGGCCGCAGCTGCCTGCCTCGCTCATCATATCACCAGGGAGACTGGGGCGAAGCGGGGCGGGGCGGGGCAGCTACGGGCATCGCCAAGGGGTCCTTTACTAACTATACATTCAAGCGAGCACCGATTTTTCTAATTTTTCATAATTTTCTTCTATTTTTACTCGTTTGATTTATTCTTGATTTGTTCTTTTTTTTTCGATTTTTTACTAATTGGCTTGAGGTGTACGCTGTTTTGAGTGAAAGACCTCCGCCGGGCATCGCTCGCTGCTGCTCCTGCTACCACGATCGCGCAAGCAGATTCCGTCACGCATGGCCACGGCGGCACGCGGGGGATTTAAACTTTAAACTGCTGCCGTCAGACTCAGAAGAGCGCTTTATCGTATCTCTGTCCCTGTCACACGCATGGGTCTCGGCCCCTGGGAGTGAGTGAGATGGCACTACGAAACGATCTTCTGAATCTGGAGGCTGACGCTGCTCATGCTCATGAAGGCCTGTGGGGAGAGCAGGGCGGAGGCAGAGATGAGCCCGGATGCGCTTGCGATGATCACGTCATCCATCCACCGCCCTACGGTCATGTGTCGCGGCCCGTCAACGTCAAGGGTATACCTCGCGGGTACCGAGAGAGGCAGGGCGAGGGAGAGCGAGCGAGCGAGAGAGAGAGAAAGAGGAATGCGCAGATGAGATGCGTGAGGTTGGCCAATTTGTGCGAGCCCCGATCGCGCATAGCGTTAAATGATGAATAATGCTCAACGCGCAGCTGCCCGAGCCTCGCGAACCCGCGCAACAGGACGATCCTTCAGGGCAACAGGACACTTCTGCAGGGCAACAGGGCGCTCCTCTCTTGCAGGGCAACAGGGCGCTCTTGCAGGGCAACAGGGAGCTCTTGCAGGGTGACAGGACGCTCCTCTCCTGCAGGGCAACAGGACGCTCCTGCGGGGAGACAGGACGCTCCTGCAGGGCAACAGGACGCTCCTGCGCGGAGACAGGACGCTCCCGCGGGACAACGGACACGACAGTTCAGCAGGATGGCGATCCGGCATCACACAGTCAAGCAGCACGCGCGACAGTGAGCAAAAATAACCTCGTAGAAACGTGGAATTAATAAATTAAAAAAAAAAAAATTTCGGTTGTCTGGGGGTATAGGACACCGTCGGCAATATTCTCCGTTATTTTATTCTCTCCTTTTTTTTCATTATTTTAATCTTTCTGAAACCAATCCATAACTGCGACAATAAAAGGCTCCGAGCGGCAATTACCCGCCGCAAAGAGTTGCTGAAGCTGCCCTGCTCTGGACGATGCGCGGCGCGGATGCTTTCTGCGCTGATTGCCTTCCCTTCCCCCGCAGAGGAGAGGAGCCGCGGCTCCTGACCTTGAGCCACACCTTCCTCTCCTCCCACTCCTGAGCGAGCGGAGGGAGCGGAGCGAGCGGAGGGGCGCGGTGCGCTACTCCAACCTATTCAGCTGTACACACGCCATCCGCAGCGGCGCAGCCCCGGCGCAGCCCTGGCGCAGCCCCCTGCCACAACGCCCACCGCCCCTCCCCCGCCCCTTCTCCATGGCGGCGACCACCGGCGGCCACCGCACCGCGGCAGCACACTGCTTTCTACCCAAAAGTGTCCCGCATTGCGAACGGTCGTGTCGTCAGCGCTGCCGCACGGGAAAAAAAAATCATTCGCTGTTGCGGACAAAAATTCGCTGGCTCAGACTCAACTAATTTTATTAGTTGTGGAAGCGAATAATTTTCTACGGTAGCAAAGTATTCGCTGAGGTGGCTAACGCCGCGCGCCCTGTTCCAGTGACCGCCACAATTCCTGCTTCAGGGCACGCATTCGCCTCCTCAGCTAATACTTTGCTACTGTAGCAAATTATTCGCTTCGACAACTAATAAAATTAGTTGAGTCTGAGCCAGCGAATTTTTGTCTGCAAACGTGCGGGTGGGGCAGTCTCCAGGAGAGCGGACTACACGAAGCACGCCCGTTAAAAACAAAAACAAAAAAAGTCTTGGGTTTCAAGGTCCTTTCGTAAAATTCAAGGCTAAGAAGATGATTCCAAGGCGTTCGCTTGAGCGTAATGTGTTTTCAAGGAAACGCCTGGGAAATTTGGCACATGCACATGACACCCAAGAGAATTTTATGGAGTACTTCAATGCCCCAAATTGATGCCTGGCAAAATTGCCAAGGTGTTCCCTTGAAAACACATAAAGTTCAAGGAAAATCCTCGAGATTATCCTCATAGCCTTGAATTTCACAGAAACGGCCTTGAAATATAAGACTTTCTTTTTTGACGTGCGTGCGACTGCTTGATACGCGGCCTCGAAACGCATATGCAGGAAATAATTTTTACTTTTCGCACCTTTTAATGAATTTTGATCTTTTCCCACTACTCCTGATTTTTTTAGCAGATGATTTGTTATTATTATTATCATTACTATTTTTATGATAATTTATCGATTTTTCGGACTTTTCTGTATCTTTATTCTGTTATTTTTAATTCTTTAATTGATTGTTTGCGGGCTGTGCTATTACTTTTCGAAGTGACTTCCCTCCCATTCGGTATTCGCCGAGGGGGAATGCACATTGGAAAATCTTGTACAGACTACTCGGTATTACACAGTATTACAGCTGTATTACGCAGAACATTTGATCAATAGAGGGCATATTTTTGTGTTTTTCGGTATTACATTACGGGTATTACCACGTAATACATGGATCAGGTGTACAGTGTATTACGGAAGTGAATTCCCCCTCGGTATTCGCCGTACTCGAGGCTAAGGCTAGGGGAAAGGCTAAGCGCTCTGCTGTCACTAGACGCTCGCTCTATTGAGGGGCCGGGCGAGGAGGGGCGCTTCCCTCGCAGGAAGGCGTTAATGCAGTCAGTCATTGCAAGAAGGAGGAGGAGAGAGGAGGAGATGAGATGAAAGAGGAAAGAGCGAAGGAGAAGGAGGAGACGGGAGGAAAAGGAAAAGAAAGGCATTAACCTCGCACATCACATCCCTTCTTTACCTCTCCATCCTTTTTTCTGTCCACCACGCATACATTACGATAGCCGTGCCAGCCGGGCAGAGAGAGAGAGAGAGAGAGAGAGAGAGAGAGAGAGAGAGAGAGAGAGAGAGAGAGAGAGAGAGAGAGAGAGAGAGAGAGAGCGCAGTGTAGAGGGAGGGAGGGGAAGGGAGAGAGAGATAGAGAGACGTGACACCCACGCGCATGACAGCAGAGGGCGTATCGGGCCGGCAGGTCGCCGCACGCGATGTTCCGAGGGGAACGCCCGAATTCGCGAGTCGGGTCGTCAGCGCAGCGACGCGGAGTAAGTGGGAGTGGAGCCCGCACGGGTCAGAGAGTGAGAGAGGGAAAGAGAACAGAAGAACGAAGGAGAGAGGGAGTGGGGTGTCGGCGTGGAGTGCGATCTCTCTCACAAGACAACCAACGGCTTACTAAAGGGCCTCTTTGCCGCTCAAGCCACTCCGCGCCATGCAGTGCTGGTCCCCGCCCCACCCGCCGATGGTTCCCACACATGTGCAACGTGAATGCGCCCGCATGCGCCACCACCCCCAGGCCCAGGCCGCAACACTTCTATTTGCAAAGTGGATCTCTCTCTCTCTCTCTCTCTCTCTCTCTCTCTCTCTCTCTCTCTCTCTCTCTCTCTCTCTCTCTCTCTCTCTCTCTCACACACACACACACACACACACACACACACACACACACACACACACACACACACACACACACACACACACACACACACACACACACACGCTCTTTCTCTCGACTTTGACGAGAATCGATTGACAGGTTCTTTCTTTCCCGAGGACAGCCGGGGCAAGTCTCCGGCCAGCACCGCCACACTTGTGAGGGCAGGTCGCCGCCCCGCCCCGCCCCGCCCCGCCCCACTCCACCCCACCACGCCCCGTCAGGTACACCACTCCCGTCCGTCTGTCGGCGTGTAAATCGCTCAGCTCCCGGATACAGGCGACCGGCTCACTCAGGCTGTCAATGGCGCAACGCAAGACTCGCCCATTCAATATTTTCGCAGCAATAATTTTGATAGTTTTGATTTTCCAAAGAAATTTTCAACTTGAGGTAAATTTGGATCTTTCCCCCCTTTTTCTCTCTTTTTCAATTTCTATATCAGTTTTTTTTTCTTTTTTTAAAATAGTTTCGTTCCCGATTTTCCGGATTTTTCTCTATCTTTCTTGTGCATTTTATTTTGAATTTTAAAAAATTTTCTGAATGATTTCTTTAGAGACGTACAATGATTTTACGAACTGAGCGCCCTCTCGCACCGGGTGCAGACGGCCCACAGGTTTCGTCTCTGCAGCTGCTGTTCCTGCTGCATCTCTGTCCTGCTCTTGTTCAGGAGGGGGAAGGGGGCCTCACCCGGGCCCGGGCCCCCCTGTGGGGTCACTTCCTGGGCGAGATGCATCGCCAGGAAGGATGAGGCAGAGCGGGGCGGGGCGGGGCGGGGCGTGGGGAGGGGGGCAAGACGGAGCAATCAAAGAAGAGGCAGGGGGGAATGCCAAGGCCTGAGGGGCCCGCCCCGGCCCGCCCCGGCCCGTCGGATGCACGAGTCAGGCAGATCACAGCACTACTACTGTGCGCGTAAAATGCAGTACAACTAGGGTTCGAAGGCCGGAAATTTTTCCGGAAAAATATGGAAAAATTTCATTTTTTTCTGAAAAATTTCCCAAGCCATATTTTTCAAGTGAAAAATAGTGAAAAATATTTTCTTGCTTTATTTCATATTTTAAGGGAAATAGTGACCCGTACAAAAAAATCGGGCTCACAGAAGGATCACGGTGATTCATTCTAGAGACAAGCAGCAGCCATTGCGTATCCACGTTTGATCCACGTATGCCACAAAATAAAGTCATTATTGATCCATCGTCAAGCCTTTCGTGAGACTTGGCTGAGGCGACTGTGCTGTCGCAAGAATGGATCCAAGAAGGCTGCAGTATGTCTGCTTTGTCCCGAAAAGTAGCCTTGCCTGAGACACAACGTTGATCCAGACTGTAGCCAATCTGGAGACAACGCGTGGAAGGCGGTCAAGACACGCTGGAGACACCATTGAGACATACGTCATCAAACTGGTGAAAAAAGCCAAACGCGAATGGGAAGGTACAGCGTATTGAACTACCGACCGGCGGAGTAGAAGTTTGGGTCGCTCTCCACTGGGCCAGAGAGGAGAGACAAAGAGTCGCGCGTCGCCAGCCGCTCAGATTAAACACCGCGGGATGCTGGACAGACTCTGTGGAGACATCGCTGAGACATACTTAATTAGCACACTTGGCACTCGATGGATCAAGTATGTCTCGGCCACGCCCGCAAATTTGAATGTGCAATTGATCGGTTTCCCTCAAACCATTCAGTGTTAATAGACTTAACACAATGATATTAAAAGTAGTATCACTGCAAAAACAAAGGTAGAACTTAATGCCTTTCTAGGGGTGTGAAATTTTAATGCATTTGCAAAGGCACGAAATTGTCCAAAGGCATTAAAATTTAACACCTTTCGGCAGTTTTAATGCCTTTGCAGGGGTGCTAATTTTTAATGCCTTGGTAAAAGCATTAAAACCCTTCTCGTCCTACCTTTGTTTTTCCAGTGATGTCATACAATCGTTAAGAAATACTCATTGGTGTCAATAACCACTTTAAAAAGCGAAACAGCAAGAAAATCAAATTTTTCCAATTTTTCCATTTTTTTCTGAAAAATATGAAAAATTTCACGGAAATTTTTCCAAAAAATATTTTTCATGAAAATTTCGAACCCTAAGTACAACATAATTTTTTGTACAACATAAAAAAAAAAAACGCGAATGAATACTTGTGACAAATTTCACTGTTCAGCCAGCGAACATTGTTGCGACATGACATATCTCAAAGTCTGTTTTCAACATAGGCTATGCACTCGAATTACACTGATAAACCAAGTGTTCAACCCTTCAACACTTTTAAGTGTTCAAATACCATTTAAACAAATAAAAGTGTTCAACAGAGTTGTTGTGCACTTACAAGTGTTCAACTCAGAAGTTGTGCACTTGTAAGTGTTCAACTCCCCAGCTGCACACTTCCCTAATACAGTGCGTCCAAGCTAAGGAAGTGTGTAACTGGGGAGTTGGACACTTTTAAGTGCACAACTTCTGAGTTGAACAGTTGGAAGTGTACAACAAATCTGTTGAACACATTTATATGTTTAAATGGTATTTGAACACTTTAAAGTGTTGAAGGGTTAAACACTTGGATTATCAGTGTAATGATATAATTACGGTTGCTAAGCTATCTACGTATTTGATTTGCGCAGGGATAAGGAAGGTATAAACGATTCCGTTTTGAACAACAAACCATTTTTTTTAAATCCTCATCAACGGCTTGATTCACCACTGGGATCAATTGATGTTTAAACATCGACCGTTGCTCGCGATTCGATTTAGTGCTGCACGGTTAACTACAAAATGAAATTCTTTGCTCAATATAAGATTCGGCGGCACTAATAACGCGACCAGATCACTACTGGAGCGCACAATGGCGCCATGGCTGCTGTGCACGGATAGATATGAGGCCCCCCCCCCCCCCCCACGGGCGCGCGCGAGGTACAAAGGTGTTTGCGCGGACACGCCTGAGTGAGCGGGCCGATCAGTGTGAGGCCCGCGCCGGCGGGGGCGGCGCGCGCATATTGCAAACATTTTCCATTTCCTGCCGATGATAGAGAGCGGGAGCAGTATTTGAAAGGATGGGTGCATGGTGGTGTGCGCAGTAAGAAATACAAAGGTCCATCCCACATGAAATAAAATTTAAAAAAAACAAACAAGAGAAGATGACGGCGGAAGGTATACGATATAGAAAAACTACAAACGTGTCAGAAATATTCTTGATAGGAAATTTCATGCGCACCACACGGTAAAAACGATGTCTGATTTTTTGAAGAAAAAGAGAAAACTAGGAAAACTACTCAGATTTTGAGGAAGTCTCCTCAAGTTTTGAGCAGGGATGGAAACTTAAGGTTTTCGTTCCTTTTCGTTCCTTGGCATTTACTCATAAATGCTATGACGTAACAACCCAGTCCAAAAATCCCATGGAGGTTTCCATGAGCCATGGAACATCATGGAATGCCATGGAACGCACCATCCTCCATGACAACAGTGTTTCCATGTATTTTTTGCACTCTTTCCATGGAGGGTTGTCCCATGGAAAAATCAGCTCCATGGGGGGTTTGGTCCCATGGAAAAATCAGCTCCATGGGGGTTTGGCCCCAGGTTCCTTGGCAGCTGACCGTCTCCATGGAATAGAGCACTGACTCCATGGAGTAATTACCAAAATGTTTAAGTCCACAAAAAGACAAAGAGAAGACTGATCGAAATAAATGAAACACCATTATAGGGTGTCGGAAACGAGGCGGAGCCAAATCTGGTGTCCGTTTTTGCCTGGCTCAAGCCGTTTTCGAGTTGCCAGAAAAAAGTTCTCAGATTTGAATGAAATTTAAATGGCCCTACTAAAATTCATCGTAGATGCTACATACCAAATTTCAGATCGAAATTCCAATAATTATAGAGTCTACAGCCCTTTTAATTTTCATGGGAAATTGTTTCCATGGTAAAGATAGGCAAGTGCCCCATGGGATAGGTCACCCCATGGAAAGACAACCATTCCATGAAGTCCTCTCGCATGGAAAGAATTTTTCCATGGAGCCTTTACCCATGGTGATAAATTTTCCTTGGAGTCCTCACATGGAAAGCGATATTCCATGGAATCTTGTTTCAAGGAAAACACTTTTCCATGGTAGAACGCCCATGGAAACAGACACCACATGGAATATGATGCATCTTACATGGAAAACAGACCTCTATCCATGGAAAAGAGATCATGGAATTCCATGGTGTCCATGGGATTTTTGGACTGGGAAGTTAAAAACAATTGTAGATGGTGCAAAACGACGTGCTGGAGTTTAATTCCCGTATGAACTTTCTTCAAATTCCTACTCCTTTGGTGACTTTTTCTGCTAAATAGCGTTTCGTTCCGTGTTGCGTTCCTTTTTTGGGTATTTGAGGTGTTTAACGCCGAATTAGTCAATGAAGGAGTAGGAATTCGAAGAAAGATCATATGGGAATTAAACTCCAGCGCGTCGTTTTACACCATCTACAAGTGTTTTCGACTTGTTTCGTCATGGCATTTATGAGTAAATGCTGAGGAACGAAAAGGAACGAAAACCTTAAGTTTCCATCCCTGGTTTTGAGAAGACGTCTTTTGAGGGGTCTTTCTTTAAATCCGAGGGGTTTCCATTAAATTACGGAAGTTCCTCAAAGTTTCCCCTTTTTCCTCAAAAATCAGACATTACTCTTGCCGTGCACGCCCTTTTGAAGTTGTGTATATTTTTTAAAAATCTTTTTTAAGATTTTTCGAAAAAGTACGATTTTAGAGCCCCTTTATCTTGATTCTCAAGTCAAGTGGTCGTCGAGGAAAAAATAAAAATAAGCGCTGAGAATAAAAATGTCAAATATGGTACACGTAAGGTCAAGGTGTGCCCCAGCCCAGCCCAGCCCAGTCCAGCCCGTCCCCGACACGTCGCCTGTCGGCCCGCCAAACGAAAACCAAACCGCACGGCAGACCAGGAGAACGGTGGGAGGCAGAACTGGAGGGCGTGGCCGCGGCTGTGGGAGGAGGAAGGAGAGGAAGAACAGGAGCAGGAACAAGAGGAGGAGGAGGAGGAGGAGGAGGAGGAGGAGGAGGAGGAGGAGGAGGAGGAGGAGGAGTAGAAGAGGAGAAGCGAACAGGAGTTTGACTCATATTCCGAATACATTTCGTGCTGGGGAGCAGCGGGAGGTATAGGGTAGGACCTGTAGTAGGCACACACTCATTCCTCTAGTGACCTTAATGTTTGTAAGCTATCAACGTTTTTGTGCAATGATAAGGTGTAAACAAATTCCTTATCTACTCTAAACAATTTTATTGGTACCTTATAAATAATAATATTTTGTTGATAAGAAATGTTTATAACCACACACATTTTTTATGGTACCTATTAAAAAAACTGTTGTTGTGTATCAAGGTTTAAAATTGTTGATAGCTATCAATGAGAAGAACCGTAGGCAATCTGAGAGTGCAGGGTAGGTATAGTGTGCGGTGTGCGAGACACAATATGATATCATAGAAAATGCAACTAGGTTGTGGATGTCGCACCGTGGAAATTCGCATTTGCACACTAGCAGGCGTGTGAATTTTCCATCGATTTCCAGAACTGAAGGGGCAATCGTTCGGATTGAAATCCACACACCTACGATAGAGGGGGAGAGGGAGAGAGGACAGAGAGAGAGAGAGAGAGAGAGAGAGGGGGGGGGGAAGAGAGAGAGAGAGAGAGAGAGAGAGAGAGAGAGAGAGAGAGAGAGAGAGAGAGAGAGAGAGAGAGAGAGAGAGAGAGAGAGACGCACCTGTCTCGGGGAGCGAACAAAAGACGGGGGCGAAACCCCATATCGCCCGTGTGACGCATTTAGCCGCGTTCCTCTCCTCCTGAGACGGTGCGGCGGTGTGTCGGCGGCGCTGGGGCAGCCGAAGCAGACGTCGCGACGCACGCGGCGCCGGCCAGAGACATACCGGGAAGTCGGGACGGCGGCGTCGCGTCTGCCGTTTGTGTGTGTGTGTGTGTGTGTGTGTGTGTGTGTGTGTGTGTGTGTGCAAGCACGCGTGCGTGCCCCACGTGCGTGTGCGCGCGAGCTTTAGTGCGAAAAATTCACCTCACATTCTTATCTGCGCGTTACTGCCTGTTTGTGTTTTGGGAGCGTGGGGGAAAACAACTCTGAATTTTGATGTACAGATTTTGTTCACTTTTCTAAATTAATATTAAGTTTTTTTTTATTTCCTTTTTTGCAATCTTTTCTTGATATTTGTTTGGGGGGGGGGATTTTTGTGAATTGTCCTAATTATTTCTGAATTACCCTGAAGTTTTCTTAATTATTTTTTAATTTCTCTTAGTTTTTCCTATTTTTTTCTATAATACGAGATGTACAAAAATTTCAGAGTGTTTCCACCTCGGTTGCGAGACACAGTTTGGAGGCTGCGGTGCTCTGCTCAGCAAGAATCTCAGCTTTGTCATACATCCAGCAGAATCTTTGGCTGGTGACGCAGTCGTCTTTTCACCACATCATCCCTCCAGGTGGCGGCGCTACTTCTTGGCTCTGTGCTCAGTGCGCACGATTCCAGGCGGAAGTACACACTTTCCCAGGATATGTAACACATTTGAAGGTGCAAGCAAAATAATTTAGCAATTCACACGACACTCTCACACACAAACCTTTACAGAGCGCGCGATATTCATCACGCACATTTGGGTCTCCAGAGCGGGGGAGGGGGGGGGGGAGAGGGTCGCCAGCATCAGATAGTGGTACCCCTCGGCTACAACAACAACAACACCGTTACGGCCGATACACATTCCAAAAGGCGCCAAAGAGAGCAGCCAGAGCGCCTGAGGGATGATTTGCATATTTTTAACAGCGCGGCGCGCCCTTGGCTCCGTGCCGCCCGCCGCGGCGCCCTCCTGCTGCAGCCTCTCCTAGCCCCCCCCCCCCCCCGTCCCCCTCGACCTCCTCCTCCGCGCCGCGACGCCGGGCGTCGCTCCACACCGCGACGCTCCAGATCTGACACGCCCCCCGCCCCCTCCGACAGGACTCGCACGCATGCAAAAGAGAGCGCGCCGCGCGCATATTTCAATACAAATCAGTCTAATAACCAATCAACTGCACTCCTCGCCTCGTCCGATAGCCGCAACCTCGCATGACCCCTTTCCCTCGATGCGGTGGGAAAAGAAGCAGCTCGGCAGAACCACGAACATATCAACCAATCAACAATATTGCCTCGAAGAAAAAAAAATTATACTATCTTGCAATTAAATTGTTAGCATATTCTTCTTATTTTATTGTCTTGTGATCAATTTATGCATATGTCAACATGATGTCGCGTGTAGGCCTAGCGTCCTTGCAGAGCCTCGGCTCTTGAACCTTTTATCTCAGTCAATTTTTTTTTTATTAAATGCTGCACGGGAAAAATAGCTTCTTGTATTTCAAGACGTTTCATGGATCTTATGGAGAATACCAATGGACATCCAAGACAGATCTTGAAATACAAGAAATTATTTTTACCGTGTGTAAGTCTTTTTATGATTACTTTACGAAAGAGTAATAAGTATATCACGCGACGCGAGCCCGCTGCAGCAGCAGCACCTGCGCCGAGAGGAACGACACGGAAATAGAAGGCGGAGCGAGAGAGATAGAGAGAGAGAGGGAGGTTGAAAATTATAATACAACAGACGTTTATCCTCTCGAGCTCTCATCCCCATGACAAAAGAAACAACGGCGTAATAATAATGCAGCGATGCGGCGACACTGTTCTCCAGACCGGCGAGGACGCAACATTGTCATCGTATTTGGTCACGCCATATACTGAGGATATGGTGACAAAGAAGAAAAGGAAATTCTCATCTCATTTTGAAATGTGATAAATGTCGGGCGAGGCTACCGAGAGTCTGAATGGGGCCTACTTGGGCCGCGAGTGTAACGCGCGCACACTCTCTCTCACACACACACACACACACACACACACACACACACACACACACACACACACACACACACACACACACGAACACAGCGTACAGCTGCGCGACCGGTTTCGTGAATTTAACCCGGCGAGACTCATCTCTAGTTGGCGTCTAACTCTCCGCTTAACTATAGCTGGCCTCCATTTCTCTCTGTCTCTCTCTCTCACTCACAGCTGATCATGAATCAACTGCACACCTGCACCTGGACACCAACCACCTGCAGTTGAGTTAGAGAAAGAGCGAGGCTGCTGAGCGAAGATATGCCAGGCAGGCACGGACCTAGCCCCGGCTAGCTCTGCACAGGTCATGCACCCCGGGACCACTGATATGCATCAGTCACACACACACACACAGTATGTGTGGCAACGGCTACCGTGGGAATAGTCTACGAAGCAATATTTGACACTTGATTTTTATCAGCGTACAGCTTTGAGTACAACATCTCTAAATTTTGGCAAACAAATGCAATTTTTAGTGCATGCTTTTTGATTTTTGTGAATTTTTTATCCTTTTTTTTAGTGCATAGGCTCTGATCTCTGAACTTCTGAACTTATCAGACTTAAATTTTTTGTAAATTACAAGGGGGTAAAAAACTGTCAAAATTGTTTCCCCTCGTTTTAAGAGCACAATTTTTATTACAGCAGCATACTTTGCGAAATTCCGGCAAGATGCCATGTCGCTGGAACTATATCTGACGCAAAATAGACTCGCCTTTTCTCGTCGAGAGTTCCCTGCTGGCCTAAATAAAAACTTTTGCAGCTGATAGCAAAGGGACAGGCGAAGGGAGTCAAGGACGGCAGCAGGGGCTGGGGCCGGGGGAGGGGAGGGGCCTCCTAGGGCGAGGCTAGGCGGCCAGCGCATGAATTGCTTCTGTCGGCACCGCAGCCCGGCTCGGCCAAGTCTGACCAGGCTTGGAATTCTTTCAAAAGCTCTCGGGCCGCATTACAGACTGCTAGCCGGTCGCCATCAATCCAATTCCCTCTCTGCTCACAAGGTTCCGCAAATGAAAAGGCATAAACAATTTAATTAAAAAAAAAATAAAAGAGAGAGAGAGAGAGAGAGAGAGAGAGAGAGAGAGAGAGAGAGAGAGAGAGAGAGAGAGAGAGAGAGAGGGGGGGAGGGAGAGAGAGAAAAGAAACTCGAAAGAGAAAACAATTTTTGAGTGTGAACTATAATGAAGTTTGTGCGGAGGGGATGGTGTGGGGAGAGCAGTCTATACTCACCCTGGTGAAGGGGAAGCCATGGCAGGGTTAAGAGGTGACGGCCCGGGCTACTTTAGAACTACACTGGAAACTTAGTTAGCGCACCTGTGCACTGAAAACAAAAGTGTCCAACTGACACACTCTCATGAGTTGAACACAGTGTTAAAGACCTTTAGAGGCTAAGTTAAAAAGCCCATGTATACTACACTCTTTAAAGCTTACGGTGAATTTCACTGTAAGCTACGGTGAACTTGGCATCACCGTAACTTACAGTGAATTTCACCGTAAGCTACAGTGACATTCACCGTAAGCTACGGTGAATGTCACTGTAGCATACGGTGAATCAGGGGGCATGACCGTAATCTACGGTGACATTCACCGTAGCTTACGGTTAAAATTCACCGTAAGTTACGGTGATGCCAAGTTCACCGTAGCTTACAGTGAAATTCACCGTAAGCTTTTTAGAGTGTACATTGGGGACATATCGGTGTAACACATTTGATGCCACATAAAATACATGGGCTTTTTAACCCACACAACCTCAACACACTTTCAAGTGTGTCAGTTGAACACTTTTGATTTCAGTATGAGTGTTTGCATTGTAATTCAAACACATGTCTCTACAAGTATGTAAGATTCGTTTCAAAATCCTCTTTTTTTTTTGTGAGAGTATGTGCATGGCAACTCGCAACTCCTACACCTACAAGAGTACGATATTCACATACTTGGGTTCCAACATCATTTTAGTAACGGAGGTGCCGATCAAAGTAAATATCGACAGCATATGAAGTATGAAAAATGGCAAAATTACAAGGACGAGCCGCTAACACTGACAGTTTGATCGTAGGAAAATCCCGGAATTGGCAGGGTATCCCCTTTGAAAAGCTGATCCGGTTCTGGCGCGCCTAGGCCTAGGCCCGCCGGTCGGGCCGGGCACCGGGCAGGACAGCCGATAGCATGCCGACACGAGAAGCCAACCGCACCCGGGAGGCTCTACGGGGAGCACTCGCAAAAGCACACGAGCAAATGCAAGAATAAAATTATATTACAATTATTGAAATCAAATTATTTTAATTATTTTCAATTATTAGCCGAAGCAAACGCCCTCAGGTACAACGTTTGGAAAAAAAAAAAAAAGAAAAAAGCTGCTGAGCCATTTTCCTTGCTCTTGAGCTAAGTTTTGAAATCATTCTGTGCTATAAAAACAATTTGTTGGGGAGCTAGATTTTTAACAGTACACTGCGGCCCGAACAATATTCTCCTGAGGCGTCTTTGTCCTACTGAATATACCAGTATGTTCCTGTTACAAATAAATAAAGTAAAAGAAGAAAGGGAAAAAGAAGAAAAAATAAAGAAAGGCGCCAGTAGCAGTGCAGTAAAATGCAATAAGGCGCCTTTTTCCCTGCCGTCCTGGCCTGCACCCCGGGTTGTGCCCTTTTTAGTACATTGCTGTGTACGTTTATAAACTTACGATGGTTATGCACAAATTTAGTACATCGTAAAGCATAATATTGTGTGTGAGTATGTAAAATTTGTACAGCTACACGTAATATTATGCGTAGCGATGAACTAAATTTGTGCACAATAATCATCGTAAGTTTATAGACGTACGTAGCGATGTACTAAAAAGTACATAACCCGGGAGTGTGTGCCTCGCCTCTTTGGGGACTTCCCCAGCAATTACACGAAAGCGAAACCCTCAGAGGCCTCTCACCTCCACAGCCTGTCTAGTTCCACCGACACATCCTGCATTTCTGCGGCATCTACGCGAGCTTGTCATCTACCGCTTAAAAGTTTAACTAGCAAAGTCCTCGCCCCAGAGAGACACGTTGTCACAGGCAAGAGACAAAATCGGGGGGGAAAAAAGGATCTCGAAAGAAAAGTTAAGATTGCCTCACCTTCGGAAGGCTACGGCAGCTGGCTACTGTGCGGAGGAAAATAACAGTAATGACGCCCGCCAATTACGCGAGGTAATTCACCATCGCTTTGAATCATCCCAGATCACTTGCGTAACGCGCAAAGGATAGCCTGGAGGCGTTTGTGCCTATGTATCATAGAGAGAGTGAGCGACAGAGAAAGACAGCGAGAGCGGAAGAGCAAGAGAGACAGACGTTACCGAGAGGAAGGAAGGAAAGGGGAGAGAAGGAAAGAGAGAGAGAAAGAGAGAGAGAGAGAGAGAGAGAGAGAGAGAGAGAGAGAGGAGAGAGAGAGAGAGAGAGAGAGAGAGAGAGAGAGAGAGAGAGAGAGAGAGGGGGGGGGTCATCGATCACTCAGCTTGAGGTAGGTCCTTTGGCGCGGCAGCGACGCTCCTATGGTATCCTGTGTGTGCCCGGCACGGGTTACTGTGAGAGTCAAATGAGCGGGTAATCAATAGCAAACGTGAGAGAAATCGCTCATTGAGTCTCCCGCGCCCCGCCAGGTCCGGTCCGGTCGCCGACCCCGCGGGGGCACTGCAGGGTGGTGGTCGATATTCAGGCCGCCCCCCCAGGACTGCGCGGAGTTCGGCGGAATGTCACTGTTACTGCCGCCTTATCTCCCCCCGCCGAGGGGGACATCACTTCGATTTTGCCTGTACACTGACTTTTGACTGAAGATTGACAAATGACTGCGAATGACTGAAAATGACTGATTTGACTGGAAATTTCAGGAGTTTGACTGAAAATGACAGGAATTCGACTAAAAATAACAGGAAGCGAAATAACACAGATGACTAAAAATGACTGGAGTGACTAAAAAATGGCTGGAGCAATTGAAAGTTGACTGAAGTGACTGAAATATCACTTAAACTTGTGTAATTCATGATTGTAGCCTGTTCTCACACATGAAGCCTGCTGGATAGGCAACTCGTTCAATCTTTTGACGCCGCCGATCAACAGAAGTGGCTAGAAAATGACTGAAAATGACCGAATGACTGATATGACTGAATGACTGAAATTGACTGAAATTGACTGAAGTGTGACTGAAAAGTGACTTTTTTAGAGCGTGTACACTGACTGAACGAAGTGATGTCCCCCTCGCCCCCCGCTGTCCCCTTCTGCTGCTGCTCGCGGCATTGCATTGAATTCAAATAGATTTCTTGCTGCGTCCTTGCGGGCAAGTTCAGTCGTAGCACCAACACACACTCGTGCACGCGATAAAGAAAGTGATCTGCTTTAGCAAATACGATAGCTTACAATGGTCGAAGCGAACCAATTTACCTACCAGTGATAACGTTTTCGCCATTCCCACTGTGAAAAACTGTCATGGGTTTACGGGAAAATTTTCGACGAGGTGAAATTGTAAAATTACATTAACAAATCGTAAAGTTACAAGCACTATCTATCGCCTTGAAATTCAATTACGAGCAATAATGGCTAGTCGTAAATTTACAACACTTTCCGTAAGTCGAAATTTCTAAAATATGTCGTAAATTTATACGGATATTCTTCACAGTGCTGTACACCATTGGCAATTCCAGGAAACTTTTCCATTATGAAACGTGTTTGTTTTCTCTTTAGCCGTCTTCGAATTTTTTTTTCCTAATACGGCCAACATTTTGCAGAAATTATTAGTGGAGGCTATAAATTATTTTGCTGTGACCATAGTGGCAAACCACGTTTGCTACACCAGCTTGCCCTCTCTTTTAAGCGTGAGAGAGCTGCCCGCCGAGAAGCATAACTTTGACCGGAGCAATCAGACCTCCAAAGGGCGGAGCGGGGCAGGGCAGGTGGTCGTCACCGAAAGAACGTTCCTCGATGACGGCAGAATGGGCTAATCAAGTTACGTGGCCTCGCTTCGCCCCGCCGCGCCGCCCGGCCCCGGCTCAGCCACACTATCTCGATTACCAAAACCATGAATTCCCGCCGCCGCCGGGCCGGAGCTGCTTACTAGGCTCACCGGGCTCAGGGGGATTCCGGTTTTCGTTTTCTCGGCATTTCTTATACTTCCAGCCTGGAAGCATATGGGACGGTTGCTAGACAACAGCGGAAAAAAAAAAAAACAGAGCCTACTGTATTTAATAAGATTGATTACAAACAACGACGTGATAGCTTTTCAGGACCCGCAAATATTTTTTGAGGCGATTAATGAAATTCATATTTTATCTTATCAATGTTTATACGAATTAAAAAACGGCAATGCTCGCCGGGTCGTCACTTGCGATTTTTGTTCTACCGCATGCAATTTTGATCCATGGTGAGCAGCGATTCGTCCGAACGTGTGCGGTCGGCACTTTAAAGAAATACTAAATAATAATAAAATAAAAAAAAAATATTTGCAGTGTGGGGCGCAATGCGTGCCCCATCCTGGCCAGCGCATCCTGTGTGCAGAGTGTGCAGGCCAAGTCCACGCGACTGGGCGAAAAAAAAAAAGGGGTTTCTTTCAAATAGCGACGGAGCCGAATCACGTGACGTGAAGAACCGTTTGAGTTGTATCGCAAAGCACTGGTTTAAAAAAAGGGCCCCAGAAACACCACTAAAGTCAAGCGTTTGTTTTCCCCGCCATCGTGTCAACCTCTGTACGCCCAATGTCGGAGTGGCGTGGCTCCCCTCGAGTCTTACAGGTTAATATCAAGTGATGACAGCGAGCGAGCGCAGGTCCAAGTGTCCGGTCTAATAACCGTGCTCTCGAATTTGGGGGGGGGGGGGAGGGCACTGGGGGCAGGACGACGGCGGGCCGGGGGCAGCCAGGGGGCGGGGCCAGCTACCTCGCGGCAGACTGTCCCCGGCGAGCCGGGACCGGGGACAGGACGCCGGGCCCCGGGGACGGGTAGGGGCGCGGCGCCCGGGACGTCGCCGGCCACGAATATTTTGGGCTTGAACGCGCCTCGCCATCGAAGCAGCAGCAGCGCTTCCGATATTGTGCAGCGCGCGAGCGACGCGAACGGCGCGGCCGGCGGTCAAGTTCTGCCTCAGAGAGAGAGAGAGAGAGAGAGAGAGAGAGAGAGAGAGAGAGAGAGAGAGAGAGAGAGAGAGAGAGAGAGAGAGAGAGAGAGAGAGAGAGAGAGAGAGAGAGAGAGAGATGGACAGGGACTGCAAGAGAGTGAGAGCTAGAGGCAAGAAAGGGGCGGTAGGTTGGGGTTTGGGGATGCAGGAGAGTGGGGATCGAGAACCAAAATACTTCCGCGGGCCGCGCCGCTGCCGACTCATTCCGAAGAGCGCTCTCGCGCCCCCCTCCTTGTCGCACTCATGGGGCCCTGCCGGGCCCTGCCCCTGCCATCCCCAGCACACGGCACCGCCCGAGGCACCGCCATAGGTGCGACAAGGAGGGAGGTAGGAGAGCGCTCTTCTTTTGGATCAGTCTACTGGGAGGTGCGGTGGCGTCGCGCCGCAGGGCCGGCCGGTCAGACCACGGAGCCGCGTCGCGCAGACAGACGGGTTCCCCCGATCACTCATACAAAATGTGTGCAATGACTTATTTGACTTTTGATTTTTAGGCACGAGGTAGCCTGATGGTTTTGTCTCAGGATCCGATTTTTTTTTTAATCAGCAGGGCCCCTTGCCTAAATCCTGATTTCTTTATATGATTTTGATAAGACTTGGCAAAGAGGTAGAACTCAATTTTTATGATTTATTTGATTTTTTGTATTAGTTTTATTTTTCAAGGAAAATTTTTGTTATTTTATGATAAATTTCGAAGTTGAACCCCCATGTCTGAACTTTTTCAATTTTATTTAAGTTTTTTTGTTTTCATTTTTCCCTTTATTTTTTGATTTTTTCTGTAGGATTTTATTTTCTTTTTCTTTTTCCTTTTCTTGTGTATTTTTTTTTTGCCATAAGTTACAATGATTTTTCGAAGTGGCGCCCCCTTCCTCCATGCTCTCGGGTCCCCCACATCCACATTACGACTCTGACTTCACTCAGAACCACAAACAAAATCAACGCAAACGCGCCGCGGTAAATCACTTTTGCTCGTGGAGCGCGCCGCGCGCGACGGGTGGCGGCAGCAGGTACTTTTTAAATCGCATCAGTGCGGACCTGCGACTGCGAGGGACTCACCCGCCAGGAGCCAGTAGCAAGGGGATTCCGCACACTGGTTTCGTCGCTCTCTCCTTGTCGCACTCATCGGGCACGGCCATAAGGAGCAGGAGAGAGAGAGGACACTACAAGACCGTGCTCGGAATCACCTCGTAGCGGGCCAGGGCCGGCCAGGGCAGGGGGTGAGGCAGTCAATGCCAGCAGAGAAAATGGCCTTGCGTCACTCGATGCGTTACGTCAAAAGAACCCGCCGAGCCTGGGCGGGCCCGGCGGGGCGGGCGCAGGGCGGCTGAAAGTCCTCAGGCTGCAGACCTGAAGTGGGACACGCGGGGCCCAGCATCCATGCCTCTGCATATGAGAAGACGGGGAGGGGAGGCGCCGGACAGGTCGCAGACGTTCTCCGAGACAACGACCGAGAAAATAAAATTGTTTTCAAAAAAAAAATTGCGACAGTGTCGCGCGGAGCGCCGTGGAACCCAGAGGTAGGCAACCCGCACGCGGGAGTGTACGGCGGTACAGACAGCCTGCGTGCGGACCTCAGGTCGGCCGGGATCGGGATTGAAATAGAAAAATTCAAATTCAATTACGAGCAAATAAAAATGAGTTGTCGTGAATTTACAAATAAAATTTCTATTAGTCGTAACTTACAAGAGATGTTGCAAATCTATCCAAAGATACATTTTTCACAATGACTCACCGGCACCGGACCGTGTACTGCACTAATACACGCAAAATAACAATTCACGACTGAGCAAAAAAAATTATCACGTGTACTAATTTTGTAGCTGTAGAGACGCAGCTTATTTTTAAGCTCCACTGCTTATTTTCTAGCTACCCTGCTATTTATTTCTCCGCTGTATTAAGTTTTAAGCCGTAGTGCTAATTTTTCACATCTAAATCCATAGCTGCTGAGCGATTTTTTCCCCCTTTTACCCTGTGTGCATACTAGGAGTTTTCGGTGTGCGAGAAAGCCAGTGGTGCACATTGTGCTAGGCGCGGCTGGTCTATATTTCTGAGAGGGTCTGACACACTTGTGAACAATAGTCATCGGTTCACGGTAAAATTTCCCACGATATGGCGTTGTAAAATTACAATTACGAATCGTTAAATTACAACCACCACCACCTATCAACCTTAAATTCAATTACGAGCAAGAGTGAGGAGTTGTTGTAAATTTATAACATTTTTCGTAGATCGTATTTTACAAAAGATATCGTAAATCTACGAAGATAATTTTCACAGTGTATCGTCGCGTCAGCAGCAGCGGGAGCGTGGCAGACAGTATGGGGCGGAGGCGGAAGAGACAAAAGGGACATTTTTGTGGCGGCAGCAGCAGCAGCCAGGGGCGCCGCGGGGCGCCGGGCCGGGCCAGGCCGGGGGGCACCGGCACCGGGACGCCAGATCTGGGCGATTAAAAGGTGGGCGGCGGGCGCGGCACTTGATGGGGAGCGTACCGTTCAGGATAACCCGCAGCGCGGCAAAACAGGTGCACACACACCTGTTGTCATTTACGCGCCCCGCGACGAGGGAGAGGGAAGAGAGGGAGAGAGAGAGGGAAGAGAGGGAGAGAGAGAGGGAGAGAGGGAGAGAGAGAGAGAGAGAGAGAGAGAGAGAGAGAGAGAGAGAGAGAGAGAGAGAGAGAGAGAGAGAGAGAGAGAGAGATGATTCCCCGCGAGATGTCGCCCGTTGAGTGATTGATAGGCCGTAAGCTCTCGCTTTGCGCGCCTGGCTACTCTTCTCTAGCCTGTGCCGCCTCGCTAGACCTGCCCTGCTGAGCCTGTGTGTAGCTGCTGGCTGCTGATGAGGCTGTAACTCTCTCTCTCTCTCTCTCTCTCTCTCTCTCTCTCTCTCTCTCTCTCTCTCTCTCTCTCTGCGCGCACACACACTCACACGCACGTACGCATACGCGCGCGTACGATTTTAACATTCCCCAAAAAGGTATGTACACAGTATACAAAGGGCCCGATTATTATTATCATTATTATTTTTTTGGTAAAATAATAATAATAAAAAAAAATCAAATCTTTAAATTTGTTTGAGGAAAGTCCTTTGAAACATGAGGAAAATTTTCATCAAGTTTTCAGGAAACTCTCTCAAAATCTAAAGAGCTTCGCTAAAGTAAACGGAGTTTGTTCAATAAAATTTTCCCGTTTTTCCTATTTCTTTTTGTTTTTTTTTTTTAAATAGAAGGGGAAAAAAGGAATTGTGTATATTTACGGCGTACGTGTGATGATTTTCGTTTGTTGGCTGTGGAGCATATGTCGCACAAGAACACAGGCGGCCTGCTCCACTACTACGTGCACTGCGTCCCACTGGCACCCGCGCGGTCAGGTCACGACACGGTGGGGCAGGGCGGGGCGGGGCGGGGCGGGGCAGGGCGGGGCAGGGCGGGGCAGGGCGGGGCAGGGCGGGGCGGGGCGAAACAGAGGAGGGCGCGGCGGCGCCCGTATAACCTATGACCTCATGTTCCGTGACGGCCCCCGGCGGGGCGGGGCGGGGCGGGGCGGGGCAGGGCAGCGACCATGCAGCGACTGACACACCGCACGGCGGCGGCGCGGCGGTCATCGAACCGTCCGTCTGGTCCGTCTGGTCCCGCCAGCCACACCTCGCGGCACAGGCACGGCAGCCACAGCGCTGCTCGACATTTGTCACAGAAGAAAGACTCACGCCGCGGCTGCCGCGCGGCTCACGCACCGGTCTATTCGAACGCGCACGGCTCGCAGCACACACGACTTTAATTTTTTTTTTTCTTCTTTTCTCTTTTGGACAGTCCTGAGTCGCCTCAGCGCCGCTGCAGCGCTCCGTCGCACACATGTGCCTATAACGAGCGTCGTTCGCACGTTGTGTATACGGGGGAAACTCTCGCCGAAACGGGAAAGTATTAATTCGTATCGAGTACGAACGTGCGAGCAAAGATAGAGGACAGAAACGGTGCATCATACGCAGAGTCACGGATATGCAGGGCGCAGCCTTGACTTCTCACCCCTCCCCCCCCCCCCTTTCCCCCAAGGCCGCACACTGGCTGACAGGACAGCGATTCACCACAAAATTTAAACAAGACTCGCGCGGACATTTTCGGGACGATGGAGGGCCTATGCTTTGAACCGATGCCAGCGGGTGGGGTATTTCCGTCGTTCCGTCGCGCGGACTCACCGCAAGATCAGCGCAAGGGAATTTCGAGTTTTAAATATTTATTTATTTAAATATATATATATATATATATAAATATATAAATATTTATTTAAATAGAATGAAACGGTCATGGGTCAACAGAGTACAATTTTTCCAATGAATCCGAGCTATGCTTGCCAAACCACTGGCACGGCAGGGCACGGCGCGCGAACCTTATCTCAATGTGAATGTGAATGTCACCTCCCCTCCCCTCACCGCCCCGCCTCGCCGCTGTCTGCCGCGCAGATGAATCGCAGAGGGACATGTTTGGAGAAAATGATTGATGTGCGGCTAACCCAACAACAACAACAAGAGGAGCACGAATAAAGGGTGTCAGGGCCCCGGCGGCCCCGGCCCGGCCCTGCCCGGAGCAAGGCGGGTGCGCGGCCTTGCCCGCGCAGGGCAACACCAGCTACACCTTAAGTGTACCAAAGGTGCTCACTTGCGGGTGAGTTATTTTTTTTTTCATAATTATTTCTACTGTAATTATCATTAGTATTATAATATTTTTTTTCTTCAAACGCAATTGTTGGCTTTGAAAGCTACACTCATTTACCTGCATACAATTTTTCGATGCGACGCTCACCAGCAACTGAGCGAGATTCGAACACTCGTATTCCCAGTGTACCCCGCGCTTCTCCGGGCCGGGCTGCACGCTGCACGCCGCGTCGCTGCACACGCTTTGAATTGAAAAACCATCTGTGGAGCGGGGAAATTATTACCGCTCCGTCCCAAGTTGGAAGCGCAGAAGTACAGGCAGGCTAGGCTGGCGCAGCGGCAGCGCTATGCAAAACGGTAATCAGTGTTGGTATACCCCGGCCGGCGACGCACGGAATACGCCCGACCACAACCACACATGCAGGACATGCCCCGAGACAACAAGTCAGCATCTGCAGATGGAACACGAGGTATGGAGCTTCCATACTCCAGGAGGCTCACGAGGAGACTGCGAACCCAATAAGTACGCGAATCTCAAAGTCACGCGCTTACACGTGAGAGGGGAAACATTTTCCCGCAATTTTAAAAGACTAGGAAGGGACCGGGGGAAAACCAACTCTGAAATTTAGTGTACAGCTTTGGTGAATTTATCTGATTTCTTTTTGCGCTTATGCTTAAATTTTCCTTAAATGTTTGAAAATTTCTGAGAATTTTTCTGATTAAAAAAAAAAATTCTGTAGTTTTCAGAATTTTTCAGAATTACGAACTGTACAAAAATTTTTCAAAGTTGTTACTTCCTCGGTAGGAGTAAACGTGCGACATTCGCACGCACTTGCAGCAGCGTTGGTCTTACCTGCGCGCGCGCCTGCACCTCGCCCTGGGGCGCCCTCCACGCTGGCGCCGGCCTGCGCGCGCTGTCCCGCAGCAGCTCCGTGGGGCACTTCTCGAAGATGAGGACGCGCTCGGCCACCGAGCCGCGCGTCAGGAACGGGCGCACCGGGTTGGGGGAGTGGGGGGCGGCGGGGGTGGCGTGCTGCCGGGGGCGGCTGGCGGGATGCGGGACCTTGTTGGCGGGGCCGGGGGAGGCGGGCGCGTGGTGCGCGTGGTGCCGCACGCCGTTCACGGCCGGCTTGCTGTTCACGTCCACGGCCGGCTTGTCGGCGGCCAGCTTCGAGCCCGGGCCCGCCGCCGCCTTCTTCACGGGAGACTTGTCCTTGTCCGCCGCCGCCTTCTTGTTCTTGTTGTTGTTGCTGACGGCGGGGTCCTCGCCCAGGATGATGCCCGTCTTGAGGGCGTTGATGAGCCGCTCCTCCTCGCGCGCCACCTCGTCCAGGTACTCGGAGGCCCGGCGGGCCGACGGCTTGTGCTTGAGCGGCCACGCCGCGCCGTCGACCGCGTCGGCCGTCGGCGACGTCCGCTTGCCGATCAGGTCCTCCGGGAAGGTGGTCTCGATCGTCTCGAGGAAGATCTCCTGGTGGTGCAGCGGCGGCGGCTGCGTCGCGGCCGCCTTGTTGGGCGTGATCCTGGTGGGCTGGGCGGGGCTGAGCGGGGAGGTGGCCGCCGGCCCGGGGGTCTTGGTGACGGTGGGCGAGGTGCGGCCGTCGGCCGGCGCCGGGGTCGTCTTGTTCTCGAACTTCTGCAGCGCGAACTGGATGGAGCTGGGCAGGCTCTTGCTGACGCGCTGCTGCTGCTGCTGCTGCGAGGCGAGCCGCGCCTTGTCCTCCGAGACGAAGCTGTTGACGAGCTGCTCGATGGCGGGCGACGGCACGGGCGACCGCCGCTTGCCGCTCTCGTCCGAGACGAGCCCCGCGGCCACCAGGTCTAGGCTCGGCGACGACCCCGGCGACGACGGCGACCCCTGGCGGAGGCCGGCGAGGCCGTGCCGGGGCTTGTCCTCGGCCACGAAGCTGCTCACGAGCTTCTCGACGGCGCGCGGCGTGGCGGGCGACAGGCGCTGGTGCTGCGCCGCCTGCCGCGCCTTGTCCTCCACGACGAACTTGTTGACGAGCTGCTCCATGGCCTGAGAGCTCTGCGCGCTCTGCGGCATGTTGAGGATCTCGGCCGGGCCCAGGCCGCGCGACTTCCACGTCTGGTAGATGGCCTCGGCGTGGTCCGAGATCTGCTTGGCGATGGCCGCGATATCCTCCTCGGGCTCGGCGAACTTGTTGTTGTTGGGGGTGGTAGGGGAAGGGCTGGACACGGGGGAGCGGGTGGCCGCAGCCATGTTGTGTCCGAGGCCTGGGCGGGTCACGGGCAGCGCGTACCCGACCACGGGCTCATGGCCGCCGTCCGAGATGGTGTAGGCGTGCAGCAGAGGCCGGGACACCTGCAGGCGGTACGGGGCGGCCTGGCGGCTCTGGGTCTGGGGGCCCGGGCGGTCCATCTCACGGCATGGCGCGCGGGGCGGGCGGGGCCCGGCCGGCGCGGCTCCCCGAGGAAGGGGTCGCCGTCAGCAGCGCCCCCAGCTGCGCTGCGAACAAAACACGACGCGTCACTGCACTGCACATCACTGTCACTATACACTCACTACACATGCACGCGCAAGTCACTGAGCACACACGCGCGAGTCCCGACAGCACTAGAGCGACACCGTGCGCGCGCGACGACGCGGAGGTGCTGAGGCCCGGACACGCGCGCGCCCGGCTCTCGTCCCCTCCACCGTGCGACTGCGTCGCGGTGGCGCTGGCGAGGAGGGGGAGGAGGAGGACGACGACGACGAAGCAGATGCGTCGAGAGGGCGCGACGGAGCGGGTCAGGAGGACCGGAGACGGAATAAGACTAGACTCAGAATCACTACGCCACGCCACGCGCACGCCACGCTCAGTCGCAGCCCAGAGGACTGCCTCCGAAGAGCTTTATTCAGTGATGTACCCTTTCTCTCCCTCTCTCTCGCTCTTAATGGTGGAGCTCCTCGAGTGCGACAAGGAGAGAGAGAGAGAAGGGGGGGGGGGAGAGGGAGATGACTGCACATAGAGCAGACGGCGGCACGGCGGCCTCTGCAGCGCTTCGTCCCGCGCGTCCACTGATCGCCATGTCCGATGTCTCTATTCAGCGCACCGCTGCTGGCTGACCCGCCCTACGGCCGGCCAAACAAACTACCCCGCCCCGCCCCGCCCCGCCCCGCCCCGGTCAACTTCCCGCCGGATACGGCGTAGCAGGGGTAGGCGAGGAGGGGAGCGGGGTGCAGGGGCCCCTGACCCCGCTCATGCCCCAGCCGCGGCTACCCCGGAATGCGCGCACTCAGCAAGCACTGTCGATCTCTCTCTCTCTCTCTCTCTCTCTCTCTCTCTCTCTCTCTCTCTCTCTCTCTCTCTCTCTCTCTCTCTCTCTCTCTCTCTCTCTCTCTCTCTCTCTCTCTCTCCGGGCTGGGGTCACCGCGCGCAAATCCACCGTGGTCGCCCTCGGGTTTCTCGGGAGGGCGCCACCTCCCTGCTCTGCCCCACCGGAGGGGGCGAGGATCACTTCGAAAAATTATTTTTGCGTCCTCCAAAAAATCATTAAAAAAATCAAAAACAAGAAAATTTTTTTAAATAAATTAAAAGAGAAAGTTACAGAAAAAATCAGAAAGATCGAAAAAAAAAGGACAAAAAACTGAAAAAAAAATAAAATAAAAAGTCAGAGATAATAAGAAAAGGATCAAAATTTATTAAATAGTGACAAATGTTTTTACCATACTCTAATCACTGTACACATTTTGAGTGAAAGATCTCCCCCTCGGCATCGTCACGTCACACTCTTGACGTTTGGCCCCGCTTGGCTCCGCCCTTTGTTAGTGGAGCTAGCACTGCTAGCACCCTTCCCTGCCACCCCGGGGCAGAGGAGGAGGGGAGGGTATAGACGCACCTCGCCAAGATGTCGCCCGTCGTCCCGGTGCATCCTCTTCCGCCGTCGCTATATGCAGCTCAAGGGGGACAGACAGACACACAGACAGAGAAACAAAAAGAAAATATTCTGTTCTTGGAGCAGCGTGGCATTTTAAAAATCAAAAGCAATTTTTAAGAAATCAAAATTTATCAAAGTGTCCGACATTAGTATTATTCTCATTTAAAAAAAATATGAAAATCAAAAGAAAAAGTCATTGCAAACATTTTGTATGCCTAGGCAGCAGGGCAGGGGCGGCCGCCACTGCAGCGGAGCCCCACCCCATACTGCGGGGGCCGCGGGGGCGCCCTGCCAGACTGAGCAGAGTGTCCTGACGTAACTGCACAGCGGGCGCCGCCGAGTTACCGCGTTCCTCCGCCGCGACCTCCTCGAGACTTTTGCACCGCACCCAGCGGCCACCCGAGGCGTGAAGCCCCGCAGCGTGCGGGCAGGAGGCCGCCCCGCCCCGCCCCGCCCCGCCCTCGTACCCCGACCGCATCCTCGCGCCCTTGTCGTTGTCGGGCGCACAACCCCGCCCCATCCCGCCCCACCGTACGCCGCCACGCCCCGCCACGCCTCGACACAACCCGCTCAGGTGGGTGCGAGGAGGCGCGGGTGGCGGTGCACCGTCCAAATCCCATTTGCTAACACACACACTCTCTCTCTCACACACACACACGCACACACGCACGCGCGTGCGCGCACTTACACACATTCAGATACATGCGCGAGAGGGTAGTTGCCAGAGCCTCCCAGCTGCGCCCCCCGGCCCCGCCCCGCCCCGCCCCGCCCCGGCCCGCCGTGCCCTCAGCTTAGAGTAGAGCTCTCAACAACAAACAGCAAGGATACCGCGGACTTGGCCGCCACAGCGAGGGGGGGTGGGGGAGGGGGGACACTCGTTATTACGAGTTAGTTCTCTTCTGCAGACTCGCCGAATGAGTAGAAACAAAACAACATCAAATCATGGGGGAAACAGCTTCGAAATTTCGTGCTATGTTGCGAATTTTACCTGCACTTGTGTGAAATATCGTAGGTGTTTCTTAATTATTTTTTTTGCAGTGTGGGCTTTTAAGTTTCTCGAATTTCTCTAATTGTTTTGATTTCTCTTTAATGCCTGGCCAAAAAAATACTGAATCTAAATGTGTTTTTTTTCCCTGAAGTATGTTTGGAATTTTTCTAAATTAAGGGGCGAGCACGAATTTCAGACCCGTTTCCCCCTCGCATGAAATGCTACACCACCTAATAATCAAACAGCAGTCCTGTGTGGACGTTTCTGCAATTTTATTTTATTTTTATTATTATTCAGGTGATGGCTGGCTGGCGATAAATTAGAGCGAGGCCGGTGATATTCGAACCGTCGTCGTTGTCAGGGAATCAAGTCCTGTCCCTCCCTCCCTCCTCCTCGCGGTCCAGGCGCTGCTGACTGGTCGCGTGGGCCCGCCAGCGCCGCCCAGCGCCGCGCGGTGAGCTAATCCGAGCCATCACTCACAGCGGCGGTCAGGCACGTGCGTCGAGGGGGAAACAACTCGGAATTTTAGGGCATAAATTGTGTGATAATTTTCGTGAATTTCTACAGAATTTTTGTGAACTTTTCCTAGATGTTTTTTCATAAATTGATATAAATTTTACTGAGTTTTACTGAATTTTCTGAATCTCTCTGAATTAACGAGGTGTGTACAAAAAAAAAAATACAAAGTTGTTCCCCCTTGAGGTGCGTGCACGTGCGCGGGCTGGCTGTGCACAAGCAACTATATGGAACGTCTTAGTTCATCGTTACGTGCGTGCGGCGTGCACCATTTGGCAGCATCATAAAAAGAGTTGTAGCATGCTGACAAAAATACAGTCGTTTTTGGTCGGTGGGGTCCATGTCAACACTGAAAAGCTACGTCATAAATTTAGCTCCTGTACTAGCGAGAATTTGAGGGCAATTTCATTATTACTCTCAGGAGAGTGATCATTTTTTTCCTCGCTCTATTCGAAGGACGAACTTTACAGCCTCGCCCGAATAAAGTGAGGGTTCGAGCTCAAATAAAGTAAGGCTAAAAAATTCTTACTAAAATAAAGCGAGGCCAAAAAATATCACGCTCGAAGGTTAAAAAATCCCACTCAAATGAAGAATGGAAAAGTATCCTCTCCCAGTTTGGGTAAGAACTTGAATTCGAGGGTTTACTGCGAAAAGACTGAAGAGTGTCACTGGTTCATGCTAGTGGGAAGAGCGAGAACGAAAAAGCGAGATAAATGGGAAGGAGAGAGGTAGAAACCAGAGAGAGGGAAAGAGAGAGGGAGAGGGAGAGGGTGGGGGTAGGGGCGTGAGAGACGTGTTTGGGGGAGGCGCTGGGGTCACTCATCCACAGCAAGCGGAAGATGTGCCTCACTTCCTCGGTGCAACGCGTCGGGGCGTCGAGTTCAGACCCATGCAGGAGTTTGTGTATCTACTTCCGGCGACACACAAGACGACAGCGGAGCAGAACGCCCCCGCCTGTCTGTGGCCGCCCCGCCCCGCCCTGCCGAGCAGTGCAGGTTCATCAAGACGCCTGCAGCCAGCAGGGAGTAAGTGATGTTGTCGGGACGGGGTGAGGTAGGATGGGGGAGGGGCGGGGTGGGACGGGGTGGGGTGGGGCGTGGTGGGGCGAGGTGGGGCGGGGCGCGGAGGGAATGACAGCAAGATTAGCGGTGTCCGAGGGGAAGCATAGGTCTAATAGGACCTCACCTCAGCAGCACACTGTACGTGTACGTATCGGATGATCCCCACTTTATATCACGATGTACTCTGCAAATCTAAGTGTGTAGTAGTTTGCCACTTTAAACTGCAAAACTAAAGTTCTGCAGTTATAAGTGCAGAACTTTTTTGTTCTATAGTTATAGCTGCAGAACTCTCTATCCAGTTTTTAGTGCAGAACTAGAGAGTTCTACACTTGCAAGTGAAGAACTAAAGAGTTCTGCACTTATAACTGCAGAACAAAAAGCTCTGCACTTATAACTACAGAACTTTCGTTTTGCAGTTTAAAGTGGCAAACTACTACACACTTAGATTTGCAGAGTACACTGTGAAAAACCCTGCTCAAGTATACGCAGCGCGCGCGCGCGCTCTAACTTTCGCAGAAACCTCACGTAGCGACGACGACGTCTTTCTCGGGCTGTATCGGCTGTATGCTCAACTGCACGTCGATCAAACGGGAATTCCACGGCTGTATGTTGCGGCCCAAATCATCGATGAGGTGCGGTGCGGGCCGGCCGTAGAGGCAATAGAGGCACCTCACATAGCGGGCTCCGCACCAAATAACACCTCCTCGGAGCGGGCGTCCGTGCCTCTCTCTCTCTCTCTCTCTCTCTCTCTCTCTCTCTCTCTCTCTCTCTCTCTCTCTCCTCTCACTCACTCACAGTCCCTTCCCCGCGTCCAAGTATTTATTTGTCCATCGGAAGGGCGCGCTGCGAAGGGGCGGCCGCGCCGCCGGGCAATGTGTAAACAGACAACGTTATCGTAAGAAAGAGAGAGATCAAAGACAACTGGCCGGGTCTTTCATACTTTTACTCTGCTCCAATGCAAGTTGGAAGGAAATAAAACAATAAAAATGGAACGAGAGAAGGGAAAGAGGAAGTTAATAGAGTCCGGCGCACTCTAACTCTAAGATTGTAAGGTATCTGGTATTTTTGAAGGTGAGTTATTACATAATTACAATTTCTAAGGTGAGCTATGTTGTACCTTGATGTGGTCGCCGAGATCCTCTGCGGGAGCGCCTAGCCGCGGATGAGGCAGAGGAGGGAGGAGGCGGGGGGCCTCAGAGTAGGGTGTGTGTGGTGGAGAGGGAAGGAGAGGGAGAGAGAGAGAGAGAGAGAGAGAGAGAGAGAGAGAGGAGGGTGGGATGCGGACAGCGCCGCGGCGCCCAGAAATAGCACCGCGCGCCCAATACCGCGCGAGTCGCCCGCACGCTCGCGACGAACTGCGTCTCTCTCCCTCTCTCTCTATCTTCTGCTGCGCTTACGACTACGAGAGAGAGAGAGAGAGAGAGAGAGAGAGAGAGAGAGAGAGAGAGAAAGAAAGAGAGAGAGAGAGAGAGAGAGAGAGAGAAAGAGAGAGAGAGACACGCAAAGACACAAAGAGGGCGCTCGAGTAAGTTTTACAGCCGGAGGTTTGGCAACAGCGTGCGCATGACTGCCGTGTTTTTGCCCCCTCGCACCCCTGCCGCGCCCCTTCCGCTGCCGCCTGTGTCGTCTTAAAACGAAATAACTTAGGAATTCAACAGAAGAAAAAAAACTGAATGCGTGACTTTCTAACATACGAAAAATACTCCATAAAATACCTCAATACAATGTGGAAAAAAAAATATTGATATTTTTTTTCCTTTTCTGTTTTCAAAAATACAAACATGGACATTGAATGGGTTGGAAGTAGGTCGCAGGTATTGCTCTAACGCTGAGTGGGAGGGAGAGATGCGGGGAATGCAGGGGCGGCCCGGCCCGCCGGGGCCCGCCGGCCCAGACACCTCTTCTTGCCCCAGTTTGAGTGCGGCACTGGGCCAGATAGAGGCGCCTACACTGTAATAATAAAAGGCGCTCATCTGACACACACTTTCAAGTGTTCAAAAATTTGAGATGCATGGCAATAAGTAAAAAACAATCTATATATACATGACTAAAGTGTCTAAAAACTCTGTATCACATTCTATTGAAAAAAAGTTTTAGTTTTACACTCAGAAATAAGCTTGCCCATGCTGCTAAAATACTAGCGCACAGCTAACACTAGTGCCCCACAGTCTTAAAAGTCCAACACAAGTCTCTTACAGTCTCACGCTAGTCCCGCACAGTCTCACGCTAGTCACAAACAGTCTAACACTAGTCCGACACAGTCTCTTTCTCCGTCTGTGACTGTCTCCCTCGCTCCGCTCCACAGGGGCGTCGGAAGCGGGGATCAGGGGGTGCGCAGCGCACCCCCCAGAATTGCATGTAGAGACGGCCTGATGGCTTGCGAGGCAACTGAGGCGACCAACAAGATACCTGTACTACCTGTTTATCTGAGATATATAATAAATTTTGTGTTTTGTTTCTGAGCATTAAAAAGCCTTAATTTTTACCCCGTTTGGCGAGCCTGCGCACCCCCTACCTCAGAACACTTCCGACGCGCCAGCCGCTCCATCTCGTCGGCGCGCTGACCCTCATTACAGGACCGAGGACAGTCGAACATCCTTGGGTGCTGGACCTGGCCGCGTCTGATACCGAAGATCGCTCTCGCGCCTCCTTATTCCTGACGCACTCATATGGGGCAAACCCATCCCTTTAATAGGGCGCCGCCATAGGTGCGACAAGGACGGAGATACGAGAGCGATCTTCTGAATCAGACGGCTGCTAAACCTACTTTAATGGTTCTTGTCCCCAACACGTCTGATGGTCGGGGTCGGGCCAATCACGGCGCCTGCACCCGGACCATGAGGGCTCCGTTAAGCGGAGAGAGAACACCTCAACGGGACAGAATGAGCTGAGCGATATGATGGGTACGAGGGGGGGATCACTCATAAAAAAGTTAACAATTTATATATATTTTTAGAATTTTTTTTTCTTGATTTTTCAAGGAAATCTTTTACTCCCATTTCTGATATCTTTCAAAAATTTATTGTCTTTTTTTTAAATTATTTTTCGGATTTTTTGCATGTTTTCTTGATATTTTGCTCTTTTTTGATTGTTTAAATTCCACTTTCCCTTGGATGAGCGGCATGACCTGAGCGGGGTGAGAGGGTGAGGTAAGAGCGGAGTGGACGAGGCGCCGCGTCACTCTGAAAAAAAAGGGGGGAAAAAAACTGGCCTTGCAGCTGACAAATTAGCAATGTACGCACAGCTAACATTTTAAGTTTTACAACTAACGCGTTAGCTGTTCCACAGAACATTCAGCTAAAGAGCAAAGTGTTTAGCAGTCTTGCAAAATTTTAGCTACAGAGCCGTGAATGTTAGTTACAGCCATTTTTTTCTGCCAGTGTAGCGCCACCTCGATAAGCGGACATGTCGAAGAGACACTGGGGCGTCCGCTGGATGTTTATTGGATCGTGGATGGTAGGAGGAGGGATTTATATAGGCAATAAAAAAAAGGCGATACTACTTTTTTCGGGGAAGTACGACGCCGCACCCCACCCCAGTCCAGTAGGTAGTAGTGGGCCGTTCTGGGAATTGAATGAAAATAAAATGTGAGAATGTTGAGTGTTGGTGTGAAGGGGGGCCTCGATAGCGCCCCCTCTATTCCGTCTCTCCTTCACACGGGCACAAAATGTGCAGTTGGCTGCTGCAATGGGGAGTAATTGTCGCAATTACAGATTTAGACCCCGACTAGCTTGCTCATGCTCTGGGTGGGCTGCGAGGGGAGGGGGAGGGGGGAGAGAGTGAGTGAGAGAGACACCGGTCTCTCTTACGCAGTGCGCCAAGCCAAGCGCGAGTCTGAGCTTCCTGATGGGGCAATTCATTAACTCGCAAAATGAGCCGGAAAATAGCCAGTTTGGGGCCGGACGCCGGACGTTCAAGCAGTAGGAAGTCCGCCTCGCCTCGCGAAAAATAGAAATCTCTACAGGATTCGTACAAAAATGACTGTGGTTTTGCACTTTTGCATTCACTGGACCATGAAAACGCCACATAAGGAGTTAGGCTTGCTGCTTCAAGGGGACGCCAGAAGACCACTTGTAAGAGCGCGAAGGGAGAACAACTTCAAGTGTGTGACATCACACAGGTGTCCCGTATCAAGCAGAACAATAATAAAAACTAACACAATTGTTTTCATTCATTTCACCGTCGCGGAAATTTGCACTTTAAATGCGGCGAAGTAGGATTCACTTTCGGCAAACAATAAGAACACTTGAGGTCCTTTCGACCTATCATTTTATGAGTCGTAACGATACGTCGTCACCCGGTAAGCCTCTCTCGGTCAGTCATATTTCACACCCTGATCTAATATCATCTCTTTCTCCTTCTAGCAAAGCGGTACGATGTTTAATAAATTCGGCACCGCAGACGATCGAAATGAAGTCCCACTAGTCAAAAACGATCCCGGGCTCGCGCTCTGCCGGAGAGAAAAGGAGAAAAATTGCTGGGGAGAAGCGAAAGATCGAGCAACAGCAGCGGAGTCCGAAGACAAATCTGGTGGCTGTGAGGTGAGCTAGCTCTCTGGGGAGGAGGGGGGAGGGGGTTCGGCACCGACAAGGTCCCACGAGTGTCAGAAACCAGCAAGAACCAATATACACCTTGCTCGACAAACACGGCAAAGAAGTGGCAGAGAGAATGAGAGAGAACCAGAGAGAGAGAGAGAGAGAGAGAGAGAGAGAGAGAGAGAGAGAGAGAGAGAGAGAGAGAGAGAGAGAGAGAGAGAGAGAGAGAGAGAGGAAGAGGGGAGAAGGGTATCGGCAGGGAGACTTCTCCCACGGCGATAACCCGCACCGCGCCTCTGTGTTTGCTCGTCCCTCACTTACGCCCCTGAGTCCGCCTCCGCCGTAGATCACAATTTGCCGCTGCTCGCGTGTTTGCCCGGGCCGTATGCCCAGGCCGCACACAATTGGCGAGCCACACTAGACACCGGAAAAAAAAATTGTATTTTTTATTTAAATGGAGGAAAGAAAATGGTTATGATGGGAGAGGTACGTCACTGATCAAGCGGGTGCTGCAACGAACGAGTGCGAGTATATTCCAATAAGTTTTTTTTTTTAAAAAAAAAAAAAAAATCTGCACAACAAGTTTTTGAGTGGGAGATATATATGTCTCGAATGCGTACCTATGGCTCATTGTAAAAACCTTAATTGCCAAGGCGTGTTCTTTACATTGCAAATAATTTTGAATCATTAATATACGTTTTGCAAACAAACCTTGCGAAAAAAAATTGTTTGCAACGAATTCGTTTGTAACCTTGCAAACTAGTGCTTCCCAACTCACGAAGAAAATAGTTCGCAGTAGGATAAAAAATTGTTTGCAATGAAAACTTTCCTTACAATAATGCTTTAAAATTACTTTCAAAGATTTCGCAGTGCTGTAAACCGGCCACTCTGCAAACTCAAGTGTAGTACAGTACTGCAGTAAATAGTGTGGGACCAATGGTCCTGCTGTAAAAAGTGTAGGACCCGTTGTGTCCTACAGCATTTAGTGCAGGACACCCTGTGTCCGACAGTTTTTAGTGTAGGACACCAAATGTCTGACACAGGGTGTCCTACACTAAAAACTGTCGGACACAGGGTGTCCTGCACTAAATACTGCAGGACACAACGAGTCCTACACTTTTTACTGCAGGACCATTGGTCCCACACTGTTTACTGCAGTACTCTGTACTTTACTTGAGTTTGCGGAGCACGTCGAAATGAAAGAGAGAGTAACATGATATTGAATATCCTAAATTTCCGAAAGCTATTGATGTGATCTTACCATAACTTGTACATATGTGAAACTCTCTGCAGTCCCGTCCCCCGCGCCTCTCTGCTGCCGCGCTAACATGATGCAGGGCAGACGCGCTGCACCGGGCGTTCTAATGTCAGCCCCCTCCCGGCCGGCCGGCCGACCTGCAGAGAGCAACGACCAGAGGGAGAGAGAGGGAGAGACAGGGAGAGGGAGAGAGAGGGAGAGAGAGGGAGAGGTGGGGGTGAGTAGCACGCCTGGCCACGCGCCAGCCAGGGCGGCCCGCGGCCCGAGCTGGGCTGGGCGGCAGCAGGCCTGCGAGACCTGCAGGGGGATGCTTCCAGACCAGCAGGACCTTGCAGCAGGACAACTGCAGCTCGCAGCCCGGCCCGGTCTGCATGGGAGACAACTCAGAATTTTGGAGGACAAATTTTGCTGAATTTTTATGATTATTTGTTTAAGTTTTTGTATTTTTTTGCTTGATTTTTTTAAAAATATTTGTCGGTGAATTTTCCGGAATTTTTCTTTTTCCGAATTTATCTGCATTTCTCTTAAGTTTTCTGAATTACGACGTGTACAAAAATTTCAGCGCTAGGTTTCCCCCAAGGCCGCCCCGTGTGGGGCGGCAGCAGGCCTCCAGCAGGGGGATACTGCCATCCAGGCCAGCAGGACCTAGCATACGCAGGGTGATTCCGCACAGAGGTTTCATCTCTCTGTCCTCGTCGCACTCATGGGACAATGCCAGAAGAGCGAGCGAGAGGACACTACTAAACGCTATCATTCGGAATCACCCCGCTGCAGGACACCTGCGAGTAGCCAACTTGAGCGCGTGCCCGGGCCAGGCCACTGCATTCCTGTGGGTGCCTGCAGGCCTGTAGGCCTTGCTCCGCTCCGCCCTGCCGAGCCGCCGCAGCCCTGCAGTCCTGTCGATACGCACACACAGTCGAACCGGTCTATGCCCGGCCGGCCGGCCTGCCTGCCTACTGGCCAACACGCCGTCAAGTGGAGAAATGGGGCTAGGAAGCAGGAAGAGAGCGAGAGATGTGTCGAAAAATTTGTTCTGCAGCAGCAACCGGCAGCAGCCCCGACCCGGTTAAGACCGATGGAGGTGGCGCAGTGAGGTGGCAAGTCACGCCCGGACCGGCTCACCAGCCCACCAGCCGCGGCCCCACGGTAAAAGCAGTGTCTGATATTTTGAGGGAAAAGGGAAAATTTTGATGAATTCCCTCAGAACTCCTCAGATTTTGAGGAAGTCTCTCGAAATAAAAGGCGAATCGCTCTATTTTTCGAGGGGACTTCCTCAAAATCTGAGGAGTTTCTCCTCAAAATGAGGGTGTCCCTTAAAATTTTCCCCTTTTCCTCAAAAGATCAGACATCGTTTTAACCGTGCCCTCAAAGGCTTCACACGATGTAGTGAAAACAAAATTAGCACCGAAAAAGGTTTTACTGCAGATCCATGCACGGCTGAATTTCTTCTACAGCACAAGATACTCTTGTGAACGAATGACGCTCATCTGCAAATGGGTGAATTTTTCCAGAGATGTGCAATAAATTATCCTAAAACTTTAATGTGCGAACAGCCAGAGCCAATGCCCATCGCCAAGACTTTTCCGCGGTTGGAAGCAACAGCCTTTTTCATATCTATTTTTTAGCGAATGGGTTTTCGCTGAACAGCAGGGTGTGAGTGAATAATTTGTCACAAATCTAAAAGCGTGTCGATATTTTTTTACCAGTTACATAAGTGTGAAGACATTCACTCATGATAAGTGAGCGACATGCGTACAAATAGATATTTCTTCTGCGCCCTGCTATAATCGCACAAACTTGGTTATTATGAAAGATTGAAATATCCCTCCCCCTCCCATGTTACAGCAGTTGAACACCCTCGTTACGAAAGGAATAAACTGCCGCGAATCAGAGCAAGCAGGTGACTTCGACGCAACAAGTGCATGAGCGGGGCAGGATCGCAAAGGCCTCCTGCAACAAACTGATTGATGGTCGTACGAGACGACATGAGCATCATCAACGTTGGCGCAGGGTGGAAGGGCGTGGCGTGGCGGGGCGGGGCGGGGTGGGGTGAGGTGGGGTGGGGTGGGGTGGGGGAGGGTCGTGTTAGGTGAGTATGGAGGGGGAAACAAGTCTGTAATTTTTGTACACCTTCTTAATTTAAAAAAAAAATAAATAAAAAAAAAGGTCAGAAAAATTCAGACAAAAATTCTGAAAAAATTGAGAAAATGTCAGAATAATTCACAAAAAAATCACCCAAAAGGATTAACTCAAGTAGTCATTACAAAAAAATCAGAAACATTCAAAAAATAATTATTGTACATTAAAATTCAGAGTTGTTTCCCCCTCGGGTGAGATGGGTTGTGGGTTGGGGTGGTGGGTTGAGGTGGTGGGTTGAGGTGGTGAGGCGGCGACCCCCTATCCCCCCCGGGTCGGGTGTCTCTCTCGTTCCTACTCATTAGAGGGTCATGGCGCTGCACTGGATGGGGCGGGCCGGGGCCGGGGCGGGCAGCAGGACCCTGCGCCAGGCCTAATTGCTGCAGTAGTTGTGCTGCTCGCCGGTCGGGTCTGCTGCTGTGCAGTCTGAGCAGCCCAGCCCGGCTCGACTCGTGGGGAACACTGGGAGGGACTCATCTAGAAAGTGGTGTGCAGACGCATCCTCGTGACTAAAAGATAACAAATCCAGGAGGAAATAAGAGTCAACATTTTCCTTTGATCAACAAAGAACAAGTTAATTTTCCTCATGGGAAAAAAAAAGATAGAGAAAGATACTGACTTTTTCAATTTTGTCTGCTGTTACCCTGTGCAGAGGCAAGTTACTTCATTAAAGCGGGGTTCATTTAGAAATGGTGATGACTCTTCAACTGACAGCATTTTACCGCACAATTTTTTTTTCTTCCTCTGCAAATAATAATAGTAATAATAACGACGGCAAGCCGGCCTGCTGCCGGGCCGGCTCGTTACTGAACGCCCACCGCGGCGAGGCCGCGTAATTGGCGCGGCGTGGCGCTCGCGTGACCCGCTGCCCCTACACTCCAAGAAATATCACCATATTTTTATGATCTTTAAAGGGAAGCCACTTCATCACTTTTGTTGTGTTTATGTTTGTTGTAAAATGCTGCTGCTGTCTCCCACCAATGCACAGTGGGGAACGAAGTGTATGAATGTCACACACTTTCAGATGTGTGACTACCTAAGCACTTGGAGAAGTGAACGATTGAAATTAACTCACCTATTGGCGTGTGACAGTCAATTCGACATTTACACAAACTGTTCATTTTGTTTGTTTTTTTCTTTTATTTTTTTTTCTCAAAATTTTTAACTTTAAGAAGTCGACATGACTTTAAAGTCTTACGGCTGTAGTGATAACAAAGACAGCGGGGTGCAGGTGGGCTGTGGCGTGGCGAGGCGTGGCGGCCGCTCGCGTGCCCGGAGTAATCAGAGTGATGGGCTGCTTACACCAACAGGCTGGGGCAGCCCCAGAGCATGAGCCACCCCCAACCAGGGGAAGGAGAGAGAGAGAGAGAGAGAGAGAGAGAGAGAGAGAGAGAGAGAGAGAGAGAGAGAGAGAGAGAGAGAGAGAGAGAGAGAGAGGGGAGGGGGTGCTCCTACCGTCATAGTGTTATTGTGGCCTAAGAGCCAATTTGGAAGTGAGGCGCGTTGTTGTTGCCCTTCGTTTTGCCGCGGCGCAGCCCAGGAGAGAAGCAATCACGACATACTATCAACGATAATGATCGACCAAAGAGAGGGGGGGGAGAAGAAAAGAGGGGGTGGGCGAGAATGAGAGGAGGACGAGGAAAAGAAGAGGGGAGAGCAGAGAGGGAAACGAAGAGGGTGGTGCAGATTGAGGTATATACTTGATATGAAGCCACTCCTCCTTCGTATATCACCCTCCCCCACCCCACCCCCGGTGAGCTGCTGCACTGCAGACTCCCCCCTAGCTCCATCCTCTGCAGCTGTTTGACCATTGATCAGTGCAGCAGCGCGGCGCGGTCCGGGGGCTCACGAGGGGGCCTTGCCGCCTGATTCCGAAGATATCGCTCTCGTACCTCCGTCCTCGTCGCACTCACGTAGGGGTGGAAAGGCCTGCCATGAGTGCGACAAGGGCGGGATGAGCGAGAACGATCTTCGGAATAGTCTGCAGCCCGGCTGAGGCCGTCACGGCAAAAACACTGGAAGCTCAAGTATTTGAAGGTGGTTACATTTTCATTCGCGCGCCCTCATTGCACAAAAAATCTTGAACACATAATTTTTTGTATAATACAAAGAATTCCGTAAACCGTAATATGCAAGAAAATTGTCTTGTGTTATAAAAGATTTTCTTTGTTTTACAAAGAAAATTGGGCTTTGTATTACGGTAGTTGCACAGAATTCTTTGTAAGACAAGAAGTTTCTTTGTAAGAAAACAAGGGTGCGGGTTTCGGCGGGTTTAACAGGAAATTCAGAATTCAGAGGAAAATTGCATGTTAGAGTGGTAATCTAATAGATACTTCCATACGTTCGCACACACCTTCGGGTGAGTAGTGGCACCAAAGTGGGACAGTCTCGAGACACTCGTGTTTCCGGTGAAGGCGCAGGCAAGTTACGCGCGCACCCCTCCCTCAAGCAGCCTGACGGATAGTCCGACACTTTGGCCATGATTAAATAAGGTTTTTTTTTGTTGTTTTTTTTTAAGTTGTGGCAGCAGGTTATATATATATATTTTTTTTTTGAGAGGAGAGAAATTAAACGAGTTGCTATTAAAGTAGTAAAGACCAGCAGCAGCAGGGCCAGCAAGACCCGCCACAGGCATGAATAAGGCACACCTGGAGAAGGATTATTTAAAAGGCATCCTCCCAGCTGACACCACGCCACGCCACGCCACCCCACGGCCTTGGCCCCTGGACCCGGGCGCAAGGCGGCCCTGCCGGAGGGGGTACGGCAAGCGGGTACGGGTACCCGGTGCAAAGGGAGGGGAGGGGGAGCGGACGAGCAGGGGGGCTCAAATATAGCATTATAACACGATCAGGGACCGGGGGACTATGTAATACCGTGTACAAACACGCGTGCGCCACACACACACACACACACACACACACAGCCGCCCCCCCCCACACACACACACACTGAGGACCCGCCCGGCAACCGCCATAAAAAATGTAAAACGCACAAAATTTAATCGTGACACTCTAATCGCGGGCGACTGCGCCGCGCAGAGCGGTGTGCCGATTAAATGCGCACCACACGCCGCGGATAATCGCGCGCGTCTTTGAGCAAACAAATGAGAATGCAATTACGAGAGGGCGGGTGGGGGGGGGGGTAGGGGGGGGATAGGGGGGGCGCCCCGACCTGGGAGGAGGTGGTGCGGTGTCCATATTTGGGTAGCGCCCCCTCCCCCCCTTTCTCCCTCCCCCCGCTGTACGGGACGGAGACCGCTGGCCGGTTGCCAGCCCTTCTTTAACCCCCTCGGCTGCTCCCCCCTCCTAACACCCTTTCTACTTGTCGGCTGCAAAAAAAAAAACTGTTCTTTTTGGTTGTCGCGACGAAAAAGTGTTGTTGGTTCTGGGTTATTAAATTAACGGCAAAACATTAGTTACCACAACTAAATATTTTTTTCCCCGTGAGGAGCGGCGGGCTGCGATGCGTGGAGCGGAGTGACGGCGCCATTTGACACGCCGTCCGCATATGTGTCAAAACAAGGGGGACGCTGACGAGGCGGCTGAACAGGAAGAAGACTCGAGTACTTTCATCGACGGCTCGCTGCCAGCCTGCCTGTCCGCCCGTCGCATTGTTTGAGGTCGCGTGTGGCGACGCCCGCCAAGGCCCCCGAGTCCCCGGTAGCCCCTCTCGCGGCCGGGTGCTAACACGGCAGAACACACTCTCCGCTCCGCGTCCCGGTCCAACCGAGGGGGAAACAACTGGCAATTTTGGTGTACAAATTTTGTAACTTTTTGTGAATTTTTTAAATTTTTCCTTTTTTTTTCTTCTTTTAGAACTCTGAGAGTTTTTGTAAAAATTTTGTGAATTTTCTTGCTTTTTTTAAAAACTTTTTTCAGAATTTTTCTGAACTTTTTCTGACTTTTCCCTGAATTTTTCTGAATTACGGAGAGTACAAAAAGAGTTGTTTCTCCCTTCCCCCTCGGGTCAGACTCTGCCCCGCGGCAGCAGATGGCATACTACTGCGGCATCCAGCTCGGCAGCAACATTGTCGCGCCAGTGAGGCACGCGCCCCACTTACACTTGAACCTCACCGCGCGAAAGTAAGCGGCGCGGCGGGGGGCGGCGCTACCAGGTACTTCCGGCGCGCGGGACGACGGCCAGCGGCCAGTCCTGCTAAGTGGATTCTGATCATGATTGGGGCCCCGGCCACGCCGGCCAGGGCGAGGTCAGTCGCGCGTCCGCTTCCAATTTCTCATACCCACCCGACCGCCTCCCAATCCCCCCCTGCCCCACCGCCGGGCCGGATATTGAATTGCTGCTTGCTGTGGCGCGCGCGCGCGAACTTCGGGGGTAAAAGCGCCCCACGGAGCTGCAAGAAATCTCGTTTTCCTTCCAATTTTGAAATGTCATGGTTTGCTGAAACACGTCACCGTCGACAAGCCGCCCTCTTTCAGGTGGTGGTGACAGTTGATGTTTATCAGACGGGTCAGTCCTACAGTTTTGCGACACCCTACACTGTTAAAAGTTTCCGTCATCCTACAATATATTTTTTGACAATTAATTCATGTTGTATTTGTGACAATTGATCTGTTTATGTGATAGCATACTTGTTGAATTTTTTTTGTCTTTACTGTATGGCAAGGAAATTGTCTGCCAATGGCTATTTTTTTCTGGGGGGGGGGGCGGGTTGATATTTGACAAAACATCTATCTTTTGACAAGAAAATTATCAAAATCGATTGATTTTAGGCGAATTTACTGTCATTGCCAAATTACAAATAATATGCATGCTCATTATGACGAATTTATCACTTCCACTTCTATCAGGACGATAATTATCAAATGAGAGTCAAAAATTTTACAGTGTATTCCCACAGTGGGCCAGAACGGCGAGGTGAAGGTCTCGCCTTAAGCCTCACGGCTTCCACACACTGCTGCGCGCGCGCGTTATACGCGTGACCGACATACGCTTATTCACACTCCCGCAGCGTTATGCGCACCGCACCGGACACAATCCCCGTCGTTAACAACAGGGAGGCGGCCGGGCCGCACCACACCTGCCGGACCCCACAGCGGGCACCACCTGCAGGTGCGCGCTGGGCCAACACGCCTCCCAGCTGACGCGCCGGTCCGGTCCGGCAAGTATAGCAGGACCGCGGCGGGGCGGGGCGGGGCGGGGCCCGCTAGAGGCAAACCGCCACACCTCATTTTTGTGAAGTTTTGAAAACTTCGATCAATCTTTGATGAATATTTTGCATTTAAGGATTGAATCTTTCTCAAATATTAGTAAATTTTAAGGAAATGTAAGGAAATTTACAAGTTTTTCTGTTTTTTTTTATTTTTTATTATTAATCTGAATTGCCAGGTGTGCAACAATTTCATAGTTGTTCCCCCTTGCGTTGCCCTGGCATTGTGCGCGATGAGAGTGCCGACCGGGCACCGCGGGCGATCCGCAGGGGACAGGTAGGCAACCCGCCCCAGGACAGTGCGCGACTGGAGCGCCTACTGGGCACGGCGGGCGGGGTGCAGGGGACAGGTAGGCAGCCCGCCACGGGCCAGTGCGTGACGGGAGTGCCTACCGGGCACGGCGGGCGGGGTGCAGGGAACAGGTAGGCAACCCGCCACGGGCCAGTGCGTGACGGGAGTGCCTACCGGGCACGGCGGGCGGGGTGCAGGGGACAGGTAGGCAACCCGCCACGGGCCAGTGCGTGACGGGAGTGCCTACCGGGCACGGCGGGCGGGGTGCAGGGGACAGGTAGGCAACCCGCCACGGGCCAGTGCGTGACGGGAGTGCCTACCGGGCACGGCGGGCGGGGTGCAGGGGACAGGTAGGCAACCCGCCACGGGCCAGTGCGTGACGGGAGTGCCTACCGGGCACGGCGGGCGGGGGTGCAGGGGACAGGTAGGCAACCCGCCACGGGCCAGTGCGCGACGGGAGTGCCAACCGGGCAGAAAGCAGAGAGAGAGAGAGAGAGAGAGAGACCAGGGCAGCGGGACTACCACGCCGGCTCCAAAAACATTTTCGACGCTCATGCTCAGCACGGCTGCCAGCGTTTGAATGACAATGGCGGGCTGCGCGCCCACGCACGCCGCAGCCACGAGCGTGCCCCCCGACCCCGCGCCGGTCAAAGAAAACGGTTTTGCGCATCGTCGATATGAGGACGACAGCAAAGGAGGAGCCCGTCGTGGTCCTGCGGACACCCGGGGTGTGTGAGCAGGACACGGCTAGTCCTCTCGAGGCCGACCACCTTGCATCACATCCAACCGAGGGGGAAACAACCTCGCACAGAGAATTTCAGGAAAATTCAGAAAGGAAAAATTGACAAAAACCTCTTATTCTTGAAAACAGGCACTTAAATTCACTTGAAATTCGGGAAATCCCCACAAATTAAAGAATTTTGTTTGACAAAATTTAAAATTATTTCCCCCCTCGCACCCAACAGATTGGCATGCGACTCACGACGCACGTATGCGTTTGGTTTGGCTGTGGAAAATGCGGTTTTTTCCCCTATTTTAAAAAAATCTTTTTTTTAAAAAAAAAAAGAAATATTAATTTCTCGATTCTACTTGGCTTTCACCAGCCGGCCTTGCACTGTTCCACTCCGCACAGCGGGCCCAGCTGGGCAGGGCAGCCCCATCGGCACCGCGACCCTAAGAGCACCACATACCGTCGGGGCGGGGCAGGGCTGTAGGCCAGGCGAGCCTGACCAGCGCAGCGCGGCATGCGCGAGCCAAGGAAAGTGGCGGGGCGGGGCGGGGCGGGGCGGCCGTCGTCCAAGAGGTGCGGGTGGGGCGGGGCGGGGCGGGGCGGGGCGGGGCGGGGCGCGGCGGGGCGGCAGGCTGCTTTCTTTTAACGCCTTGAGGCGTTCTCCGGTGCGGCGTCGAGCGCGCTGCGCGGCATGGCAATGGGCAAACTGGTGTGTGTGTGTGTGGGGGGTGTGTGTGTGTGTGTGTGTGTGTGGGTGTGTGTGTGCGCGCGTGCGTGTGTGTGTTGTAAAAACACTGTCAATACCGACCGACTCTCCCTCTGCCCGCGCCCGCGTTCGGCGCGGATGTGGCACCTCGGGCGGGGCGGGGCGGGGCCGCACCCTCGTGCCCGTGGGTCAGAAAGTGAGCAAGGAATAACAAAGTTGGGCGGGACAAAAGCAAAATGAGGGGGGGGGGAGGGAGTAGGCGGAGGAAAAGGGGAGAGGGAGCGCGGGGCGAGGAGGAGGAGGAGGCTTTGTCTTGGCCGCTGCACAGCGTGCAGAGAGAGAGAGAGAGAGAGAGAGAGAGAGAGAGAGAGAGAGAGAGAGAGAGAAAAGGAGGGAGGGGGAAAGAAAGCAATAATACGGTTAGACGAGGCTTCCTTTGCACAACGCAGTCGCGGCAGAAGTCGCGATCGCGACGCGTCCTCCTCATGAGGCCTGCCGTCTGATTCCGAGGATCGCTACCGCGACTCCGTCCTCGTCGCACTCATGTGGCCCTGCCATCCCCAGCATAGGGCTCCGTCACAAGTGCGACAAGGAGAGCGATCTTCGGAATCAGAAGCGGCTGGTCGCCTGCCTCGCCTCGCCGCAGCGCGCCTCGGTTACTTTGAATGCCACCGCATGCCTTCTCGGGAGCTAAACGCGAGAGAAGACGGGAAGAGGAAGAGGGGGAGAGAGAGAGGGAGGGAGAGAGAGAGAGAGAGAGAGAGAGAGAGAGAGAGAGAGAGAGAGAGAGAGGGATGGCGCAACTGTAAAAGAGTGTACGAGTGTGGGTGACGCGCGGCGCGGGCGGCAACGGGACGAGCCCACGGCGTTTGTGCGAATAAGCTGGCCTACACTGTTGAGCAGGGAGTCGACCACGCAGCGAGCGGTCTGCCGGAACCAAGACGCATAAGAAGAAGAAGACTCTGCAGGCATTTTCCTTTGAGGCAGTGTGCTCTGGAAATCCAAGTGTACGAATGTCGCACACTTGTAGGTGTGCGACGATTCATTCGTACACTTGGCCACTCAAACGTGTGAATATCCTAGGAAAATTTACACGTTTAAGTGGCCAAGTGTACGAATGAATCCTCGCACACCTACAAGTGTGCGACATTCGCACACTTGGGTTTCCAGTGTGGAGACGAGAAAGAGACGCCGTCCGAAGCCACAGCCTCGTTCTGTCGAGATCGGAAAATAATTAAGCACGAGGGGGTATGCACTCCCAAATATCGAGACCCGACTATTACGAAATGAGGTAATACGCTGTAATAGAATTCTATTACGTCTATTACGCCTACTACATTCCATTACATGTATTACGGGTTTATTACGAGAATATTACGCGCCTATTACGCCTATTACTCCTATTACAGGCATATTACGTGACTATTACAGGCGTATTACGCTTGAGAAGAGCACGCCAAACATTCCCTAGGGTGACTGCCAATACCATTAGCATAGCAGAAAAGTTTGGAGGAGCAGTTTCTATCTGTTCTTGTTTATGTTTTTCTGAGACCATTTTCGAAACATTCGTGCACCAGTTTTATATAAATCTGGATCATTTACATTTTGAGGAAAGTACTCGGTAGGCGTACGTGAAACTGATACCTACTCAAACTATTCTATATCTATTATCAAAATGGCTAATACGGCATGGACTAAAATGTTTACTTGCAAAACATTAGACCTTTAAATGAAAGAAATTTTCCTTGAAAAAGTCCAAAGAAAGTTCTAAACAAAAAACCACTGTGGTTGGTTGTACCACCGACTCTGGCTGTCTGGCTTGGGCTAGGCTAGACTACCCCTACCCTCATCCCCTCTGCGACTGCCTCACGGGGAAGGACAACAGTCGAGCGAGGGGTAGAGACAAATCGGTAAATACTCCGTCATCGAGACGTGTCGGAGACGGTATTACGCGGCTATTACTCGGATATTACGCACTATTACGCGGATATTACGCCGATATTACGTGGATATTACTCACTATTACGCCGATATTACGTGGATATTACACACTATTACGCGGCCATTACGTCTATTACGTAGGCATTACGTGTAATACATGTATTACAAAGTATTACGTGTATTACGCGAGTATTACACCTCTATTACTGGGCGTGTGACCCGACTATTACGCAAGTGCATACCCCCTCGATTAAGCAGATTTTCCCTTCGCCGATTCGATATACGTTAAAAGCCGACGAGCTTCGCAACAACTATATTGCATCCTGCGAGTTGGTATAGGGCAGCGGTTCCCAAACTATACTATAGGGCTCGATCGGACTGGCTGCAGCGTCTCTCTCTCTCTCTCTCACTCTGTTATGTACGACCAGTTAGACGCGGACCGACGTGACACCAGCGATCGGGTCCAGTCATCAGCGAGGAATCAATCACTGCCTGTTGGGCCGACCGCTCCGAGGTCCGCCCTCCCGTCTGTACTTCCGTCCGTGCGTCTGCGAGACACACACACACACACACACACACACACACACAGACCTCAAGGACGCGCAGACAGACCGCACTACATTCCAAACCACAGAGCTCAATCACGGCGTTAAGCTGGTCGGGAACATTTACTTGGTTAATGTAGAATATTCCAATGATGTAAGCTTCAGCTTACAGTGAAAGCTGCAACACTGTAGCTCACGGTCAATTTTCCCGGCGGGAACAACAACTCTGAATTTTGGAGTAAAAATTTTGCTGATATTTCTGAATTTTTCTGATTTTTTTAATGAAGTTTTTAGTAATTTTTGCTTTAGTTTTTCATTATGTTTTTTGAATTTTTAGGAGATTTCCTGAATTTTCAGTTGATTTTTTTTTCACTTTTCTGATTTTTTCTGAATCACGAGGAGTACAGAAATATCAGAGTTGTCTCGGTTTTCTCTATTCGCTGTACGGGGCCGGCCCAGCACGCGGCGAGCGCATCGGACCTCACGGCGAAAACTCCACGTAAGGATCACACCGAGGCTGCAGCTGCCGCTGCTGCTTTCTAAAGTGAAAATGTAAAGCGAATAGCGACGCTGCGGCCGATACTCGAGTCTATCCCCCCCCCCCCCCTATTCACCCAGCAGACCACCGCCACCGCCGCGGCGGCGCGCCTACCGTCTGATTCCGAAGATCGCTCATCGTGTCTCCGTCCTCGTCGCACCTATGGCGGTGTCCTATGTTGGGGTGCTAGGACCCCATGAGTGCGACAAGGACCGGGGCGCGAGAGCGATCTTCGGAGTCAGACGGCTGCCCGCACCACCAGACTTGTTGATGGCTTTCCAGAAGGCGGCTGGCCGGCTGGGCGGTCATGGATGCAGCAGTGCAGTGGTGGGGCGGGGCGGGGCGGGGCGGGGCGGGGCGGGGCGGCAGCCGTGAGCAGTCCATATGTGGATGTTCCGAGGCCTCGCGGGCGCGTTGTCCGCCGCAGCCCCGGAGGTAAAGGCACCCGGAGCGGGGAGCAATGTCACTGTCAAAGCCCTCCGCGCGGCCGCGCGGGGCTCCGGGGGAGGGAGTCACGCTCCGGGAGTCTTGCTGCTGCTCCGGTCACGATGCCGACGCTGACGTCTGGAGCGGCCCGGAGCGGCCCGGAGCGGCGCCCGGAGCGGCCTTGGCAAGGTCGTGAAGGTGGAGCACAGCGCTGCAGGAGGCTGCAAGGCGAGGTCTGCGAGCGAGAGGTCGGCGTCCCCAGGGGACAGGGAAACAACACCGAATTTTGGTATACGCAATTCATGAATTTTCGTAATTTTTTTTGTGGTGTCTTAGGGATATTTTGAAAATTTTCACTTGAATTTTTTCGACAGTTTAGTGAATTTTCCTGAATTTTCCCATTCTTTCCGTATTTTCCTGAATTTTTATAAATTTTCCACAAATTTTTCCGAATTTGAATTTTGCTAAATTTGTCCAAATTTTTCAGAATTACGAGATGCACAAAAATTTCAGAGTTGTTTCCCCCCCCCCCCCCCCCCCCCCCCCCCCCGTCTAGCACACCGGCTGAATGAGCTTGGAATGAGCCGTTCTGACCGGAGCTGAACTCCTCGGCAAGCTCAGCACACGCAGCACCATTCGTATTTCCCTAAATCAATTTCTCTATTAGGCTACTTTGTGCCTAAAAAATATTACGTGTATTCCGACATGAACTCCATTTAATCACGACCGATCCTTTAATTATTAAAGCAGATAATAAGTAAGGGGAATGTAGAAAAGTTTCCCCTCGCGCGTATGATAAAAAGGAGGACGTATACTCAGTTTTGTAGCAAGTGAGACCGCGAGAGACACTTAGAGGGAGAGAGAGAGACCGGTCGTCCACGAGTCGCTGCGTGTCGCGTCAGCGTGGACTATATCTTCATCTAAATTGGTCGATTTGTGTCAACATGGAGCGGCGCGCTGGATCGGGGCGGGGCGAGCAGGTCCTGGGGGAGCTACGCACTATCACTTCTGCGGACGAGTTACGCTCTCACGGACAAGACGACACGTCAGAGAGGCCAAGCCGAGTGTATCAGGGAGGACTGTCGGCTGCAGCAGGGAAGGGAATGACCCGGACTGACCAGTGGCGAGCACGGCAAGGCAGGAAAAAAAAACGCGGGTGAGTGAGAGAGTAATTGTGTGAGAGTGAGTACACTACGGAAAATAACTGAAAATCTACGAGTCATAATTTTCGCTCCAATACGAGTGAGAATTTGAGGGCAATTTCATTACATTACTAATCTCTAGGGTGTACTCGGTCTGTTCTAGGCAGACCCCGCTCCCTCCCCCGTCACTAACACTAGCACATACGCGCGCGGGCAGTGCTTTGCACATTATGCACTAATTGTATAAGGCTGGGCTAATACCCCACAGCGCCCCGTCCCGCCCCGCCGGCCCGGTCGAGGCCGCTGGGGCTGGGGGCACGGACCTATCTCCTCTGGCTCCAACGCCACCGCACAAGCAAGCACCTCACCCTGCCCCGCCCCGCCCCACCCCGCCCCGCATCGCCCCGCCCCTCGGGCGCTGATTTGAAAAGTTTACCCGCCCGCGCGGTTCTGGCCGGCGTCGCGCTGCGATGGCTGCGCTGCGCCCGGAGGGGGCTGCGTTCGAAGACTTGAGGCAGAGGAGAGCGACCAGCGGCCCGGCTCGGCTCTACCTCGGACGCAGCAGCGGCGGGGCGGTCATCGATACACTATCTAACTTTGTGAGCGTGAGTCGAGTAGGCCACTCAACGGCACACTCGATGGTTGAGCAGTGAGCGCGGTGCGCGCGCTGGATAGCCAAATGTGCGGATATGTCACAAGCTTTGTTGGGGGGGGGGGGGGGTAATCCCCAAGACGTATAACGCGAGTGTTTCCGAGAGCTCTTATAACAGTGAGCAAGTTTGCCTACCCCCGGTGGGGAATCAAGTCTAAATTTTTGGTGTGGAAATGTAATGAATTTTTAAAGAAGTTTTGTATTTTGAAAATTTTTGTGAATCTTCCTGCATTTTACGATTTTTTAAATTCAGAATTTTCCAAAAAAAAAGTTTTGATACTTTCTGGATTTTTCTGATTTTTTCTAAATTAAGAGGTGTACTTAAAGTTCACAGTTGTTTTTCCCCTCAGCACCAGCCAGCCCCGCTCCCGCTCCTGCTGCCGTGTCTATCGAGCCGCTCGACCCGACTGACACAGTGGCTCTCTTTCTGCTATCGTGCCCCGCAGCCGTTGCTACCACCACTTACTTAAGAGCCACCCCACCCCGCCCAGCCCCGCCCCGCCCCGCCCCGCCCCGCCCCGCCCCGCCCCGCCCCGGCGCCGCGGAGTCGAGCAGCCGAGCCGCGCGGCCCAGCACGTAGGGTGAAAAGGTCACCCTGCTATTGCAGGACACGACGATGGTGTCGCTGAAATGTCACAGCGGGGGGCGGTCCGGCCCCACACAGGCCTGGGCGTGACGGAGGGGTGCGGGCTGTCCCAGGCGTGGCCTGGCGACGAGGCGAGGGGTAGTGAAATCTGTCAGAAACTCGACGAGATACTCGAGGAGAGGCACTGCAAGGCGCTACCGTACCAGACCGGCGAGCAGGGGGAAAAGCGAGGGGTCCACCACTCCGGTAATCTTGTGTACACATTCGTCGGATAATTACTGGTAATCACATCCAAAAAATTCCCCTTTACGTAGTTTTTCATGCCGTTTAGGGCCTTCCGTACTTAAAATGTGCTAAAAATTACTTAAATTTCTATTTTTTTTTCCCGAAAATGTCACCGAAAACCACTGTGAAAAATAGTCGGAAGTTTACGGGAAAATTTTCCACGAAGTGCAGTTGTAAAATTACAATTGCAAATCGTAAAATTACAAGCACTACATATCGGCTTGAAATTCATTCACGAGCAAAAAAGGTCCGTCGTAAATTTACAACATATTTCGTAAATCACGATTTACAAAATTTATCGTAAATCTACAAAGATATTTTTCACAGTGACTGTTGGTAATCACTGGTAATCGGTAATCGTGTGTACGCTCTTTGACCGAGTGATGGACCCCTCGGGGAAAGAATCACTCATACAAAATGAGTACAATTATTTTTTTGACTTTTAAAATTTTTGAGTTTTTAACCTGTTTTGATTTTTCTTTTGATTTTTCAAGGAATTTTTCTGTCATTTGGATGGATAAGTTTTGATCTTTTACCCCTATTTTTGAGTTTTTTCCAATTTTATTTAGGTTTTTTGTTCACATTTTCTCGTTTTATTTTTGTTTTTTTTTAAAGATTTTCCCGTATCTTTATTCTTCATTTTATTTAGATTTTACTAACTGATTTTTTGCGGGCCGTTCAATGAGTTTTCGAAGTGATCCTCCCCTCGCTCTGTCTCTCTCACAGAGCAGTGCGCTCCTCTAAATCAGACTACTACACTGGTTCCCCGAGGTGTCCGCCGCGCGCCGCGCCGGGGTGTGCCCCGACAACTTATGTGGGCCCCTTTAAGTAGCGGTCTGCTGAGCCCCGGGCCCGGGCCAGGCCAGTGCATATACCGTTGGGGCTCAGTTTATTGTTTTCCCCGCGGGCGCGACACTCCTATACCCGTGTGACATGTCCGTTGCGTCCATCGGTGAGCGGGCCCAGTGGCTGGCTCCTTCCCGGGATACGAGCGAGCATCTCTGACAGATTCGGTTCGACGTCGTAAAAATCAGGGAATAAAGGAGATCGGGAGCAGTATAAGACAGCGTCGTTCGACGACGTCCTCTATAGTCGGTCTCGCTCCTTACTGCCGTCACTCCCTCGTTTTTGTCACACCTTGCTTTCTGGAATGCGTTTACGTCACTTACACCTTACACGGTACAAAAAGTCAGTTTTTTTTCCCCCGAGGATACAGGAAAATCATTTGAGAAACACCCTGATTGTGAGGAAAACTCCAGACATTTTTAGGAAGTACCTTTAAACTTGAGAGAATTTTCCTTATTTTAGAAAAGGTTAAAATCTGAGAAGTTGTCCTCGAAATCAGGGAAATCCACACAGTTCCACAATCAGACATTGTTTTTGTCGTGTACCGGAAACCGAAGTGCGAGAATGGCGCATCTTGCGGGTGTGCAGATTTTTTTCGAGAAAATCCACTCATTTACCCTTAAATGCGCGTCGGAGCGCAAGAACTGCGGGTCGGCCCCCATCCAAGGTGCCGCGAAGCTGTATAGTGCATGGGGCTGGAGCGGGTCCTGGATGCGGGCCAGGGTGCAGCCGACGAGGCCCGAGTGCCCGAGGGCCTATGGGCGCGGCGGGGTGGGGTGGGGTGGGGCGGGGCGGGGCGGGGCGGGGCGGAGAAGGACATAAAAGCCACCGGGACTACTCGTTACGTCTTTTCCGGCAAGCACTAATCACTCTCGGATCTGGCGGGTCGATATCTTTAGAGAAAAAGAAAGAGAGAGAGAGAGAGAGAGAATGAGCGAGATATCGACTTTCCAAGCGCGATAGAATAGGATTGGATCCGGATGACCGAACGCGGCCGGGCAGGGCGGTGCGGGTGATAGTGGACCTGGTCGACCGTAAAACTACACCAGCTCCGGCCCGGCCCGGCCCCACGGCTGCACCAGGTTAGGCCGGGTTGGGTTGGGTTAGGTCGCCGCGGCGCGCCTATAGCCCTCCTGCTGCCACCGTCCCCGCACCGGTACCCCCCGGCCAGCAGCACTGCCACCACCACTTTTTGCTTTCACCGACGCCACCGTCAGACTCATCACATCACCTTCACCACCATCCGCCTGCAGCCTGCAGCTCGCCTGCAGCGCAGACCAGTGTATGATAGGCAATAAGGAGCTAGAGTGAAGCGGGCTGCTGAATTTTCGCCAGCCGCCCGCGAGAAAAGGGGGGGGGGGCGGTCGCTTCGAAAAATCACTAAAATCAGTGTACAGAAAGCCCCCTTCCCTCTCATTTAAAACATCAAAAACAAAATAAAATCAAGAAAATACAAAAAAAAAAAATCCGAAAAATCAAGGACATAAATAGACAAACAAAAAATTGAAAAAAATAAGAAATAAATGAGAAAGGATCAAACTTTATCAAAATGTCATGAAACAGTGACAGAAATTTTCCGGAGAAAAAAAAGGAAAGATAAATCAAAACAAAAGGAAAAAGGAAAAAAAAACATCATTACACACATTTAGTTTGGGGGAATCCCCCACTCGGCCTACCAGGCAACACCTTGCCGCAGGTGCGAGTACGGTGCCTTATACACGGTAGAAAAGTTTTGGATGAGAGATTTTACAGAGGTACTCATCATGCCAATAATGGTGCTGTTGTCTGACGAGGCCGATGCAGCGATGCAGCCCGCTTGACTTGGCTTCCATTCCCCAACTTCTTTAGGTAACGCTGCTGAGCCCGCGCCAACTCATTGCCCATACTTCACTGCGCTCGCCGGGCCGATATCAGGAAAGGGCTGAGCAGCGCGCGGACCACGCGGACCGCCCCGGCCGCCCCGGCCCGACCAGACACACCTTTCACTGCCGTTTAATTTTAATTTGCCGCATGAGCGTGACGCGGCGTGACCGCGCGGCGTGGATACGACGGTGACGTTGTGTCACGGTGACGTGACGGCGGCGCGGCAGCAGCGTTACGTCGACGGCGGCGCTGTGACGAGGCGGGGCGGGGCGGGGCGCGGTGGAGCGGCCGCGGCCCCAGCACGACGATGCTGCTATAGCTGCGCCACCGCCCGCGTGCTTTCACAAAAGGTATACAAGCAATAATAACAATTATCCTGAGCGCCGCGACGCCCGGCGACGCCCCTCCACTCTCCACTCCGCGGCGCCGGCGCCGCGACGCTCCTGCGATGCGCTCCGGGACCGGGAGAGGCGTCGACGAGCCACCACCGCGGGCGCTGCTGTTGCACACTGCGGAAACCGCCGCGGGTAATAAGTGTGAGAACTCAGGAAGGTGGGCTGATTTTTACTCGCAAGGAAACGCGTGAATTATTTTCTCTCCCCCAAATTTCACCCATATTCGAAAGAAGGAAGAGCGAGAGCGGAACAACTCCGACATTTTTGAACAGCTCGTAATTCAGAATTTCAGGAAAATTCGGAAAAAAAAACTCAGAATAACTCACAAAAATGTTGGTTAAATTCAAGCGAAAATTCACAAAAGTTCCCGAAAACTCATAAAAATTTAACAAAATTTGAACACCGGAATTCAGCGTCGTTTCCCCCGCGGACAAGAGTGTGATGTTTATCCAAATAGAAATTCACGCAGCAGCGAGTTTGCGCAGAGCTGCGCGGTGCTACGCAAGAAGCGGAGCCAGCCCCTGGAGGCGGGGTGAGGGGCGGGGTGCAGAGTGAGGGGGTGAGGGGCAGGATGTGGGGGTAATGGGCGGGGCGCACCAGGGAGGGACGGAACGTCCTCATGCATTCGCAACGGCACCATGTCGGCTCCGGCCGGCCGGCCGGCAGGGAACAAGGGAAGCGAGCCGAGCCGAGACGCACCCCAGGCCCCGCCCCGCCCCGCCCCGCCCCGCCCCGCCCCGCCCCGCCCCGCCTTCAGCAGAGGTACGATCCGCACAAGGCGCCCGCCCCGCGCCGCTGTAGGGAATTCACGATGAAAAATTCAGCCGGCGCGCCGACGGGGTGTTCTTCACCACCAGCAGGAGGGCGAGACGATGCGAAGCCGGAGCGGCTCCCGGGTCCCGGGTGTCAGCCGGGCCGGGCCGGGCCGGGCCGTGGCAGCGAGATAGACCACCGCTAGGCCGGCGTAGGCCCCACGGGCTCGCGGGGTCGTTTTCCGCTGGCTTGCACCTCAGCACCACCAGCCCCACTGAGCCTGAGCCACCCACCGGATAGAGGCGCGGCGATAGAGAGGTCTCTTTTGCAAGGAACCGCCCGCAAGGCTGCGCGGCGGGGCGGGGAGGCACTGAGATCAGAAGGAATAAGGGAAGGAGAGGCGCGGTAATGAGGATTGAGGATAGAGATTTCCGCGAGAGAGCCTTTTGCGGGAGGGGAGGGGCGGGTGGGGCGGGGCGGGGCGGCGACCGCAAAAGGGCAGCACGCCCCTTGACCGCACGGCGCGACAGCGGGGAGGAAAAAATATGAGGAAGAAGTAATAAGGGACAGCGAATGGGAGGAGGGAGGGGTGGGGTGCTGCTGCTGCCGGCTTACTCCGAAGAGCGCTTTCCTCGCCCTGCGTCCTTGTCGCACTCATGGGCTTCGCCGTAGAGGTGCGAGAGAGACAGAGCGAGGAGAGCGCTCTTCGGAATCAGACAGCAGAGGGGGAGCACGTCGGGGAGCCGAGCAGGGCAGCGAAGTGAGACGTGGGGCTGGGGGCGGCGGGGGGCGGCGGGGGGCACGGGAGCGCTCGTCGTCTCTACCGAGCACGTGGGTATAGTGGGCGGTGTGTTTAGGGCGGCCGTGCCGGGGGCGGGCCGGGGGCGGGCCGGGGGCGGGCCAGGGGCGGGCCGGGGGCGGGCCGGGGGGTGGAGACGGAGCCGAAGGGGACGCGGGCGCGCTGGGGGCGGCCTGGCCGCGGGGGGCGGGATAGGGTTGTTGGCGCGGCGGCGGCCGAGGGGGTGGGCAGGGCGGGGCGGGGCGGGGCGGGGGCGCTCGCCTGCCGGGGAAGGGGAGGGGAGGTCGATATCATCTGGTGAGCAGTTCACCCAGAGGGCCCGAAGGCTGGGCGCTCCGCTTCGCTCTCCCACTTCTGCTCTGCTCTCCCGGCCCGGTCGTGTGCTCTCTCTCTCTCTCTCTCTCTCTCTCTGCTGGCGACAGTAGACGAGGGGATAAGAGAGGATGGATGAGGGGAAACTGCAGAAGAAGAGCGGGTAGGATGGGGATGAGCGCTCGCTCCGAGAGAGCAGCAGGAAAAGGGTGAGATAGGAAGAGAGAGCGAGGGGGTGTGGAAATTAAGGATGAGGAAAGGTTCCGCCGAAGCACAGGCGCGCGCCTAAGCGCGACGCGGAGACGCGTTGTACACACCCGTCGTCCAATGCTGCCCCAACTCAACTGTGCCCTGCCCCGCCCAGCGCAGTCCGCAGTAATAAAAGCGGATTTATTTTTGCCGCTCATCACAGCGCTGCGACCAGGCAGGCGGGCAGGCAGGCACCAGACCCGTGTGTCCGTGCGCAGCCTTAGCACACCACTGACATAGTTCTAGACGGGGGGGGGGGAGGGGGCAGGCTGCTGCCAGCCTCACTGGCCGACCCCGCCCCGCCCCGCCCCGGCGCGCACGCCCCCGCCTCGCCTCCTACTGGATCGCTCACTCAGCCGGCAACAACCTCCGTCTCTGTCGCACACACGCCGGTGCCCTATGCTGGGGCATGGCACTGCCCCATTCGTACGACAAGCGAATGGTATAGTGGTCAAGCTGCTCGCAAAATCCGAAAGAAGAAGAAGAAAAAAAAAGAAAAGAGAAAAACCAGCAAAATCTGAAAGTAAAATCCGTCAAAATCTTACGGAGCCCGTCGAAATCTCTTTCCTGAAGAAATATAGAGTACACCAACATCAAAAGTGGTGGGCCTATGGTGTACCGGGTGTTTCTTTGAATGCGTAACAGTATTGCGGGATTGCATACTCGCCAGCGCTGTAGGTAGGGGCCACGGCGCCTTGCGGGCGAATACACTGGAAAAACAAAGGTGATTGAATTTTATGGGGTGTTACTGCACTAATGCCTTTGTAAAGACACGAATAGGGCCAAAAATAGCACCCTTGGGAGGCGATAGCGCCTTTCTAAAGGCACTATTTCACTAACGCCTATAAAAGGCATTAGATAGCAGATAGCACCTTTGTTTTTCCAGTATAGGGTAGGCAAACCCGCAACACTGTTACACATTCACAGAAATGACACTCGGTACGAATACCGCGTCCAACCCTATCGCGCGCACTTTGCGCGTTCGCTGAGCAGAACCGCCGACCGTCCTGGCTGATTTGCTGATCGGTCCTTGTCCTCCTGACCACGTGACGTCACGTGACCGGCAGCGCCGCCAACAACAACGCGCCCAGCCCAAGGTTTTTTTTTTTTTTTTTTTTTTTTTTTTTTTTTATTGGGATTTCTTTAAAGAGCGCGGCGCGCGGGCCAAGTAAATGATGTTCAGGCGAGCGGAGCGGAGCAGGCCGGGCGGCAGACATCCAATTGAGACAGGGGAGGGCTGGGGGATCACTTTAACAGGACGGACCGAACCGAACCGAACCTCTCGCTAGCGGGGAGCTCGCTCCGCCTGCCCAATTTCCCCCGGAACGGAACGGCCGAGGCCCATGTCAGCAGGACAGCACGGGCGGGGCGGGGCGGGGCGGGGCGGGGCGGGGCGGGGCGGGGCGGGGCGGGGCGGGGCGGGCCGAGGCCCTCCTGCCTGTGTCCTGTCACCCCACACCCGCCTCGACCCCGGCGGCCCCGGCCACCGTGCGTCTCTGTCAGGTTCTTCATCCTCGTCGCACGCAGGCCACCGCAATCAGTGCGACAAGGAAAGAGATACGGGATGAGAGCAATGCAGCCGCCTCCTTCTCCCTCTTCCCTCTCCCTCCACCACCACCCAACTCCGGCGGTAGTATTGGCGCGTGGTTAGGGCGGCCAGGGCGGCCCAGCCCAACCTGAAGACAACCAAAGTCGTGATGAATGGGAGAGGGCGGGGCGGGGTAAGGTGGGGCGGGGCGGGGCGGGGCGCGCCACGCACGCGGGGTGGCACGGCGACCGGCACCGCCCCGCCCCGCCCCGCCGCTCGGGTCGCAGTCCTTTAGCCTCTCCTACCCTCCTGGCCCGGGCCGGGCTGGGCTGCACCTGAGGGGCCCTGCCTGCCTGGCCCTCCTCCCCCTCGTCTCGTGTCGTCTTTCAATTACAAGAAGTGCCTGATGCTCCCCCGGCCGGCGCGGACGGCTCCTGGCTGCAGCTGGCGGCATGTCACCATGTCCTCACCATCCAGTAGGAGGGGGATTCCGCACTGTGGTCTGTCTCTGTCCTCGTCGCACTCGTGTGGCACGGCCATGCGAGGAGCAAGAGAGAGAGAGAGAGAGAGAGGATACAGCTACGGAGTCAGCCCACGCGGTAGAGTGAATCAGCGTCCAAGTGGAACGGGATGATGATGCCCGGGCCGCGGCTGCTCACATTTTATTCGACAATATCAATATCTGCAGCGAGCGGGTCGCCTGCGCCTGTCAGAGCGCCTGAACACTAGGCAACCGACTTGCACGGGTGCGGGCGTGTTGCCTAATGAGCTGGGAGTTATCCACTTAGCGTATCGCGTATCGCGTCTGGCGTATTTTGCGCCTCGCGTATGGCGTTTTTTACGCAAAAAACGCGAGACGCGTAAAAAACGCCATACGCGAGGCGTAAAATACGCCAAACGCGATACGCGAGGCGTAAAAAACGCCATACGCGAGGCGTAAAATACGCCAAACGCGATACGCGAGGCGTAAAAAACGCCATACGCGAGGCGCAAAATACGCCAGACGCGATACGCGATACGCTAAGTGGATAACTCCCAGGCCATTGTTCAGCGCAGACGCACCGGCCATGCAGTGCTTGCAGCGCGCGGGGTGCGATTTCATACGGAAGGCGTGACCACATATTGGTCACGCCTGTGGGCGTCAGGCAGGGACGTCCTTAACCTGCATTTTCTTGCGCTCGGAGACCAACTGGAGCGGCAGAGCATGGCCAGCAGCCGACAGATTCCGAAGATCGCTCTCGCACCTCCGTCCTTGTCGCACTTACGGGCGCCTCCCGACCCCAACATAGGGCACCACGCGAGCCAAAGGTGCGACAAGGAAGGAGCCGCGAGAGCGACAGGCCGGCGGCGGCGGCAGCGCGGCTGGATCCCCTGTGTGTCTGGGCGGACAGGACCTCACCCGGTGCCGCTCGTCAACGCCTTAACACACCGCCCCGCCCCGCCCCGCCCCGCCCCGCCCCTCCTCGACGTGGTCCAGAGCAGCTCGGCCCGGCTCGGCCCCCCAAGGCTCATCACAAACGCGCCTCGCCGAATTCCTGCGTCCATCTCATCTGCCCACTGCTGCCGCCGTGAGTGCATCAGACCTCCCTCCCCCCCCCCCTCCTTTTTCCTCCTGGGCCGCGGCCGAGCCGGCGGCGCACAGGGACCTAAACACGGACTGTTTACGCGCGGCGGAAGGCCTTCTGGTCGGCATGGCTGGCTGTCTACACACCGCGCCGAGACTACCAAAACCAAACTCACCAGCAGCAGCAGCAGCAGCAGCAGCCAGCCACCAGGCCGCTGCCGCTGCAGGCAGGTCCACAGGGACCAAGAGTAGGAAGGGGGCGTATAGGCTTACACACTCAACGGTGACACCATGCCCCCCGCCCCCCCCCCGGTCACTCAGCGCAATTTAAAGACGCGCGCGGTTCGGGAGGAGGAGGAGGAGGCGTTACGACTCTACACTCTGTACTAACCAGTGCGCGAGGCGAGCGCCGAGCAGCAGGAGAGCTTGGAGAGCTTTATCCCGCTGAGCCGGCCGCCGCGGACTGCAGAGCAGGCCGGTGGTGGTGTATGGCGAGGCGACGAGGAGTAATATCCAAATAAGTGACCGGTGCTCAACGACACTCCGCGCTCTCGCACTGACACTCGCGGGGCGGGGCGGGCGGCGCCTGACCCGGCAGAGCCGCGCGGGGCCCTGGGCGCGGGGCCCTGGACACGGGGAGCTGGACGCGGCGCCGAGCCGAGCCGAGCGGCGCTACGGAGCGTGTTGCTCTCGACGGGACGGGCCGGGCCGTACTGCCGGGTCGGGGCCGGGGCCGTGCCGAGCCGGGGCCGCGGCGCGCGGGCAGGCGCGCAAGGCCCACGAGATGGGCGGCGCGCTCGGGGGGGGGGGGGGGGGAGGTCTGGTCTAGGCCCCTGCGGGAGGGGGCGCCCGGCCCGGCCCTCCCCTGCCCGGCAAACACACACACACACAGCACAACGTGCGTGTGCGTGGACCTCGTGGACCCTCCGAGTGTGTGCGTCAGGGGGGAGGGGGGGAGGGACCTCTCTCGATCCTTGAGACGGAACCCCTCGAGGGCGACAATGAGAGCGATTTTGATAGCCTCTTTGGAATCATCCAACAGGCAGGGGGTTATTGGGGTAGCGATTAGGAGGGGGGAACAACTCTGAAGTTTGATAACCAAATTCTGTGATTCTTTGAGGATTTTAGTGAATTTGTACTGATATTTTACCAAAATTTTAGTGAATTTTCCCGAATTTTCCAGCATTTTTCTGCGTTTTCCTGAAATACTCCGAATTTCCCTGACTTTTTCTGAATTACGAGGTGTTCAAAAATTTCAGAGTTGTTTCCCCCTCGAGGGTGCGGGACTGGACTGACCTTAGCGAGACAAAGGGGACCTGATGGAGAGGGCTCCCAGACACACCAGTCCTGCTCTACGGAGGCCCCGGCGGCCCCAGCCCGTCGCAGCGGTTGCTCTCCTCCTTCACTCCGCACAGTCAGTTTGCTGTCAAAATGTCAAGACAAGGGTCAGAAAGAAAACCTCAATTTATGGCTCCAGCCAAGTGGCATTTGATTGTCCAAATGTTTTGCGTCAGGTTGGGCAGTGGGAAAATGTGAGTTATTTTTAAAGGGCCATTAATTTAGACTACTACTAAGAGTTTACTCTATCAATATCAAAAATTATTTATTATGGAAGTAATACCTCAGTCTTAAACATATAAATGATAGCCTTAATCTTTAACTTCTTGCATCAACTTTTCGCAAAGGGATAGTTGCCAAAAACAACATCTAGCTTCCGCTTCAAGTCTTCAAGTTCTTTCAAGTGCTTGACAGAAAGTTTTGCTGACAGCATCCAATCAGAAACTTCTTGTTTCTGTGGAAAATAAAAACAATGCAAAAGGATGAAATGAAAAATAAACTTTCCGGCACCATGTAAATAAAACTGTGTTCTCACCAGCTTTGGAAGTAGGCTCTCCCATTCGACTTCATACCTCAGCGCTTGCCAACGTGGGTTTTGAATAATCCACACGCAAGCTTCTATTATATCAATAACTTTCCTGAAATAAATCACGGAAATAAATAAAAATGAAAAGAAACAGCTACAAGGCAGATTTCTACTTAAACTTTATAGAAGTAGAAGTGTTTCCCACCGGTGTAAGTGATGTGGAAAAGGTAATGCATCCTGAGCCATAGGGTCCTTCAGTACTTGCTGTAAAATTTGACTGGAATTATGAATAAATTCTATGCAGGAAGCAAGGGATGAGGCCAAATTCAGTCCTTCATCTAAAGAAAAAAAATTAAGGGCATTTGAATTAAAATCTGGATATTGTAGAGAAATTCAATTTTACAACATATAATACACATACAAACTATGTTGTCAACTTGCTCAAAATCTTTGAGGAATGGTTTTAAATCAAGTTCACTTTGTAGTTTAAATTTTTGTGATTTAATATCTGAAATTTGCTTCAAGATAGAAAAAATAGGAAGCGTTGACAAACTTGAAGGCAAACAATCCTAAGAAAATAAAAAGGAAGTAAATATCAGAAACAGTGCTCTAAAAATGACGTTTTGAAAAATTATTTCTGAATTACGGAAGTACATGAGTGACATTTAAAGTAAATCTCGTAACTATCAAGGTCTATTATATTGTAAAGAAAAACTAACCTCTGTTGTCACATTTTCCACGGCTGTACTTTTTGTCTCAATAGAGCAAGAATTTGTTTGGCACTGAGAGAAAACTTGAGTCAAGTTTTTTTGAATACGCAGAGCAGCCTCTTCCATACTGCCGTATTCACAGAAAATGTTTTTTTTTTAATTTAAATCTCGAAGACTATGAACACTCACGGACTCTACTTGACGGGTATCATTTGAAATTGAAATGAAATAAAACAGATGACTGTCTACTGTCTACTGCTGATGAGGGAGAAGGGAGGGGAGGGGAAGAAAGAGGGAAGGAAGGGTAGAGAGAAGGCGAGGGCGGGAAGGGTGGGGTGTGGGGTAGGGACGGGTGAACGATGAAAGTGTTTTAAGTTCGGAGTAACGAAGTTCCAATAAATACCTTTGAAACTTTCAAGTCAATTGTTTTTAAATGGGTTTGAATATTCTTAGAGCCTCGATCGCTATCTGATTTATTCAAGTATACTTTAGTCTGCTGAAGAGCTGTTGAGCAGAATCGTCTGCCAAAGACTTGAGGGTTATGTTGTTTGTTTACACTCAATTCAGGTAGGGAAAAACGCAGTTATTTTCTAGAATCCCTGAACACGCCTTCTCTAGACAGATTTATAGCAAAAATGTCTTATCTGACTTATGTTCACTTCAGTTTGGTAGAATGACAACCTGAGTTCACCATTGAAGACACTTGTGGAAGGGCCTGCATCCCTGTAGAAGCTGAAGTATGGAGCCCTTGTCTACAATGAACTCATCAATTTTCCATCCGAAAGGAGTGACCTCAAATTATTGGGGTGAGCAACAGGTAAATTTTGAGAGGATGTGCCGCATATGTGGAGCGTACAATGATTATTTGCTCCCCATTTTTGACTTGGAAGGGGAAAAGCACCATCTCGACCATAAAATTTACATGTATCTTCAGCTGCAGGTGTGTTTAATGCCACTTTGATCTTACCTCCTTGACCTAGAAGTCCAAAATTTTAATATACTATCTTGCCTCAGGTGCGGAGGGAGGACCTACTGCCTTCACAGCTTTGCTACGAATGCATGTCATCAATATTATCGTGGCATGTCCTTTACCAAACCTGTCAGGAGGCACACAACAAATTTCAAGCAATGTTGAAACAATCTGAGGTATTGCTGATTTTATCAAAAATTTGAATCCTGCTCAAATTCCTTTGATGCATTAAATAATGAACTTCTTTCAGATGCCTGTCGGGCAGGAGTCAGTTCTTATTTTACCACCCAAGAATCCAGAGCATTCCCAATTTTCATATCAGGACTATTCTGAACAAAGCTTTACCACAAGTTCGCAAATTAATGCTCATCATAGAATTGATGTTACTAGCCCTGGTCAATACCTGATGCCTAGTATGCAACATATGACTGGAAACCAACTGATCACAGACAAAGAGAATGATAGGCCACCTCAACTTTATAATGCTACTGAGGAAGTGAACCTGGACTCAGAAATCCCTTCTCCTGAAGTAAGCCAAGTAATAGCAAGCATATCACATATTGTGTCAAATATTTCAAATGAAGTTCAAGGACATGCAGAGTTGTCCAGCGTGAACCCTCAAGCACAAAGTTTTATAGAGAACAAGTCTGAGTATGAATGTTGCAAAAGCAACAAAGATGCAACTGTAAGTAAAGAGAATAAATTGAATAGTTCACACCACTGAAAATAATTGTATCATATGAATATGACAAGTTGTTCACAGGTAAAAAAATTGTCAAAACAAACAAGCCTTTTGAAAAAAAAAGGCAGTCCCTCAACTTCGGAGAGTGGCGTATTTCCTCCTAAATCACCTGTTAAATTAGATGAAGATGCTTCATCTGGACAGTATCCAAACCGTGTGTAAGTAATCAAAAATTTAAACTATTTTCAACCAGCAAAAGTGTGCAGTTCTGGCCTCTCCCTTTCAGATCAACAATCCAATCAACCACCAACCATGATTTTCAAGGAGGAACCTCTAGGTCAGTATGAGGTTTGCAAGTTTTCTTCTCCATTACATCAAGCCTTTAATTTGAAATTTTCATTCAAATTAGGTCAAAAAGCGTCCTTGTGAGGCATGAGTCAATATACCCCTCGGTTCTGGTGTCTGCTGGTCAAAATGTTTCTGATATTGTTAGACCTGAAAGAAGTACTTTTATTGAGTCAGCTGTTATAAGAGAACATCGTAATATAGGCAGAGTAAATAATGATGGGATAGGCACCATGGTATCTGTTGTAAGGCCAACCTGCTTAAGGCGGGCTCCCACTGCAGTTGTTGTGATAGAAAATATTGGCGCACACTGTGATTTGAAATCAGAGAGTAGCAGAGATCAACTCTGTGCTCAGCTTGATTCAAGTAATACTATTGCTCAGGATTTATCAGAACTCAAAGGTGATTCAATCATGTTCTTACTTGTACATTGAGTTATCATGCACAAACTATAAAATTAGTTTATTTTTCTTCCAGGTGATTGTACAAAAAATGGTTCTTCCATAAGATCATCTGAGGGAGAAGCTGAAGGTTTAGATCCATCTCATATCTGTTTTTTATGCAAAAAATATATAAGTAATCCAATATTGCTGCTTTCCCATGAAAAGTCCCATCTAGCTGATTCCAACCCTCCAAACAGTTTTATCTGTAAGTTTTGTTCACATCCTCAAAACTCTCTTCAGGAGATGCATCTGCATTATGCAACACATGAAGTTGAGATGGGAAAACATCAGAAAAATCAAGGCAATAGAAGGGTAGGGGAACTTTGTAGATTTGTAATACCATTCTAATTGAGGATATTAATAAAATTAAAATCTTAAAAATTAAAAAAAAAAAATCTTGTAATTCTCAGGTTTACATTTGCAAGCAGTGTGGACTTGTATGTGCAACAGAAGAGCGCTTGGCCGCACATCAGCGCTTACATTCTGACAATGTTGAATCATTCAGACATGAATGCAAAACATGTGGAGAAAATTTTATCACTCGAACCAAATTGAGCGTTCACCTGTGGACACATGCTTTAAAACCATCACTCAGAACTTTTAAGTATGTTCAAGTGTTATAGTCTATGGCATGAAATTATGACAGCATTAAAGTGTTAATGCCGCTTTATCATTATAGATGCCATATATGTGGAAAAGGATTTCCAACAAAGTCATCTGTGATGGAACATCGTCTGAAACACACAGAAGAGGAGAAATCTCGTGCTTTTAAGTGTATTGTCTGTACAATGGCATTTGGGAACAACACACTTTTGGGAAAGCACCGATTAACTCATACTCAAGAGGAATTAGCAAGGCCTTTTAAATGTACATTTTGTGGCAAAGCATTTGCAAGGTACTTTATATTTTAAAGAGTAAGTGCTGTGCTTCAAAATTTTTACCAAGATTAAACCTACTTTAAAATGAATTGTTATATTTTTTAGGAACCACACTCTTCAAATTCATTATTTATCACACTCGGATCAAAAAAATAATATGTGCAATCAATGTGGAAAAGGGTTTAAAATGCGTAATTCGTTGATGCAACACCTGCGAACACATCAGGATCCAAGTGCCTTGCCTTCATACCCATGTAATCTCTGCGAAAAAAAATTTAGAGTAAAATCTCGATTGCGAGATCATTTACGTCTACACAGTGGAGAGAAACCTTTTGTATGTGAGACATGTGGAAAATGTTTTCACAAGGTATGCTTCAGCTTTGCTAACATTATTCTTTTGTTTGTACCAGTCCTTTCAAAAATCTTAAGGAAAATATTCAGGTCAAAATGATGTTTTGTTGTTTTCACTCATTTCTAAAATTACAGGTAACTGCTTTGCATACCCATGAAATAAGTCACAGTGAAAGAAGAGCCTTTAAGTGTGACATTTGTGGGAAAGCATTTAAATGGAGTAAAAACCTCCGACAACATAAACTAATACATGTAGGTGTAACTAGAGGCAAAGCACAACCTCAGCCAAGTGCAAGCAGTTCTCAAAGTTCTGCTCTAAAATCAAAACCAAGGCAGAAGTTATGTAGTTGTGGACTGTGCGGGAAAGAGTTTTCCAGTAAGGGCAGCTTGCGGCAGCATAAGAAAAGTATTCATGATGAGAAAGTAAACAAGTCAGTCAAGGCAACAATATGTTCAATATGTAGCAAGGAGCTTTCCAATACAGCCGTATGTACACTCAATTCTACTAAAACCTTCATTCACTGCAGAGGCTTTCAACTTACTCTTGGTTCCTCTGTTTCAAGGGTCTCAGTAGGCATATGAAAATAACTCATGGAGGATTAAAGGCATTCATATGTGACATTTGTAACAGAGAGTACTCAACAAAAGTTGCAAGAGATGACCATCGACGGTCTCATACTGGCGAGCGCCCTTATACTTGCAGTATATGCCCTAAGGCATTTTCTTCACTTTCAAATCTTCACATTCACAAAGCATCACACAGTGATGATCGTCCTCACAAGTGAGTTATTTTATCTTTAAATACTACTTTTAGGAGGTTCAGAAGTTGATCAATGTTTATTTTTAGGTGCCCGTACTGTGACAAGCAGTTTAAAAGGCGCACTCATCTGGTGCCACATATTCGCACACATACAGGAGAAAAACCATATATCTGTGATGTATGTTCTAGAGGTTTTGCACAGAGTAACGACCTACATAAGCATCGCCTCACTCATTCAAATGATAAGGCTTTCACATGTTTCTGTGGTCAAGCTTATCGTATAAAACGAGACTTAAACCGTCACCAAAATAAACATCATTCTCATAGCTTACCAGAGGCACAAACTGAAGTGGTCTCAGAATTGTCTGAACTAAAGACTGAGGTAGAAAGATCTCACCAAAAGCAGCAAATAATAGTAACACCAGGACTTAACTCTGCAGCTTTAAGTTTTAGTTCCAATCAAACTAATGCTAATAGTGTAATTTCATCGACATTAGTTTTCTGCAGTTCAGAAGAGACAGACAAAAGGTGATGGAATATAGTGAAAAATTATTATATATATGAAATTGGATATAAAAAAAGAAATATAATTGCTCCAGTTAGGTGCTCAAATTATTTGTTACAATAAATGAATAACTATCAAAAAGAAAAAAAAAGAAAACAAAAGAGATGATACCTATGACCTGATTTCCCACTACCACCTTACCACTGAATTACATCTGAAGACATAAAATAAAAGGCTACCAATTGAAATATGTCAACACAAAACTGTAAATACTGTTTATCAATTGGTAGGCCAGCTTTGTTGGGAGGTAGAGCTAGAGCTAGTTACAATAGTAGATGAGGTGGTCACTGAAGGACTTCCATCAAAATGAACCATTTGTTGACCACAAGGTGCTTGAACAGTAAGAATTTGGTACTGAGGAACAACAGTTTGCAGCAAAGAATCCGTGAAGTGAATTATATGGGAATTAGGTTCATTTGGGTTCAGTTCAACTATTTGAGTCTGCTTTCCCAACTCTTCAATTTGATGCACTATTAAATTACTTCCTTCTTCCAAAATAGTAACAGGAAACTGGCTTAAATCATCTCTGATAAGAAGGGCCTGAAACATGAAATATTAAAAAGTTTCTAAGAAGATTAGCAATAACAAAAAAAAAAAAAAAGATTGCAGAAAATAAAATATCTTCACTTGAGATTCTAAAGTTGAGGCAGCAGCAATAGTGGCATTTGTTTGGACTTCTACTGACGAGTGATGAGTTCTACGATGCTTGTTCAATTCTTTCCGAGTATGGAAAGGCCAGCTGCATTCAGCACATAAAAAGGTTTGTTTTGCAGATGAATGTGTATGTTGGTGCTTCAGCATATCATTTTTTTGAGCAAATCTCCGGCCACATATTTCACAGCAGAACGGCTTTTCCCCAGTGTGAGTTCGCATATGAACTAACAGTATACCTTTCCTCTTAAAAGTTTTAGGGCAGTGCTCACATGACCATGGTCGGTCATCACTGTGGGTCTGTGAAATGTCACTTATACAGAAACTTTTACATTTGAAGTATAGATCACACATCGAATAAAAAACCTTTCATAAGTACTTTACTTACACTTAAGTGCTGGGAAAGATTTCTGGAGCATCGGAAAGTCATTTTGCACTTAGAGCATGAGTATGGCTTCTCACCAGTATGAATTCTTTCATGGACTGTGCAACCTTCACGAGAAACAAATGATTCAGAACAGTACTGGCATGAAAATGGACGTTCCTGAGTGTGGAAACAGCGAATGTGGTAGTCCAGTGTTCTACGGTTAGAAAGAGTCTTCTTGCAAATCTAAATATAATTTGGAAACATACATTCCAGAAATTAGATCATTACACTTCATATTAACAAGTTACTTTTAAAGTCAGGAGAAATGTGATAAAAATTTAACAAATAATCAACTCACCTCACACTCAAATTTGATATCAGAGTGTGATTTTGAATGTTCATCTAAGTCACCTGAACTACTGAAACTCTTTTGACACTTTGTACAAGAAAATTCCCCATTCTCCATGTGGTCAGCTGTTTCTTTTTCAGTATGCTCTCGTCTATGTTGAACTACTTCACTTAAACTTTGGAAGGGTTCTGTGCAAACCTGAAAACAAAACAGTTAACAAGGTAGGGATACTTAAAAGAACAATAGTGGACAGTGAAATATGACCGTTTAATTTTTACCTTGCAAACGTATTTTGGTTCTTTTGAATGCCTTTTCATGTGTTGAGTCATATTGCCCCGACGGTTAAAGCAAACACCACACTGTGGACATTCATATGAACTATCACTGTTATGTATAATTCGATGTTGCCGCAGCTGAATCCTTCGATGGAATTTTTTGCCACATACACCACAGGCATAAGGTTTTATGTTCAAGTGCACATTTGTGTGCTCACTCAATTGGAATCTGAAAATTAATATGTAAGTTGATGATGTCAATATGCAGACAGAAAAGAGAGGTTTTCATTTTCTTAATGCATCAAATTTCTAAGAAACAAGATAATAATTTTTAAAAGTCCATCATACTTTACCTTGATGGAAATTTTTTAGGACACCTTTCACAGCTGAAACGATGGGTGAGCTGCCCATCTACATGAGATCTTCTGTGACATCGTAAATTAGAACCATGTTTGAAACTTTTTCCACATACATCACAAAGGTAAGGTGTTTCATTGGAATGTGTAGCACGATGAATATCTAAACCTGAAAACCATTCAGGAAAATAATAATAATATTGTGATTTCAGACATTTCATTAGAAACTTACATGGGTACAGAGTACAGCATTACTCACTACTGGCAAGGCGGTAAGATTTATCACATTTATCACAGTTGTATTTTGGCTCTTCCTCAACATTATGACTACTCTTTACATGTTCCCGAAGCATTTTCAAGGTGGAAAATTTTTCAGAACAAAATGTACAAGACAATGTGGCAGCTTTTTCCTCTGATGATAACTTTGTATGCATCAGAGTATGCTTTTTTAATTTGGTTTCTGAACCAAAACCTTTTTTGCATTGCACACAAATAAACTCTAACTTTTCTGCATCTGTCTCATGTGGATTATGATTGTGAAGTTCATTTTTTTGAAAGTTATGCTTGTTTTGCATGTGCAAAGCCAAAGCAGTTTGTCTTGAAGCTTTGTAATCACATTCTGGGCAGCTCCAAGGTCTAGAACTAAAGTTTGCATGATGAGCACTTCATTCCTGTAACTTCCAAGCTAAGAAATACATTAGTTTGAAGAATTTACCTTTTGTCAGCTTCATCAGTCAGCACAAAACACTGTTGATTGACATCATCACAGATTTCGGAAAATTCTCTCTTAAATGTTTGTGTAGTACTTGACGTCTCTAATATCTTAGGACTAAGTGCAGTAGCATCATTCTCCTCTGTTTCACTATCTTTTGTAGAACTACAGCGAACTGGTAACTCCAACTGAGACTAATGAAAAATAATATAGTATTAGTAAAATTTGTACAATATCCCTTTATATATTTTTATTAATAAAGTTGAAAGAATCTAAGTACTCACCACCATTAAGCTCAATGCTTTGAGTTTTGCATCTCCTGCTACACTGATATTTAATAATTCATGAGATGTCTGTAGTTTGGAAGCACAAGAATTGCATATTTGTTGCGGAAAGCCGTCACTTTCAGATATCTGGTGACAAAAAAAGCCTAGAGTCATCATTACATTGGAATTGGGTGCCTTGAGATTTAAAAAAAAGAAATTCACCTTAATCGGAAGACAGTGGTGAATCTTGTCAATAAGACCAAGAGATGTACCCTCACTGCCAAACAAAGGTATATACTTGTCAGTTTCACAGGCACAAATCCGGCACATGCATTCATATTTGAGAGACTGCAGTGCTTGACTAGTGAACAACACTGACGAATTTATAGAATCCGCTGAAATGACAGGTGTCATCTGCGTCTCCATACTATTAAAAGCTGACTTCATTTCAACTTCTGTGCCAACATAAAGAATCTGAGACTGATCTGATTCACACACATCAACTTGAATATTACTGTCATTGACAGCCCGAGTTTCAGAAGGAAATTCAGAGAACTTATCCATTTTCCCCTCCAGCGTGCACTTGGGTTTAATACCATCATATGCTTGAGAAGAAAAGTCAATGTTGACAGTCCCAATATTTCCTTGATAACTGGTACTATTTGTCATTCTTGATGCATGCATGTCATTGTTGACATTATTTAGTTTACATGGTTCAACAGTAGAATGTGACTGACATGCATCCATATTTAACAAGCTTTAACAGCGTTCGTTCACAGAAAACCTGTAATCATTGAATAAAATGAAAGGGAATTGGGGCTCGCATCAAAAAACATTCTACATTCCAAGCAAAGTCTTGATGCAAAATACAGGTCTAACCTCACACGTCATAGAGTGTATCTATAAAGTGGATACACACGAAATACCATTCCATTACCATTTGGGACAAGTACGACTCATAGAAAGAAATTGTTTCAAATTTCAGTAATTGATGAAGGTAAAAGAGTTTTCCAGATTGCAGTACACAGTATTCCCAATTATATTTTAAATTTCGCGCTCTTTCGTCTCCACATCGTCTATGCAACTCCAGTCTCAAACCCAAAAGGCATTTTCTTAATGACTTCAAAATTGTGGTGAAAGCGGCACCTGTGTGTATTTTGATTTTCAGAAAAAGTTCCATCATTTTGCTCAATACAAAATATCAAAAGAATTTTTTTTTATTGTCAAAAAACCTGACTACATTAAAAGTGTGCTTTTCTAGAACCTGCGCTTTGGGTTGGAGAGTGGTGTTGTGAAGAACAGCTGTCATCGCTGCAACTTGCAACGTTCGCTAGTCTGTTCCTGTAAGGTAAGGCTGCTCGTCCATATTGTCTCTTCGTACACATTTACCTTGACTCATCTTTCGCGCACATGAAATCATTGTGGTAGAGTTGTAGCGTGATCTCACAATTTGCTGGAGAATCTGGTCGTTATACCCAATATTGCGTCACATCCTTTGTTATTGGTCGTATAGGCATCCATTGCCGTGATTTTCGCTTGAACGTTTCTCTTTAATCCATACTGAAAGATAAAGGATTATTAATTCAAGTTCGTATTGTGCAAATCATTCAAAAAGATCTACTATATGAAAACTAAACAATATTGTTGCTCAACAGCCAGACCTAAGCAACTTTGTTGCTGTCCTCCTTCCGTTGAATTTACCAATTATTATTAAGACCTTGTATGTTTTCTACAGATTCCATCATGCAGATTTTTGTGAAGACTCTGACAGGAAAAACCATCACCTTGGAAGTGGAGCCATCTGACTCCATTGAAAATGTTAAGGCCAAAATTCAAGACAAGGAGGGAATCCCCCCAGACCAGCAGCGTCTTATCTTTGCAGGCAAACAGTTGGAGGATGGGCGCACTCTATCAGACTACAACATTCAGAAAGGTAGACTTGCAACTATTGTCCTAAAAATTACTTGTCTCAGTTTTCTAGGCCATCCTGAAACTGAATTCCTCTTGGTATTGCAGAGTCAACTCTCCACCTGGTGCTCCGCCTGAGAGGTGGCATGCAGATTTTCGTGAAGACCCTGACAGGAAAAACCATCACCTTGGAAGTGGAGCCATCTGACTCCATTGAAAATGTTAAGGCCAAAATTCAAGACAAGGAGGGAATCCCCCCAGACCAGCAGCGTCTTATCTTTGCAGGCAAACAGTTGGAGGATGGGCGCACTCTATCAGACTACAACATTCAGAAAGGTAGACTTGCAACTATTGTCCTAAAAATTACTTGTTTCAGTTTTCTAGGCCATCCTGAAACTGAATTCCTCTTGGTATTGCAGAGTCAACTCTCCACCTGGTGCTTCGCCTGAGAGGTGGCATGCAGATTTTCGTGAAGACCCTGACAGGAAAAACCATCACCTTGGAAGTGGAGCCATCTGACTCCATTGAAAATGTTAAGGCCAAAATTCAAGACAAGGAGGGAATCCCCCCAGACCAGCAGCGTCTTATCTTTGCAGGCAAACAGTTGGAGGATGGGCGCACTCTATCAGACTACAACATTCAGAAAGGTAGACTTGCAACTATTGTCCTAAAAATTACTTGTTTCAGTTTTCTAGGCCATCCTGAAACTGAATTCCTCTTGGTATTGCAGAGTCAACTCTCCACCTGGTGCTTCGCCTGAGAGGTGGCATGCAGATTTTCGTGAAGACCCTGACAGGAAAAACCATCACCTTGGAAGTGGAGCCATCTGACTCCATTGAAAATGTTAAGGCCAAAATTCAAGACAAGGAGGGAATCCCCCCAGACCAGCAGCGTCTTATCTTTGCAGGCAAACAGTTGGAGGATGGGCGCACTCTATCAGACTACAACATTCAGAAAGGTAGACTTGCAACTATTGTCCTAAAAATTACTTGTTTCAGTTTTCTAGGCCATCCTGAAACTGAATTCCTCTTGGTATTGCAGAGTCAACTCTCCACCTGGTGCTTCGCCTGAGAGGTGGCATGCAGATTTTCGTGAAGACCCTGACAGGAAAAACCATCACCTTGGAAGTGGAGCCATCTGACTCCATTGAAAATGTTAAGGCCAAAATTCAAGACAAGGAGGGAATCCCCCCAGACCAGCAGCGTCTTATCTTTGCAGGCAAACAGTTGGAGGATGGGCGCACTCTATCAGACTACAACATTCAGAAAGGTAGACTTGCAACTATTGTCCTAAAAATTACTTGTTTCAGTTTTCTAGGCCATCCTGAAACTGAATTCCTCTTGGTATTGCAGAGTCAACTCTCCACCTGGTGCTTCGCCTGAGAGGTGGCATGCAGATTTTCGTGAAGACCCTGACAGGAAAAACCATCACCTTGGAAGTGGAGCCATCTGACTCCATTGAAAATGTTAAGGCCAAAATTCAAGACAAGGAGGGAATCCCCCCAGACCAGCAGCGTCTTATCTTTGCAGGCAAACAGTTGGAGGATGGGCGCACTCTATCAGACTACAACATTCAGAAAGGTAGACTTGCAACTATTGTCCTAAAAATTACTTGTCTCAGTTTTCTAGGCCATCCTGAAACTGAATTCCTCTTGGTATTGCAGAGTCAACTCTCCACCTGGTGCTTCGCCTGAGAGGTGGCATGCAGATTTTCGTAAAGACCCTGACAGGAAAAACCATCACCTTGGAAGTGGAGCCATCTGACTCCATTGAAAATGTTAAGGCCAAAATTCAAGACAAGGAGGGAATCCCCCCAGACCAGCAGCGTCTTATCTTTGCAGGCAAACAGTTGGAAGATGGGCGCACTCTATCAGACTACAACATTCAGAAAGGTACATGTTGTTTTAATTTTTTTCTATTGATTTATCTTGGTTGGTATTTTTACTGTGAGTCTCAACTTTTTGTTTTTGTATGTATTCTAGAGTCTACTCTGCATTTGGTCCTTCGTTTGAGGGGTGGCTGTTAAGCTGAGAAAGTGAGAAATATTTGTGCGGCATTATGAGACTTTTTGTCATTCCATATCTATGTTTCTTTGTTTTGATGACAATTCTGTTGAAAACTACTAAAATTAAATTGTGAACCATAAGTAATTTGTTGTTTTTCTTCTTCCTTCAGTTAAATTCAGGTTTTTTATGGGGTCTTGAGGACAGTAAGGGAAATTAAAGAAGAGGGAATGAAATAAAACTTTAATCAGTTTATTAATACATATTATTTTAAAAACTTATCAAAAACAAAATAAACATCAGGAAAATTAAAATTATCATTCAGAATCGGACTTGTTTGGTTTTTCTGAAGCAGGCTGTTCTTTGTAGTGTCTGTATTCTGGCTTCAACTCCCACATATTTTTATGTGGCTTTTTGATGTTATAGTCACACACTTCTTTTAGGATCTCTTTCACATATGTCTGAAAAGTAAGGTAATTTATTAATTACAAATGCCATTTTCAGTCTGAATTTCATGTTAATGTTACTGAGCATAATTGAAACACAAACCACAGGTTGTTTAGTGATTTTGACGAGGTCTTTGATGTTGTAGTATTGGTGTTTTTCAAAGGCAGCAAACATCATCTCCAGAACTGCATCCTTGTCATCTCTTGCCTTTTTGCCCTCTGCTTTCTTTCTCTCTTCATACTCAATCTGCAAAAAGAGATATCATTCATATGGCAAACCAGTGAAATAAAATTAGATTAGGTTTAAACTCATTGATGGAACAGAAATTACATTGTGCTTGTGGTTTGCAACTGGCTTATAGTTTTGAACTATTCTATCAAGCTGCTGAACTTTTCTAACAGGTTGAGCTGCTTTTCTGAAAGTCTCTGCCTTCAGACGCATGTAGCCCTTATCAGCTGTAAATAAAGGTCTCACTTGAAAAACTCAGAAATCATGACATTTTATCTTTCCTGCAATTTAAGATTTGACTTACCATAGGGACGGCATTCTAATTTCTGCTGAATTTTTCCTTCTAAGCATAACTTTTCTGAGTCAGGTACCACTGAATCCAGATTGGATGCTGGAAAGGAAAGCAAAATTCTATTCTGTCAATATGTAAGAGTCTTCAGTTTTTAAGTCTGCTGTAAATCACTTACGGAAGGTGTGAGAAAAAACACCAAGTGTTTGCCTTTCAACAGCTTGCAAATCTAGCCGATGGTCTTTAGGTATTGTAGACTGTCCTGGATCCTGTGCTAGCAGAAAGTCTGATAAAGCAAGGGTCACAACTGCTTTCTGCCCAGGATTCCTGTTTGGAAACAATCATGCTGGTATGAACTCATAGAATAAAACACCGAATACATGTCATTGACAAAGAAACAACCCGTACCTTGTAATTCTTAGCTTTCCTACTTCAACGTTTCCAGCAGCCTTTTCCCATTTTTGATTTATATATTTTGGCACCTGGAGATATTATTAAATGGATTAGATAACTGAGTGCAAATCTTGACTCTGTACATAGTTTTGTTAAAATGTACCTTCACCAACCAAACTCCCCGTGATGCATTGGAGAGATCCAGTTCTTTGTCAGTTTGGGATGGGCTTGATACTGTCGATGACATTTTCCTAGAAGAATGCCCAAAATTGTTAACCATAATGCAGCAATAAGACAAAAATCAAATGGATTACTACCCCATTTGTAAATACCAAAAAAAAAAAAAAAAGTGGTGTTAAGAAAATTAGTAGCTTCTACATTTTCTACTCATTGATTTAAGGACCAATATTTATCATCTTACTGTTTGTTTATACGTGCAGACGGGGTATACAAAGAGGTTAATATTCAGCTTTTCTACATCAGGAAGTAAAATTGGGTGAATCAATTTAACATGTCAATAACAATAAATGAACGAGGTAGAATTTGGACTGGTTGAGTGTTTTGTAACAATAGTTCAATACATTTAATAACAACTAGAAGATGTCAAGCAAGTTATTCTTTTCTTTTCTGTAGCTCAGGCAGGAGCGCGCGGGTTGCATACTATACGGAGGGGGAGGCATTGCAATATACATACGGAAAGAGACGTACAGCCGGGTATGAGAAATTCATCACCCAAAACACTTTGGGGGCGGGAGGGGCAGCAGCGCCGAGAGGGCGGGCAATCCCCCGTACACCTGAGCTGGTTTGGGTGCCCGCCCGCCTCGCCGAGCGGCGCTGTGGAAAGTGGAAAGTGGCACCCACTCTCTTGCTCCTGGCTGTGCCCCATAAGTGCGAGAGAGATACAGAGACGACAACGCTCTCTGAGGAAACGTTTCACACCGCGGGCAGCCCGAGGACGGAGCGCGGGGCGGGGGGGCGGGGCGGGGCGGGGCGGGGCGGTGAGTGCATCCTCCGCGGCATGGCGCTACCCCAGTGCGGTCCTGCAATCTGATTCCGAAGATCGCTCTCCCGCCTCCGTCCTTGTCGCACTCATGGGGCACTGCCCTCCCCAACATGGAACACCACAATGGGTGCGACAAGGACGGAGGTACGAGAGCGATCTTCGGAATCAGACGGCTGAGGTGTGGCGAGGTGGTGAGGTGAGTGAGCGAACGAGAGGTTCTCTTCCACAGCTCCCTCCCCCCTCCCTCCCCCATTGTAAAAATAACTTGGATGAAACAAGTGACGCCGGTGAGGGGATGCGCAGTGGCGTAGGCAAAGCTAGGGTGCCGGGCTGAACGCCGGCGGGTGCGGGCGCGATCCAACGCGACGGTCCACTTGCGTCATCAGCCACCGCGCGGCCGTGTTACCTGCCGAGCGATTCCGAAGATCGCTTTCATATCCCTGTCCTCGTTGCACTCACGGAGCACTGCCACGGGCAGCATGGGGCACCGCAGTGGGTGCAACAAGGACGGAGGGATGAGAGCGATCTTCTGAATCAGTCGGCTGACGGGCCTGCAGACTGATTCAGTAGAGTGCTCTGTCTCTCTCGCACCTGTGCGGCACACCCCACGAGCACGAGAGAGACAGAGAGGGGAGTCCGTCCACTGGCTGGGGCCCTCGGGCGCTGCTGACAGCGGAGAGCGACAGACACGACTGCGTCGACGCGGTCCTTGGCGAGCCCCGGTGCGACGCGGTGCTCCTAGGTGCTCCCCCCCCGGGCCGGGCCGGGCCGGCCCACCCGGCGGTGTGTGGGACCCGCGAATCCTTCCTCCACCCCGTCATCACCCCCTCCAAAGCCTACCCGCTACCTGTAGGGTGATTCCGCACAGTGGTCTCATCTCTCGGTCCTTGTTGTACTCATGGGCGCGGTCATGAGGAGCAAGAGAGAGGACTCCACTTAACGTTGTTCGGGATCAGCTGGCTGTTAACTTGACATTGCCGTTTCCATCCGATTAAAGTAACCTGAGTGGCTAGCAGGCACCCCCCCCCTCAAAAAAAATTCTTTGCCATTTTATCTCTGACTTGGCTCGAAGTCGAAGTCGAAATCGCTTTGCAGCTCCCCCGACCCAAGCAACGGCCCGCTTTTCCTTGAGGCGTGACAAATAACTTGCGGTCGGGGAGGGCGGAGGGGAAGGGAGGGGCCGTCGCGAGGCTAGCCAAGAGTAGCCAGGAGTCCCGTGCAGCGCGCTCTCCTTGCTCTCTCGCTCTCGCACCTGCACGGCGCACCCCTAGAGTGCGAGGGAGACAGGGCGAGGAGAGGAGAGCGCTCTTCCGAATCAGTCTGCTGGATGATGGGTAGGGTAGGTGGTCGGCCCCGACGCGACGCGAGGCGAGTGGCGAGCAATCGCTCCGCCCCACGAGAGTCGCGGGGAAGCCCCCGCTTGATTTGTCTTTTGATTTCTGGAAGAGAATTTCTGTCACTTTTTGATAAATTTTGATCTTTTACCCATTTTTTCTATTTTTTCTGTGTATCCATCGAGGGGTCATTAACTTTGGGATTTCATGTACACCCCACTAAACTGAAACCGGAACCTCATGAAGATCACGACGCGACGCCTCGCGACGCCCGCCGTTTCGCGGTGCGCTCATTGGCTGACGCCGAAAGTGGCGTAATCAGCGAACCCATCAGAGTTCAGGAAGAAACAGAACAGACGGTCGTGCCCTTCTTCTTTAGGTTCCTGTTTCATTCCCTAGCGAGTTTTTCCTAGGGAACACGCCGAGGGGTGCGGGAGCGCTCCTTCTCTCTCGCACTCAAGGAATGCGCCAGTGCGCTGAAGAGCCGGGGAAGCAGTGTGCGGAAGGAAGGAAGGAAAGGAATCGCTCCTGCCGACTGATTCCGAAGAGCGCTGTACTCGCGCTGTCTCTCTCGCACCTATAACTTGAGGCGCACTCTATGAGCGCGAGAGAGTTCGAGGAGAGGAAAGCGCGCTTCTGAATCAGTCTGCTTGTCTTCCTTCTGATTCCGAAGATCGCTCTCGCGCCCCCGTCCCCGTCCTTGTCGCACTCATGGGACAGGGCCAGCCCCAACGTTGGCCTCCACCCTATGTGCGACAAGGACGGAGAAACAAGAGCGAGATCTTCTGCATCAGACGGCTGTTGCTGCTGGAGTCGGGGAGGGTGGAGGTGGAGGGGGCGGGCCCGGGCGGCGGCCGCTGCCGAACTGCGCATGCACAGAGCACAACAAAAACAACAACAACAACAACAACAACAACAACAACAACAACAACAACAACAACAACAACAACCATTGGCCGGCGCGACGGCAACGGCAACAGCGGATGGCCAGCAGAGCAGCAGGTCTCGACAAGACAGGGTCAGGTTAGGTCGTCGTCGTCGTCGCCAGATCGTCTCCAGCCGCAGCGTCCGTGCGGTGTATGTGCGCGCGCGTGTGCGGAGCAAGCGGGGCAGAGCGGAGACTCGCCAGGTACGCGTCGAACACACCACCGTGACGGCACCATGTCGCGGAAGCGGACGCAGCTCGAGTTCGGACAGAAGCTCGCCATTGCGGAGCGGCTCGCCAAGCACGAGGACCCCCACAAGCTGGCCGAGGAGTTTGGCTGCAGCATCCAGTCCGTGTGGAAGGCGCGCAAGGAGGAGGCCAAGAACCGGGCCATCGTCCGGAAGTGGGGCGGCGACGGCCACGCCCTGAAGATGACGCGGCAGCCGACCCACATGTGGGTGCTGGCCAGCGAGCCGCCCATACCGGGCTGGACGGTGGCCCCCCCGAAGAAGAGGAAGGTCCCCGCGCCGGCCAAGCAGCAGGCCGCCAAGAACACGCCCAGAGCCAAGCCCAGCGTCCCGGCTCCGGCCCCGGCCGCCGCCCCGCCCACCGCCGCCGCGGCAGCAGCAGCAGGGCCCAACAACCGCGTCGACAAGAAGAAGAGCCCGACCAAGACCACGGGGGAGGAGCGCGCTGCGGCGAGCAACGGCCTCGGCAAAGGTAAAGGTGGCGGTCAAAGTGAAGAACTTGCTGCCAGCTTCCTCAAGATTGTTGAATGGTCGGGCAAACAGCCGCCCGATGTGCAAAAGGCGGCCGAAATGATATACGCCGTCTATAGATCTCAGCAGAAATGAAATGCGTGGTACTTCATTGGACAAGTTCCTCGTGTGCTAAAAATATCATTTGTTTTCGTTCCCGGTTTTAGTTTTGTTTCAAGCACAACATCCGTGATATGGTGGATGTCTCTTTGCAGTCAGTATTCAATTTATAAGTGATAAATTGATGGATGTACCTGGTGCAGAAGAGTATGATTGTTTCTTTGATTTTATACACTATGGTGACTGTAAGCGATTGAACTTCCTCAATGTTCAATAAATAATTTACATTCCAATTTTATTATTTTTTTAAATTCTGAACTAAATTTTGAACTATATTTTGTTGATAGTAATAGACCCTATTCAGTCTCGGCATTTAGAGGAAAAGAAGGAAATTAGGACATGTAGTCAATAAACCTGCCCCGCATGCTGTCTCTTAGGCACCTGGCGCCGCCTGGCGCTAGGGAGCGCGACGGTTGGGTTCGGCCCGCCCCCGAGTGGTCCTTCACTCAAAAAATCATTGTATACCCTAAACCAAAATATGTTTTTTAAAAAAGAAAAAAAGTCAGTGAAAATGAACAGAAAATCACGAAACGAAAAATCAGTGTACGCTTGAATTTATAGAGAAGAGCCACTCTCCCTCCCTCCCCCGCCGCCGGGTTCCGAGCAGTTCTGCGGCGGCGGCTGCCGGGCTGCCGTTTTTCAGCAGTAAAGTGGGTCAACCCAAGTATTTTTGGAAAGTGGAAAGTACGCCGATCATTATTCTACGACAATATTGACACTGTATGATGGTTCTCTTTTTCTCGTCAGGGGTGCCGCAGAGACCCCGGACAACCTCCATCAGACCCTTTACTGTACATGTCCCTTTCACGCGCAGGCGCGGTTTTAAGTCGAGCTGACGGGAGGGGCGGATCGGCTGACGGGGTGGGGTGGGGTTTAATTGCCTATATGCAGGGGTTTTGTACCTCAAATTGCCTACTTACTGGCGGATTTTGGGGCCGACGGGGGGGGGGGGAATCGCCCCTTCGCCCCCCCCCCTCCCCCCATAAAACCGCGCCTGTTCACGTGTGTGAATCTACTCTTGCACTTGAATACGCGAAGGTGGGAATTTCCCTTGCTACTTCACACGCCTGCAAGAAGGAGGCTACGAGAGAAAATTTTCAGACCTCCAGGTAACGCGCTACATTCCCACCCTTTTTGGCATCCAGTGTGAGCGCCAAACAGGTGCAGTGCAAAGGCCCCCAGCAAGGCTCCCTCCTCTTATTATTTTTTTAAATTAAAAGAAAATACAGAGCTTTAGACTGGAATTGCCTCACAGTAGAGTCATGAAGCGCAAAGACGGATCATCGAGGACGAGACGTAAATCTGCGACGGCGTTGGTGTCCCCTGGCGCGCACCACCGCCGGCTCTCCACCACCGCCTATTCCGAAGAGCGCTTTCCTCGCCATGTCTCTCTCGCACTCACAGGCCTAGCCCTACAGGTGCGAGAGAGACTGAGCGACGAGAGCGCTCTTCGGAAGCCACCGCGCTCAGCACCGCGGGTTTCCCCTCCCCTTGCACACCTGCCCGCCGACGGAGGGGGCCGCGGATGCCAGCTGCCAGGTCGGCCCGGGGCCCGGGCCCGGGTGGTACCACCGAAGGAACTGCGCGAGAAACGAGAGGGTTGCTTCTCTCAGATAAACTGTCATAAACCAACGACAACGACTGCAACTCTAGCGGCGAAGACGACCCCCACCGGTGTGTTTAAAAAGAGTTTCTCCACAGGCATAAGACATAGGGCTGCAAAGAATGTCCAGATGCTGAAAAGTCAGAGGACAAGAAGGAAGGACTGATGGGGGAGGCTGGCGCGCCATATCGCGCCGCCTCGAGCCGTGTCGCCCGCCCCGCCGCGCGCGCTCTGACTCATTCACCTCCAACCTCGCACAATAGCTTGGCCTGCAGTCTGATTCAGAAGAGCGCCCTCGTAGCTGTGTCTCTCTCGCACTCAGGGGGCGCACCGAATAGGTGCGAGAGAGATAGAACGAGGAGAGCAGCGCTCTTCTGAGTCAGACGAGGTTGGGAGGGGCGGAGGCGCGCAGCCAACGCGTGGCGGGGCGAAGGGGTCCAAGACAGTCATCAGGCGGGTACATACCCGAACGGCGGGGCGAGGCGGGGCGGGGCGGGCCAGAGTGTTGCGAGTTAAGCAGAGCCGCACGCATACCGATAGGCGGTGCCCAAGGACGCGCTGCGTCACATCAACGAGACTACTGGCGCCCTGGCGTTTCATTAATTCGATATCTCGCTCTCTCTCATTGAGAAATATCGGAGCTAACTATTTTGCTATCCTGACATAATATTAGCTCTGCACACACTGAAAAATTTTATCATTTCTATTTCTCCTGTTGATAAATGTTGATATTTTTTATTTGTCATTACTTCTGACTTTTTTCATTTGTTTTCAGTTTTCTTGTTCATTTGTCCTCGAGTTTTCGTATTTTTATGTAGCTACAATGATCCCATCCAGGACTCTAGTTCCCCTGAGGATTTCACCCCCCCCCTCCCCCCTCGGCGTGGAGGCGGTGTGAGGGGTAAGTAAGTGGTTCTCCTCGCGGGCGCTGCGCTGCGCATTCCTCCGCCCGATGGCGCTGCTGCCGCCCCCGCGCCGCGCCGCGACGCCGCCCCGGCCGGACAGCCGACTGATTCAGAAGATCGCTCTCATCCCTCCGTCCTTGTTGCACCTACAGCGGTGCCCTATGCTGGCCATGGTAGTGCTCCATGAGTGCGACGAGGACAGAGGTACGAAAGCGATCTTCGGAATCGCTCGGCAGCACCCGGTGGGTCCCGGGTCCCGGGCCGAGGAGAGGAGGGCCCCGGCCCGGCAGCGCCCCGCGGGCCGCTCTCAGCTCTCACTCGGCTGCGAGCGAGCGCCGAGGGAAGGCCGCCGTGCTCGGCTCGGCTCATCCCCTTCTCCGCCGGGAGCTCAGCTCAGCAGCTCGGCTCACACCCTCCTCAGGCGCCTCAGGCCTCGCGGGCCTCGGCTCGGCTCGGCGGGGAGGCCTCAGCCTCACAGCGTCTCGACGCCCCGCTGGGGGCTTGGGCCCCGTGCGGGGGCGCCCCCGTACCGCGCGGCTCGAGTTTCGCGGGCGCGAGGGCGAGCAGGGACCGAGCTCGCGGCTCGGCGGGGCGAAAAGGGAGAGGGGGGGGGGCGTCGGCGGTGCGTGGCGGGGGGAGCGCGGAGGGGGCGGACAGCCGCCTTTTATAGCCGGACTGTGCGAGCGGCCAAGAAGTGAGAGGGAAGGAGGAGGGGCAGGGCAGGGCAGAGCGCTCGGCCGGGTGGGTTGACCCACTCCTGGCAGCAGGATCGCCCCCTCCCCCCTCCCCTCCCCGCCTCCTATAGGCGGCACTTACCCCCGCGCTGAGAGAGGCGCCCGGGCCCCGGGCCGGCCGGTGTCGCTGCTGCCGATGTCTCCCAGGTGTCTCAGAGAAAACAATTTAGTTGTTTGACCATTCGCTCCAGCCTACAGGGTAGGTAGGCAGGCCCGCGTAGCACTGCGACGTCTGCGACGTGTTCTGGAAACGATGGGGAAATAACAATACATAAATTTTTGTACACCTCGTAATTTGGAAAAATTCAAGAAAATTCAGAAAAAACTCATAACAATTCAGAAAAAATATGGTAGAATACGAATACAGGCAAAAAATTCAATAAAATTTCACAAAAAATTCCCGAAAATCAAAAAAAAATCATCAAATTTGTACACTAAAATTCAGAGTGGTCTCCCCGTTGACTCTAAAGCTCTCAGTACTCCTATTTCACTGCGTACTTAAGTACCCTCCACGCTTGCGAAATACCGACTGCCGTGCCCAACATATCGCACTGTTCCATTCGGCCCCAGCAGTCACCTCAACCGCGAACCCTCTCCTCACAGGTGGCGGTGGAGATGTCGTGCCGCGCAGTTTGAGACCCGCGCGTGCGCGCGCGTTCCAGTCTCCAGTTTGAGGCTTTGCTTGTGCTCCTCGGCGATGTCAAGCCCTCTCTGGAGCGGGCGACATCTGTCTGAACCCCGCATTCGGGGTTAGTGCTACGGATACTATTTTTCTCGTCACCAACCGTGCGAGGCGGGAGTGCTTTGCAAACCCAAGTGCACAAATCTCACACGCCCGTTAGGTTTCCCTTCCTGCACTTCCAGTAGAGTCGAGTGAGTGTTTTCGGTTTCGCTCCTCTCCTATTTCTCAGGCCACCGACGACCGCGACGCACGAACGCTTCACGTGATGGGGATTGTTGTTCACCCTCTCCCTCCCTCCTCTCCCTCCATTCTCTGACTCTCTCCCTTATCTCCCTCTCCCTCCCTCCTTACACTCCCTCCCTCCCTCCCTCCCTCCCTCCCTCCATCCCTCCCTCCCTCCCACCACTGCCAGGTCCCGGGCACGCCCTAGTTCACCGAGCAGCTGACAGCCTGCCTGCTGAAGTGCACCACCAGCCACGCCCGGCCCACAAGCGCCCCCTTGTTGTCAATCGTGACTGGGGGCGACGCGCAGGGCGGGGCGGGGCAGCCACCGTGGGACTCGGCGATTCCGATTGCACCGTGGAGGGTGACGAACTCGAGATTTGCACACCTCTAGGCCCTCTAGGGCATACGGCTCCTCACCGGCGAATGGGAGTGCAGAGTAGGCGTAGGTGTACCCGCAATACTGCGGCTATACGCATTCACAGGAGCACCCGGTAGAGAACGTGGTGGTGTGGAGCGCAACATTGGCAATTTTCCCACAAGTGCGTGAATGATCATTCGCACACAATAAAACAAATTACACGCAAAAAAAAAAATGATCGCGCAGCTGAAATTAGATGTGAAAAATTAGCACCTAAACACTTAAAACAGCGGAGAAATAAACAGCAGGGTAGCTAGAAAATAATAAACGAAGGCTAAAAACTAGCTGCGCACCCACACAGCTGAAGAATTAGTACACCTGCTATTATTTATTGATTTACTTATTTATTTTTTTGCTTGGACGCGAATTATTTGTTTACGTGTGGTCACCCACCGTTGTTGTATCCATGATGCAGTGTGGTGTTGTCCAGACCAGGAGGCGTGCAACTCTACGGCACGACAATCCCATTACCACAGCTTATCTATTTTCCTCTCTCTCTCTCTCTCTCTCTCTCTCTCTCTCTCTCTCTCTCTCTCTCTCTCTCTCTCTCTCTCTCTCTCTCTCCCCCACACACACTCTCCCTCGGCCTCCTTTCACTTATCGGTTAATTTTAACTGCCACATCCGGGGCGTAGCGTGTAGAGAGAGAGAGAGAGAGAGAGAGAGAGAGAGAGAGAGAGAGAGGGGGGGGGAAAGAGAGAAAGAGAGAGAGAGAGAGAGAGAGAGAGAGAGAGAGAGAGAGAGAGACCTGCAGCGGCCAGAGGTGCGTGTCACTAACCCGCCCCGCCCCAAAGCTCTCACGCCCCGCCCCGCCCCGACACACCGGCCGCACCTCGCTACGCCCCGGTCCGCTCCGCCGCCTCGCATCACCATTTTATTTATAAAGTCGGTAGGAATGCAAACCTGAGAGGTCCCTCTCCTCTCCTCGGATATTGGTGAGCTGATGGCGTGGCGCGGCACGGGACTCGGGGCTCGGAGAGAGACCAGCTACAGAGTTGCAATGAGCGAACGGAAGCGAGTTGTACAGGTGTTTGAATGTCGCACGCACGCTCACTTTTTAAAAAAAGAAATTGTAAATTGACGATTTTTTTTCGTAATCTGTGATTACGGCACGATAAATTTTGTGAGTGCAGTCGTAAATTTACGACAGCAAATTCTTAATCGTCACAGAAAACTAGGTGAAAAAATAAAATATGGTGAAAAATATCGTAACAATACAACTGGAAGTTGTAACTTTACGAAATTTCTCATGAAAATTTTTCTCGTAACCCTGACGAATATTTTTCACAGCACTGAAGAAACAAATGTGCGATATAATGCCTTTCAAACGCACAACTGCAATAGCGCCTTTGGAAAGGCACTAAAACAGCCGAGAATAGAACCTTTAGAGGCCAGTAGTGCCTTTGTAAAAGCACTGTTTCACTAACGCCTCTACATAGGCATTCGATAGCACCTTTGCTTTTCCAGTGAGTGCTTGGCTGATTAAGTTCCCTTTCGATACCAAATTAATGGAATAGATTTTTTCTGGAAATCCCACACCTTTGTCCGGACAATAAGTATGTGCGAGTATGAATTCACACTCCCACAAGTGCGTTCCATTCACTCACTACCTGTTCGCAGCGTAAATAATTTTTATGGCTTGCTAAATAGGTCTGCGATGGGGTGGGGTGGGGCGGGTCGGCAGTGTCTCACCTCACCTGCTCCTCGGACGTTAGGGCTCTCAGCTCTGAGGGCGCTAGCGTGAGGGAAGGGGGAGAGAGAGGGAGAGAGAGAGGGAGAGAGAGGGGGGGAGAGAGAGAGAGAGAGAGAGAGAGATAGAGAGAGAGAGGAGGAGGAGGTAGGAGGGTCCTTAGGGTCGTTGCCTAGCGTCTAGTGGGAATGAATCATCCGGTGTGTGCGTCCGTCATGGGGCTGGGAGAGAGGGAAGCGCCCAAGCCCGCCCGAGCTTGCTTTGGGTCAGCGGAAGGGGCTACGCACAGGATTGCACACTTCTTGTTTCGCCAAGTGCGAATGACTCTCAGCAGGAGGTGTGCAAAAATGTCCATGCGTCCCCGCATTGTGCGTTCAGGTGTGCAAAACAACTCGGAAACGTCGCACCTACTGTATAGTGGCAGTGCGCGAATAGAAATTCACACGCCTACAAGTGTGTGACATTCAAAGACTGCTCGCATGGGTTTTCTAGCGCGAGACCGGAGAGTCACTATAGAGGTCTGCTTTGCGAGGGTCCTGCGTTTCCGCAGGACAGAGAGCAGCGACGTTTCACTTACAGCCGCCACGCTACGCCACGCCAAGCCGGACCGGGGCGCTGACATCCCCGACAAGCTTATTTTATTAATAGAATTTTCACGTTACATAGTGTCGCGGGACTAGGCACAGCAGACGATGAGGTGGGAGAAGCAGGGGGGCTTGTAGTCGAGCAGGGCTGGGCGCGCCAGTGTCGCGAGACAGTCGGGCAACAGGTACTCTTATCACAAAGCGGAGTAGAGCGGGCTGCACGAGGTACAGCCGAAAAGGAGGGGGTGGGGATACAGAATGTATTCAATATTTTTTTTAAAAAAAACTTTTGTTTTGATTTTGGAGGAAACATTCCGTCGCTTTCTGATAAATTTTGATCTTTTTTCCTGATTTCTGACGTTTCTCAATTTTTTGTCAGTGTTGTGTTCATTTGTCATCGAATTTTCCGATTTTTCTGTATCTTGCTTGTTGATTTTTACTTTTATTTTTAAATTATTATTATTATTTTTTTTTGCGCTCTATGTTTTTCGATGTGACTCCCCCCTCGGGCAGGGAGCACCCTCCTTGAAGGTCCCTTCCACACTTTAAAGTGTTCAAATACCATTTAAACACTTAAAAGTGTGTAACAGAGTTAGTTGTTGTACACTTAAAAGTGTTAAACTCGGTATTTGTGCACTTAAAATAAGTGTTAAACTCGGTAGTTGTGCACTTAAAAGTGTTCAACTCCCCAGTTGCACACTTCCCCGGTACAGTACGTCCAAGCTAAGGAAGTGTGCAACTGGTACTGGGGAGTTAAACACTTTTAAAAGCACAACTATCGAGTTAAACATTTTTATGTGTTTAAATGGTATTCGAACACTTAAAAGTGTTGAAGGGTTGAACTTGGTTTATCAGTGAACACTACTTCGCGGGCGAGGATTCAGCGTACTCGCGAAAACATGCACACTAACAACAAGGCGCCTGCTCAGTGGAGGAGAAGGATAGACTGCATCCCAACTATTACAATGTCACAAACACAAAGAAGCGTCGAAATAGAACGACATTCACGACTGCGGGGAGCCGAAGCCACCAACCGCCCTCCTCCTCCTCTCCTCAATCCTCGAAGAAAAATAAGCCTTCAATACGAAAAACGTGTGAATTCCCCTCCGAATTTCACAAGATGAGACACTTGAGCTAATGGAAATTCTCACACCTAGAACCGTGCGAATGCAAGCCCGTGGGCCTTCAGTGAACATCCTGTTATTTAAACAGTTCAGTAAAAATTCTTGAGACTGCTGCCTTCTCCACAGGATGAAAAATTTTTAGTTGCAGCCATCAAAATTTGCACGATTCTTCGGATGCATCAGGGGCATCGAAATTCTAGTTTTCGGAACTTAAACTTCAGTAAGACCAACCGAAGTTTTCAATGCCCATGCTGTAAGTGGAGCATTCTCGCTCCTGGGAGAGCGATATTAAGTGAACCAAATTTTATCGCTGAGAGCGATATGGATTGACATCATCACTCCTTTTGAATCGATTCCTTGGTATGAATCGTAACCGAGAAGACGCAACACTGACAATGTACGAGTCCTAATTTTCGCTCCCATACGAGTGAGAATTTGAGGGCAATTTTATTACTCTCTGGAGAGTGAGAATTTTTTTCCTCGCTCTATTTTAGAAAAAATTTTGTAATCTCGCCCTAATAAAGAGAGGGTTCGTGCTCAAATAAAGTGAGCCTCAAAGTGAGGCTCAAAAATCCTCACCCAAATAGAGTGAGGCTAAAAAATAAATCGCTCGAAGAGGGTGAGGGTAAAAATTATCACTCCTTTCAAGCATGGAATAAGTGTCCTCACCCATTTTGCGAGAGAAATTGGATTCGAGGGTTTGCAGTGAAAAAGTGCGATTGTTGTATGACGAGACAATCATAAGTCGTGACAACTCACACCACTCCATTTAAATGAGCGAGAATTTGCTCACTCTTTTTGGTCGACCCAAAATATGTAGCTCAGGTTTTTTCCAAAACGTGACTCTCAGATCTACGATAAACCATGACTCCGACAGATTCGAACAAAATTTTGATTGTAGGTATTGAAGATTTTATGACTGACACACAATTTTCTCAGTGAACGTCATTGCAGGTTTGTTGAGGTGGGCCGCCGTAAGGAGTGAAGAGGGATTTCTTTTTTTTTTATTTTTTTTTGGCAGCAAAATTGGTGGCAGGGAAGTCCGCCTGAGTCGGGGGAATATTTTTGGGGTATGGAGTCAGTGACAGACTTGACGTGAACGAGGTGGGGCCGGGTGGGGCGGGGCGGGGCGGCCCAGCAGTAAAGCGCGCTGCAGTACAGGACAAATAAATGCGCCGGGGCGGGGCGGGGCGGGGCCGCGGGGGCGCGGTGAGTCATGGGGTAGCTCTTTGGCCGCATCGGTATCAACAAGGGGGAAAGGAGAGAAAAGAGAACGAGGGGTCCCCTACTGACCAAAACTGTTGTACACTACGAGAAATACTCGCCATACCTCGCGTAAAGCTGGCGACTGCCCACGAACAAAATTTAAGAAAACAAGGGATTGTTCGCCTAAAGTCTTGGATACTTGCTAATACTCGCGTGAACTCGCGCAAGTAGTATAGATCCAGTGAAAAGTGAGTAATACCTCGAAAAAAGGAGGTCGGCATGAGAAAATGCGAAAAAAAAAAGTTTGCGAATAAAGCATAACTAAAGATTTCTTATAACTCATTGAATGTGAAGTGTTTTTATAATTCGCTGTGATTCAGCTCGGGAGCGTGACCACATACTGATAATAGGGGTCGTTCCCATTACAAACGAAATGAGGTAGATAAATAGCCAGGTCTGGAGACGTAAACACATATTTCTGCAGGACGGACCCCTTCGTTACCACATTCCCTGGGCAGCAGCGGGGCGCGTCCGAGCGCGTTGGCGCCGCTGTAGCCACCGCGCAGCGTCGGCACTGTGAAAAAAAAAATGAGGAGATTTACACGAAAAGTGTCAATGAAGCATGGTCGAAAATGCAACATCAAAGTAAGCACTATCCAGAATTTATTTTCACGTAAAAAAAGGATGTCATAAACTCATAAGCCAACATTAAAATCGTTTTTATAAGAAATTAATTGTAAGTCTACGAAGATAGTTTTCACAGTGGGGACACCTGACGTAGTGGGAAGAGGGGAGGTCGGGAGGGAGTGGTGGAGGGAGAGAGAGGGGGGAGAGGGTTGGAGCTTGGAGCTTGGGAACGAGTGGAACGGGCTCGGCCCCTCCTTCCTCCCCCTGGGCGGGGCTGCGGGGCTGCGGGGCTGCGGGGCTGCGGGGCTGCGGGGCTGCGGGGCTCGACCCGGGAGCGTGAGAGCCTGAGGATGCGGAGGGGCGCGGCGGGGTGTGGCGGCTGCGCGCCTGCGGGGGCGGCACAACGCCGGCCGCCCGGCGGGGTTGGGCGTGGCGGGGCGTGGCAGGGCGGGGCGGGGCGCCGGTCTGACGTGGCGCCCTCCCTCCCAAAATACCGAGGAGGCTGCGTGGACGGGGCGGCGGCGGCGGCGGCGGCGGCAGCGCGCCCGAACATACGCGAAGTCAGATTGTAGGAGCCCCCGAAGACCCCTCGCGACCCCCCGTCGCCGCCCCGCGTGCCCTCCGCCCCCGGGCGCGGGAGCCCCTGCCCCCGCCCCGCCCCGCTCCACCACCCCCCGGAGGCCCGCGCCGCCCCCCCGCCGCCCCGGCGGCGGCCTCCGTCGAGGCTCCCGCCGTGGAGTCAGTCGGCGCGAGATTCGTCTGCCGCGACCACCTCGATCGACACCGCACCCCCCCTCGAGTGAACCTGACTTTTTCCTGGGTCCGCCGTTCGAAAAGAAAGATTCATTGTTCGCTCAAGCCGTAAACAGACCCGATCCCAATCAGCCGAGATGGCCGGAATCACCAAGACCAGCAAGTACACATACAGGAGCACGGGCCACGGGGGCGGCGACGCCAACGTGAGCATCGAGTACTCCGCCGACCTCAGCGCGCTCACCCGGCTGGAGGTAAGCGACTCCCTCCCCGGCCTCCAGCAGGGGCGTTCACCGCAGGTCCTCCATGAGGTCCTTCGCCACGTCCTCATCCAGGACCTCCACCACGGTCTCCTCGGAGGCCTCCTCTATAGGTCCTCCATCAAGGCCTCCGTCAGGACCTCTACCAGGACCTCAACCGGCCCCTTCTCCACGTCGACTGGGATTACGTCGCGGGGCCTCTGACCGGACAAATTTTCAAGTGCTCCCCGCAAGTGCTTTGCTGTCGTGCGCAGCTGCTCGTGTCCGAGTGTGTGTGTGAGAGAGAGTGTGTGTGTAGTAACAGTTTCAAGTGAACCGCAATACACTAAAGTGCCAAGTGAAAAAGTGAAAGCTATCTGAGCTCTCGAGGCCTTCCCTCTCGGAGTGGCAGTGCAGCTGGACCACTAAGTGCTCGCCGCCGTGGAGAAGATAAAGAAGTGACCTCGACGCCTCGCTTCATCACCACGGCGCTCGTGGGGCCGACGCGGGCGCCCCTTGCGGCCCCTGAAAATCGGCCTTCCGGCCGGCGGATATCTTCTTTCCCAGGCGTAAAAATAGACGAGACTCCGTGGGGGGTCCCTGAGACCACTTTGCAGACTATTAGGCGGGGCCTCAAGCCAACCAAGGATTTACCCCCCTCCCCCTCCCCAACAAAAAAAAAGTAACGTGAAAACTAGTTTACAGCAGCTATTAAAAAAAAAGGTACCCGGCACGTTTAGGACTGCAGCAATTAGAATTTTTTTCAGATTCATGAAGCCTCTTTTTGGTCGCTTCATGGCGCTATCCTGGTGGGCCTACCCCAAGGCAAGGCGCTCATGCTCGCTGGAGCTACACTGGGCAGGAGGGGGGTGGCAGGGACCGGGACCAGGCCGGGCGCGGCCGGCCGCCGCTGTGGCAGTAGCAGTAGCAGCAGCAGCAGTAGCTGTAGTCGGCAGCGGAGGGGATCTAGATTTGGGTCTGAGCGGCGGCGGGATACGTTACAGCAGCGTGGAAACCGGCAGCTAGGCGCTACCCCCACCCCGTCCCCCACCTCTGTTCCCTGTTCCGCCCAACAGCAACTGCTTCCCCCTTACTCCCCACCCCCCTTTCCCCGCAAAGTGACTCACTCTCCCCCACCCCCACCCCCTCCCCCTCCCCTGACACAACAGCTAGTCTGCCCGCGGGCATTTTAAAAATTGGTTATTGAGGTGCATTTTGATGAGCAGCAAGGAGAATGAAGCAAAGTATTATGAATTAAAATTAAGTTAAAATTATATTTTGTGATTGTGAAGTTGGACGGTTAAATTTGTGGGCACCAATCCGATTACGTTCATTCAAAGTATCTATAGAGCGTTTAGTTTTCATACCTTCAGAAAATAATGTCACGTTCGTTGTATTTAAAATTCCCACGCGCTTGTATGGGGACGCAAGGGCCGAGGGAAAAACAATTCTGAATCTTGAAGTTTTGTAAAATGTTTTGAATTTTTCTGTTTATTTTTTTTTTTTGTTAAATTTCATTTAATTTTTGCTTGGATTTTTCAATTTTGTTTTTTGGAAAATTTCCAAAAGTCTAAATTTTTATTAAACTTTCCCAACTTTCTCTGATTTTTCCGAATTTCTCAGCTTTTTTCTGAAATTTTCTGAATGACGAGGTGCACAAAAATGTCAGACTTGTTTTCCCCTCGGCAAGTGCACTCGTGTGCGTGTGTGTGAATGTGTTACGACGTGTAGTACGCTCTGAAGCCCCTGAGAAGTCGTGGGTAGGCCGACCCGTCAGTCAGGGACGTAGAGCGCGAGGCCGACCCATGCCAGCCGGGCGGCTGGAGGAGGCTGGAGCGCCCGTGAGGCTCAGGGTAGGCCGACCCGCCGGGCATGCGTGTCCAGCACGCGGCTGACCCAGCCAGGCGGCTGGAGCCCGCAGGCCGCAGGCCGAGGCCGTTGGGCCTCTCACCAGCCGTCTCATTCCGAAGATCGCTCTCATCCCTCCCTCCTTGTTGCACCTATGACGGTGCCCGATATTGTGGATGGCAGGGCAGGCAGGGTACCAATAGTGCGATAAGGAGGGAGGCGCGAGGGCGATCTTCGGAATAAGACAGCAGTGGCGCCCGAGTGGAGAAGAGCTGCGGGCCCTCAAGAGCCTAGCCCAACATCACTTGTCTGTCTCCCTCTCAGCTCTGACGCTGAGAGACAGAGAGAGAGAGAGAGAGAGAGAGAGAGAGAGAGAGAGACAGAGAGAGAGAGAGAGAGAGAGACAGAGAGAGAGAGGGGGGGGGGAGAGGGAGAGAGAGGGAGAGAGAGAGAGAGAGAGAGAGAGAGAGAGAGAGAGAGAGAGAGAGAGAGAGAGAGAGAGAGAGAGAGAGAGAGAGAGAGAGAGAGAGATGGACGGATGGAAGATGTCAGGCGCGAGGCTCTTGCGCGCACCCGGGCGTCCCGTCCCGGCTCGGCTCCTCTCCTATATGCCTGAGGGTGTTCCGGCTGAGCTGCTGAGCTCGTGTCGCTTTGGTTCGGCCACTCAGGACCGGGCCGGAACGCTCCGGGAACCCTCCGGTAACAGACGCGGGGAATACTCTTGCTCGAGGCCTGGCCGGCGTTCTCGTAACGTCAGAAAATCTCTCTGAGTAGAATTCTCTGTCACTTCGTTTATTATTTGGGTAAATTGTATTATATCTTATGTTGCTGAGGAAATCGCCAACGAAGCAGCCTAATAGGCGGAGGACAGTTTCGCTTTATTTCGTTTGGTGATGCACTGTTTCCAATTCCTTGGTTGTCCCGCGAGTTTGCAAATCCCTTCTATCTCTGTTCCAGGACAAAATCCGTCTCCTTCAGGAGGACCTCGAGTCTGAGCGCGAGCTGAGGCAGAGGGTGAGTAAAAACTTTTAAAAAGTTAGTTTTTAAAGAATATTCGCGCCACCCGGATGGCACCTAGACCGCCACCGCCACGCCCACGCGAGGGCGGCCGCGCGGCCGGTCGCAAATTTACCGCGACATGAAGGAAGTGAGAGTGAAGAGTGTGCGGGTCCTGCCGGGGCCAGGCGCGCTGCTTGACTTTCGTATATTTAGCGTGGATTTTGGCGGACGGTCGGGGGCGTGGTGGGGCGGGGCGGGGCGGGGCGGGGCGGGGGCGGGGCGGGGCGGGGCGGGGCGGGGCGGGGCGGGGCGGGGCGGGGCGGAGCGGGGCGGGGCGGATCCCCCGGCGGTGACCGTGACAATGACGGGGTGGCGCCTGCTGGCGGCGGCGTGCTGCCCGGGCGGGGCGGGGCGGAGCGGGGCGGGCCGGCGCCTGCTTCTGGGTGATTAGGGCTGATGTCTGCCCTTCACCCTGGCGCCAGTGCCACCTGGCGGCGCCGCGAGGCAGCTGGGCCCATAGGGCTCTGGTGCGCACACCCGCCGGAGAGTACCGAGGACGCGAGACGATTGTGTCTCCGCGAAAACCGTTTCAGGAAAGGAAAAAACAATTGCAAAGGTTCTACCGGCAATAATTTCGTGATTCGTGAAATTGCACTCCAAAATTGTAAAATGACAAGCACTACGTATCGACGTCTAAAACACAGATGGGGTGGATTCTAAGTGACGTGTGCGCGAATAGTATAGATTCTTTTGGTCTTACCGTCGCGTTTAATGCTTCATGGAAAGACGTAGTTTCCAAAGGGATATAGCGCAGGCGCATTCACACTTCATCAAGGGTGTCCCTGAAAATGGATGAGTCGTCTTTGTCGCTCTTGGGGGAGCGACTTTTCTGTAGCAAATTTTTATGCTCCTGGAAAGCGAGATGAATTATTAAGGTTGCTCTATTAGAGTCACGTTGATGACTCTTTTTGAGTCAAATCATCAAACGTCACTCCTCTCACTGTCATTCAATTACTGTGACGTCACGTTCTTTTTCGTGTGAAAAGTGTCACATTGTTTAACATGTAATGTCACATTCTTTTCTATGTGAATCGGCCAGAATATGCGGGATAAAGTTTATTGTCGCATTCAAAAGAATGTGACAGTAATACCAAAAGGAATGTGACAGTTTTCACATGAAAAAGAATGTGACGTCACAGTAATTAAATAATAGTGGCTGAAGCGATTTCAAAATACCAGAAAAGACTCGATTTGAGTCCCGAGAGTCCCCGTGCTTTTTTGAAAGGTCTCTAGCAAACATGTAGTGAGAGTAAAAAGGGGAAAAAAAAGAAAAAGAGAGAAAAAAAGGGGAAAAGGGAAAAAAAAGGAAAAAAAGATGGTTTAAACTGTCACACCCCTAATAACGACCCCATCCGGGTCGCGAGCTGTTGGAAGACGCTGCTCGTTGACAACGCCGCCGTGGTGATGGAGCGGCGGGGCTGAGGGGGGGGGGGGGTGTTGATACAGGCACGGGCCCAAAGCCACGCCGCTGCGCGCGAGGAATGTCCCCTGCCCTACTACCCGCCGCAACGCTAAAAATACTGGCGTGCGGGCCGGACCAGAGCGCCGTCTCTGTCGCACCCGTCGCACCTCTTTCCGAGGGGGGGAGGGAGGGGGGGGGGGAGTCATTTCGAAAAATCGTTATAAGGCCCCCAAAGCGTCATTTAAAAAATAAAAATAAATAAACTCAAGAAAAAAGATACAAAACAAAAATACGAAAAATCGAGAAAAAATAAACAAACGAAGAGCCGAAATATAATGGACAAAAAAAAATAGAGATGGGCGTAATGTAATAGATCAAAATTTACCAATAAGTGACAGAAGTTTTCTTTGGAAAAAAAAAAGATTAAAAGTAAAGAAAAAAAAACATTGCACACATTTTGTATGAGTAATCCCCCACCCCCTGTTGCAGATCGAGCGCGAGAAGGCAGACCTCTCCGTGCAGGTCATCTCCCTGTCAGAGCGTCTGGAGGAGGCGGAGTGCGGTGCCGAAGGACAGGTGAGTCGAGCTGCTTCAGTCTGCTGACGAGGAGAAATGCAGTGTGCTCTGGATCTCAAAGTGTGCGACCAATGTCGACAACTTGAAGGTGAGGTATATTTTTCCCAGTCACTTTTTTGGTGTGCCACTAATTATTCGCACATTTTTAACTGGGTGGAAGCTTATTTCGTGCGCTTCCATAGATAATGAAATCTATCAATATGGAATGTGTACGAATTATGGACACTCACCTGCAAGTGTGCGAATAATTTGACTCACATCTGTAAGTATGGAAAAACGATCCATCCAAGTGAGTGACATTCGGACTCTCGGATTTCCTGTGTTCGGTATCAATCCATCACCTGCATTCAAGTGTTTTTTTTTTCATAATTTTTCTGTTTATTTATTTATTAATTTTTAAATTGAAAACTGCGATTGGAAATGCCCTGTAGTTCGAGATCAACAAGAAACGCGACACAGAGCTCACCAAGCTCCGCAAACTTCTCGAAGATGTCCACCTGGAGTCCGAGGAGACCGCCCAGCTGCTTCGCAAGAAGCACCAGGAGTCGGTTGTTGACTTCCAGGACCAAATCGACCAGCTCACCAAGCAGAGGCAGAGGTAGGTCAGGTCTCCGACACGACTGCTTGCGAGCGTTGTGAGCCTTCATTTCCGAGTGAATATTTTTTTTGACTCTGTACTTTTTTCCCCTCATACAGGATTGAAAAGGAAAAGACCAAATTCCAGCAGGAGGTCTTTGAGCTCATGTCTCAGGTTGAAAACATCAACAAGGAGAGGGTAAGATGTCACCAGAAAGATGACTGTATCGCTACTTAAACGAAATTTACATGACATCAACCTTATCGATAACTACTTGGTGCGTAGATCATCTCCATCAAGCACTCCGAGAAGCTCGAGGTGACCATCCACGAGCTCAACGTCCGCATCGAGGAGCTGAACCGCACCATCGTGGACATCACGTCCCACAAGACCCGCCTCTCCCAGGAGAACATCGAGCTGACCAAGGAGGTGCAGGACCTCAAGGTCAACATCGAGAACGCCACCTACCTCAAGAGCCAGCTCGCCGGCCAGCTCGAGGACTGCCGCCGCCGTCTGGAGGACGACGAGAGGGTGAGGACCAAGTGTGTCAATGTCACACACATGTCGGTGTGAGAATTTATCAGAGAGTGTATTTTCACTTGCACACTTGAACAAGTAGGAGAGTGAATTTCCCCAGTAGGAATTTCGCTCACAGGAGGGGACGAATGGACATTTCTTGCATCGACAATGGTGTGACATCGGAGGGAGAAACAACTCTGAATTTTGGGATAAAAATTTTGAGAATCTTTCTAAATCTGAAATTTTCAGAATTTTTGATGATTTTTTTGCAACTAACTTTACTTGAATTTTGCCTAACTTTTGTTAATTTTTCTCAATTTTCCTCAATTTTTCTGATATTAACTGAATTTTTCCGAATTACACTGCAAACCGAAGTGTGTACTTAGTACACACATATTTTTGTGTACTTGCAAGCACAAACGTATAGGTGTGTACTTGTCATAGTACACACTTATTTGCCGTGTGTACTATGGCAAGTACACATCTGAAGGTGTATGATTGCAAGTACACACAAATATGTGTGTACTAAGTACACACTTCGGTTTGCAGTGTATTCTGGAAAACGAGGTTCACGAAAATATTCGAGTTGTTTCCCGCTACGCGACATTGCGGGTTTCCGATGTGGGGACGAGGAGCTAAGCCGTCGTCTTGTTTCCGCAGAGGCGCTCCATGCTGGAGGCGTCCCTCCACCAGGTCGAGGTGGAGCTGGAGTCTGTCCGCGTGCAGCTGGAGGAGGAGTCCGAGGCTCGTCTGGACCTGGAGAGGCAGCTCGTCAAGGCCAATGGCGACGCCCAGGCCTGGAAGAGCAAGTACGAGACCGAGGCGGCCGCCCGCGCCGAGGAGGTCGAGGAGATCCGCCGCAAGTACACCGCCCGCCTCCAGGAGCAGGAGGAGCACATCGAGACCCTCATCGTCAAGGTCAACAACCTGGAGAAGCAAAAGTCGCGCCTGCAGAGCGAGGTCGAGGTGCTCATCATCGACCTGGAGAAGGCCAACAACACGGCGCGCGACCTCCAGAAGCGCGTCGAGCAGCTCGAGCGCATCAACGTCGAGATCAAGTCCCGCCTGGACGAGACCACCGCCCTGTTCGAGCAGTCCCAGCGCGACCTGCGCAACAAGGCCCAGGAGCTGCAGCGCACCGTGCACGAGCTCGACAAGACCCGCGAGCAGAAGGACGCCCTGAACCGCGAGAACAAGAAGCTGTCCGGTGAGTTGAGCCGAGGGCCCGGGGGTTGATCTCTCTGACGCTCAGCTCCCCGCGCCACGTGCTCCACGTGCGCATACTTAGTTTTAAACTACACATCGTCCTTCTACGGACCTTTACGATTAGAAAGGATAAGCTCCCCGCGCCTTTAAAAAGAGGGTCGCGACATAGCTAGGCGCTCCTCCAGTACTCCGGGGAGGGGCAATCATTCACACAAAATGTGTACAATGTTTACTTTAAATTTTTTGAATCTTTTTTTAAATATTTTGTTTCGATTTTTCTTTTGATTTTTCATGAAAAATTTCTGTCACTGTTGGATAACTTTTAATCTTCTTCCCAAATTACTGGCTTTTTCAATTATTATTATTATGTATTTTTTTAAAAGTTTTTGTTCATTTGTTCTCGTTTTAATTTTTATGTTTTTGTATCTTCCTTCTTGATTTTTTATACATTTTTTTAAACTTCTGAAATGATTTTTGAAAATGTTTTGGGGACAGTACAATGATTTTTCGAAGTGATAATCTCCCCCCAATGACCCCCGGCTCTCTCCTCTGACGTGCAGACGACCTCCACGAGGCTAAGGCCAACCTGTCCGAGCTGACCCGCCGCCTGCACGAGCTGGAGCTGGAGCTGCGCCGCCTGGAGAACGAGCGCGAGGAGCTCACCGCCGCCTACAAGGAGGCCGAGGCCGGCCGCAAGTCGGAGGAGCAGCGCAACCAGCGCCTCACCGCCGACTTCAACCTCTTCCGCCACGAGGCCGAGAAGCGCCTCACCGAGAAGGAGGAGGAGATCGAGTCCATCCGGTGAGTCAGCCCCGTCGCCATTAGCTGCACCCGCGCGCGCGCGGTCCCTGTAATCGGGAGGTTCCTCACAGAGCTCTCCGTCTCTCTATCCTTGTCGAACTCATGGGGCGCGGCGATCATCAGAGCGATTCCGCTCCCCGCTCTCCTCGAGTGCGAGAGAGACAGCATTCCTCACTCCCCTCGGTTGTCTCATTGAGAGCGAGAGAGACACTGAACGCTGTTCGGAATCACCCCGCTGCGCAGTAGTAGTGCAGTCCTGCTGCTGCTGTTGCTGCAGGCAGGCTGCAGGGAGTATGTCCGCGAGGGGGCGGCAGGTGGTGTGTGAGCGCGTGAGCGCTCCACAGAGGAGTAGTGACGGCGGTGAGGGTGAGGAGGCCGCCGCCATACCCCGCGCGGCCGCGGGTTGACTTGGCAGCTGGACGGAGGCGGAGGGCGCGCTGCGAGGACAAGGGGTAGGCCACCGCGCACGGCACAGCTGAGAGGCGAGGGGCAGCTACATTCACGCAGCCGAGGTGGTCCCGCCCCGCCCCGCCCCGCCCCGCCCCGCCCCGCCCCGCCCCGCCCCGCCCCGCCCCGCCCCGCCCCGCCCCGCCCCGCCCCGCCCCGCCCCGCCACGCCCCGCCCCGCCCCGCCCCGCACCTCCCCGCCCCGCCCCGCCCCGCCCCATGCCACCCGTCCGTACCCGCGCACTAAGAAAAGCACACAGTGATGCGCCCTGATTCGCCGTAGCTCTCAGTGACATTCAAACCAGCTTACGGCGGCGACAATTCGTCGCACGGTTTCACTGCGTGGCCAACAGTGAAATAATGCCACGTCAGCTTTTCTGAGTGCACTTGCTGGCCTGGCTCTGGCCTAGGTGCCGACGTGGGTACAGATTGTGTCCCTAAAAAGTGTCCTGCCCGGCGGCCGATAAGCTGAGCGCGGTGACGTGTTCGCCCCCTAATCTCTCAACTATGTCACCTGTCATGCTATAAAAGCGCTCATCATCCGGATATTCTGAGAAGTGCACTCCAATTCACGGGATGGGTTCTAAACTTCGTTTCGCGACCGGGGCATACGTTTTGTAGACAAAAGATCTTCCATATCTTGAAGATGATTTGACAACATACTGCCCTGTTTGTCCGACTCACACGCGTGCGCAACTCACAGTGCGAGAGAGAGAGAGAGAGAGAGAGAGAGAGAGAGAGAGAGAGAGAGAGAGAGAGAGAGAGAGAGAGAGAGAGAGAGAGAGAGATTTGATTTATTTTGTTTTAGGTAGGACATTACAAAAGGGCTTTGAAAATAGCCCCACTACCGTAAGACCTCCCGCTCTCACAAACTAGTGGGTATTATAGAAATAAATATAAATATATAAAATAAATTATAAATCATACAAAAATATAGCAGGCATTGAGAAAAAGTAACAGAATAAGAATAAAAAAAATGTGCTTTAAAAAAGCAACAGAGAGAGAGAGAGATTTGATTTGATTTGATTTGATTTGATTTATTTGCCACTGAACTACAATTTGCAGTATGGACAGTACATACAGGGTTTAAAAACCATGGTCGATAAAATCCTGAACATTGTAAAAAGAGCTTTGAATTAAAACATGTTTTAGTTTTTTAGTAAACTGTACATAATTGAGTGATTTAAAATTAGCAGGAAGTTTATTATAGAATACAGGCCCTTTATGAAATATGTCATTTTGTGAGATGGACAGTATATTTTTTTGTGGTCTTAAAAAAGTATTTTGCCTTGTTTGATGATGATAAAAATCTGAATTTATTGAAAATTTTGATATGTTGCGATGTACGAATTTTAAAATCTCAAAGATGAACAGGGATGGTAGGGTTAAAATTTTTAGCGTCTTGAAGAGTTCTCTGCAGCTATGTCTCTGTGGCAGATTCAAAATTGCTCGTATGGCTCTTGTTTGTAATTTAAAAACATCCGTGGTACGGGTGGAAATCCCCCAAGTTATGATGCCATATGAGAGAATGGAGTGAAACAAGGCATGGTATGTCATTTTTGCTGTTTGGACATCAATGATGTCTCTAATTTTTCTTCTGGCAAAAATAGCTTTACATAATTTAATTTCAAGTTCATCAATGTGCTTGTTCCATTTTAAATTATCGTCGATGCAGAGAGAGAGAGAGAGAGAGAGAGAGAGAGAGAGAGAGAGAGAGAGAGAGAGAGAGAGAGAAGGGATGGGGGCGTAGATATGTGATAAGAGAGTGAGAAGGATCGAGACAGCCGTCCTAGGCTAGGTGGAGGCGGCAGAGGCGAGGCAGACTGGTGACGTAGGCGCGCGAGTGACCAGACCCGAGCGAGCTGCGGGGCTATTTCAGACAAACGACCGAGAGTGAGAAAGAGAGAGGGGAGGGGAGAGAGAGGGGATAAGAGCAGAGGGTGGGGGGTAAGGGCGTGTTGTGGTAGGGCATAGGGCTCAAGGACCTCGATGCGAGCAGGTGAGCCCATGTTACAAATGACCCGCTTAACGTGAAGTTCCGAGAAGAAAGAAAGAGAAAGAAACTATTTGCGGTCAAGAATAAACAGTTAAGTGGCGCAGAGTCAAGTATCGAGCGGATATTTTTCTTAAATCCCATGAACGAAATCGTAAATTTATTATTCGGATTCACCTCACGGGACAGCGGTCCGGTCACACTCACACTGCACCTCTCGCTGACGTCACGGATCGCGCCGGTCGAAAGTAAAAAGAAGAGGGTCCCAGCCTCCTTGGCCTGCGATGCGATATATATGTGACGCTGACGTCTCATAGACACATACGTGCCAATGACGCAACGACAGAAACAGACTCGCCGCAGATTGTCTTTCTGAAACATTATTTATCGTGGTTGGTTCTTTCCTGCGAGCATCGACGTCAGGCAAGCAGGTGTCGCGTCCGACAGTGTTGCTGAGGGGTGAGGCGGGGTGTCCTAAGATGCAAGTCAAGTCACACTCAGTATTTATAGCGGGCCACGGCACTAGAGTCCTTACGGCGAGGTTTGGCCGGCGTGGGGCGGGGCGGGGCGGCGCGGGGCGGCGCGGGTGACGCTTAAGATTCGGCCAAACTGCGAGTGTCGTTTGAGAGGTTGGCGTTAGCGCTGTCAGCCACCGGGCCCGAGGGCTCCTTCACTCAATAAAATCAGTTTACACCTTAAAACAAAATAGTTAAACAACAGGAAAAAAATCACTAAAAAAACAAGAATAATCAGAAAGAAAAAAAAAAAACAGATGGAAATCAAGGAAAGTAATGGAAAACCATACAAATCAGAAAAATCGGTGTAGGCCTACGCTTGAATTTATAGTGAAGGACTCCTCGGAGGGCCTCTGCCTCTGCGGGCCGCAATCACGAGTTTTACTGAGCGATATCACACTGGAATCCACAATGTGAAAATGTACCACACGTGTGAGGGAGTGATTTCCCACTCGTATACTTCAGATGAAATTAAAAAGAAAATTCTCGCCTTGACTTTTTAAGCATGTCGCAAGCGTGAGACATTAGTTCACTTGAAGTCATCTTAACTCAGAAACCCCTGCACAAGCAGCACGATAGGTGGGTAGGTTCTGCCACTTGCGGCTTGCACCGTGCCTCCCCGAGGCGCGTTCAGGTCCCCAAGCCACGGGGGAGCACTTCCGGTCCGAGCAGGGGAGCGCGCAGCAGGAGCGGAGAGAGGTGGCGGGGCGTGGCGGGGTGGTGTCGGGCGGGGTGGGGTGGGGTGGAGCGGGGCGGGGCCACACCAGGCAAGCCAGACACTGCAATCGCCATCGCATAACACTTGGCAAGCAGCCGCGCCCCTGTCCACCCCTTCCCGCCGCGCCCTCGCGCAAATGCCCAGTGGGAAACAACGCGAAAATTTTTGTACACCTAGTCATTCAGAAAAAATTATATTAAAATTCGGGAAAAAATAGGGAAAATTCAGGGAACTTCACAAAAATTTCGGTGAACTTCCAGTAAAATTTTTTTTAAAAAAAAGCCATATTCAAATTCATAAAAATTCAAGGAAATTTAAAAACTTACAAACAGTGTACACCAAAATTTAGAGTTGTCTCCCCCTCGGCAAATGTCCTGGCGTGGGGGACGGGGTGGGGTGGGGCTGCCTGAGAACGCCCTTCCGTGCGCGCACTGCAGGCCTTCCTGTCCGCTCGCGCGCTCGCGCCATGAGGCGCCGTGGCGTGGCCAGGCGTGGCCTCGGGACACCCTTCATTTTTAAAGGCGCTTGCGTCGCGCCGGCCACCTTAACTTCCCGCCCCACCCTCCCGGGTACGCCCCCATCGCGTCACAGAGTCGGGACACCGGGACAATAGGTGGAGCTCTGCCGTGCCAGCGGCGGGGCGGGGCGGGGCTGGCAGCTAAACAATAGTCAGCTGAGTCTGTGCTGAGCTCGCCTGGGCCATCCTGGTAATTATTACGTGTAAATATATATACCCCAAGGCCATCTCACGTTAAGTTTGAATTTTCTGAATAATTTCGCGCACTTTGAAGGGCGTATACGATTTGGATTACTCTCGCACCTTGAGAGTGTGCGACAGAGAAACGGATAACATTTTTTCTGTTCCAGCGTGATAGAGAGGGTGGGGTGCGGTGGTTGGGGCTGAGGAGGCGGGATGCAGAGATTAGAGTACGGCTCTGCCTGGAGATCGCGCCACGGCCACGGCCACGGCCAACCACGCCCCGCCACGCTCACCCCACCTCGCCACGCCACGCCCCATATCCGCGTGAAGCCGGCGATGTGTTGATGGAGAGCAAACGACGGGTTGATTGGGGCAGGGCGGGGTTGGGGTTGGGGTGGGCGGTTCGGGCCGGGACGGAGTGAAGCGGAACGGGGCGTGTCTCACTGTGCTTACCTCCACTCGGTGCGGGCAAACAAAAAGCATGAGAGGGTTGCACTCTGCCCTGTCGTGCCCCGCCCCGCCCGGCGCTTCTGTGTGAGCACGTGGCACACTGTCAGAAGCCTGCTCGGGTGTGGAGCATTAGGCGATGCTCTAAAGTCACGACAGCCTGAGCCTGAGCGGGGCGGTAAGCTGCCACACAAACGCTATACATCTCGCGAGGTGGAGGCCTCCTGGCCTCTCCGCCACGCCCCGCCCCACCCCGCCCCACCCCGCCCCACCTCGCCCCGCCCACCTAACCTACTTGACCCACACTGGAGATTGCGCGGCACGGCACGGCCCACGGCCCCGCGCCACCGAGGTGAATTATGGATGAGCGAGGCGGCCCCACCTCGCCCCCGCCCCGCCCCGCCCCGCCCCGCCCCGCCCCACCTGACCCGGCCCGCCCTACCCCTCCCCGCCCAAGGCGAAGACAAGGCCGATAGCCGATACGTAGGCGTTCATGGAGGAGAAGGTCACGATCCACGCGACATCGTAACCCGCACCTCTCGTCGGGGCGTGGCGGGGCGTGGTCGAGTGTTGCAGCGGTTGCAGCCCGGGAGGCCAGTGGCGTGGCGCCGTTTGCTCTACGTGAATAGAAAACTTTACACTTCGCTATGTGTATTTTGCCCCGAAAATGTCTAGTATTAAACATAAGCAGCTGTATACCAGCTGACGTCTAAGAGACTATCATTGTGACCTAGAGTCACCCCAGCGCGGAGGTCATCGGAATGCGTCCCGCTGCCGTGGGGCGTGCCACCCTGCACGACTGACAGCAGAGGAGACACTAGGGGGAGGGGGGGGGGGGTGCTCACCCTATGTTCTGTGTAGCATGCAGGCACCACCGTGTCAAAGAATCGATTAGAAGCGATTAGTCACAGCGGAGCGGAGCGTACTGGTGGAATAGAATCAGGAATGGAAAGAGGAGCGTAGGAAAATGACGGACAACATGAGCGAGCATGACGGCTGACGCTGACGGGGAGAAGAGTAGGGAAACAAGGGAGTGCGCGATGGAGAGGGGAGGACAGGAGCGAGGGGGGATCAACCTGGGCTCCACTGAACCGCCTGAAAGGTATAGGCAACTTGAGATACAAAACCCCGATATGTGGGCAACACAACACACATGGCACCACCGCCGAGGCCGAGGGGTCCTTCACTCAAGAAAAGTAGTGTGCACCCTAAACCAACTGAGGTGTGAAATTTCAGAAAATATAACAAAAAAATCCAGGAAAAATCAGGGGGAAAATCAGAAACAAATCAGCATAAATCGAGAAAAAGTCAGAAAAAAATCACCAAAAACTAGAAAAACAGAAAAATCGGCGTACGACAACCCCCTCTGTCTACAGGACCTTGATACGCCCCGGAAAGGGAACAAGCCCATAGGTGTGTGAGCAGTGGGAAACAGAGAGAAAGAGAACAGAGAGAGATGGCAGCCCGGATAGCAGCTCCCGCCGCGCCGCCCCGGCACGGCATCCCCGCGCCATGTGCGCTCTCTTTTCGTCTGACGTGCGATTGATTCTTGACGGAACGCAGATGCGGGCCGCGCGCTGGGTCTGGTAGCGGCACAGCAGCGGCACAGCACGGTGATTCCGCACAGTACTTTCGTCTTTCTCTGTCCTTGTCGCTCTCATGCAGCATGGCCAGAAGGAGCAAGAGAGAGAGAGAGAGAGATGGCACTATGAAACGCTGTTCGGAATCAGCGTGCAGGGCAGGGGCGCGCGCTCCGCCAGCTCCGCTCAGGTGACTGATGGTTAGGGCAGGTCGTCAGGCGGCCTGCCAGGTGTCCCCCGGGCCCGGCCCGGGCCCGGCCAGCACCTCGCGCACCTCGAACCTCAAAGCAAACTCTATCGATCCGACCCTAAAAATAGGTTTAATCGCGGATGTCGGGTCGCGGGTAGGGTCGAGTCGGGGGCGGCAAAGCGGCGTCGCGAATCCTGACCCGGCTCACCGCGCGTACTCCATTAGCCCTGGACCGTCCCGGGCCTGGCGCTGCCCCCGCGCGCCGCCCCCGCCCGCCGCCCCCGGCCCGCCCCTCGCCCGCCCCCGAGCCCGGCAGGGCGCGGTACGTCCCCTGGCACATCGGCGCACTTTGACGAGTTGACTGCATGGCGCATGGCCCGCCCGCCCCGCCCCAGTCGATCGCCGACCGAACGAAACGAGAGTCGCACGTCCATCGGATTGGCCAGGGATCGCCACTGGCCGCCCTTCGACCGGAAACGGAAACGACGACCCCGACGACGACCATGAGGCGACCCAGGGGTGAGCAGAAGAAACTCAAGCGCGGGGAGAAGCCGCGACCCGCAGAGCCGCACTTCAGCAACCCCGCGACGCGCTTCTACGACCCGACCGACGACCACGGGCTCAAGGCCTACTTCCCCACGCCCGACTACTCGGACCGCATCCTGGAGACGCAGCTGCGCGAGCACGCGCCGTGGCGCTACCGGCCGCTCAGCATCTCGGACCCCGCCACGCACCGCCGCTCGGCCGACGCAGAGCGCCGTGTTCGGGAGCGACTCGGCTTCACTCGGGCCGACCAGCTGGCGGTGAAACGCTCGGTGGGGGTCGCCAGCCTGCTCAACGCCAACCTGACCGCCGCCCCCCGCCGCCCCGACGCGCACCCCGCCGCCTGGGCCTACCCGTCCGACCAGGACGCGGACACCAGTCTCGGACGCGACCTGCACCGCATCTCGGAGGAGCTCGACGTGACCGCCGTCGCCGCCGCCTGCGCCGCCGCCGCCGTCGCCGAGGCCGCCGCCGACGCCGCCGAGATCCAGAGGAAGAAGGCGGCCCGCGCCGCCGAGAGGGACAAGCGCGAGCGTCGCGAACGGGAGCTGCGCGAGGGCCGCGCCCAGGGAGACCCGCAGCAGCCCGGCGCCGCCGCCGACACCGACGCCATGCCCACCAACGAGTACCAGGGCAAGTCCGCGCGCGCCATCGCCGGAAAGCTCATGATGGAGAGCGTGCGCAACCTGTGCCTCGACCGCTCTGCCACGGCGCTCGGCCTCGACCAAGAGCGCGAGGCCGCCGTCCAGGCCTCGGCCGCGGCCCGCGCGCGCCGCATCGCCCTCGACGCTGAGGAGGAGGTCGAGACCACCACCCTGGTCGAGGAGCGCACCATCGCCCAGTCCATGGACGCGCTCAAGCGCGACATCCGCGGCATCCAGGCCAAGTCCCACGAGTTCCTCGAAGGCACCAGGTGCAGTGTGCCGCAGCAGGGTGGCAGCGTCGGACTTCCCCTAGTTTACCCCCGGACAATCCTCCCCTCGGTGTGTCTCGGACGGCCCCCCATGGTACAGTGTGACGGTGCAGTGAGTGACGGGACGTGACAGACGTGACGAGGCGATCACGTGAGCCGCCGACACGGCTGCCGACTGATTCAGAAGATCGCTCTCATCCCTCCGTCCTTGTTGCACCTGCAGCGGTGCCCTATTCTGGCCATGGGAGTGCTCCATGAGTGCGAAGAGGACAGGGATATGAAAGAGATCTTCGGAATCGCTCGGCAGTGGGGCGCCACGCGCCACGCCATGTCGAGGAATGCTCAAAACGGCAGTCAGCCCCAGCCCCACGCGCCCCGCACCCCGCCGCCAGTCCTGGGCCAGACGGATATGGATATGCTTTCGGGACGGCGCGCGCCGCGGGGGCGGGGAAGGCCAAGCAGCTAGTCCCAGTGAGTCGGGTTTGGGCAGGAATAGGTTAGGACCGCACGGAGCAAAGCGCCGGCTGACCTAAATGTCGCTCTTTCTCTCTCGCATTCCTCCTATATCCGGTGAACCGACTCTGACATCCGCTGCCGTGCGAGCGCAGCAGGAGAAGAGTGACTGACGGACTGAACGACTGAAACAGCAAACTGAACGACTGACGCGAACCTTCAGACCGTGACAGACGTGTCTGAACTTCCCTCAGACTGCGACTGACATCCTAACTTTGAGAAAGGTTGGATGAAAGTGAGCGCCGCAGCACACAGTGGCATGAGCTCGCGCGCGGCGGGCGGGTGCTGCCAACTTGACATCTGACACCACTGCAAAATTAAAAGGAAAAAAAAATGACGATGATGCATGTTTTAACCGACATACAGGAAACAACATGCCAACAGCGGCGCGCGCACGAGGCACTTGGGCTTAGAGACGTCAGCCGCCGGACATAAAATTAGTGGGATTCACTAACGAAGGGCAAACCTAACTTACCAGCGCAAAACTCGATTATCCGCCAAGGAATTTTGCTCGAAGCATTTTTAGCCTCAGAAATGTGTGTGTGCTAGCAGAAAGCACTATTGTACACAAACACCTGCTCCGCCAGAAAAACTAGCGTCGTCTGGGATGGCGGGGCGCGTGGCGCGGGTACGGGGCAGGGTTAGTGGGACCCCCGCCCCGCCCCGCCCCGCCCCGCCCTCCCCGCCCCGCCCCGCCCCGCCCCGCCCCGCCTCGCCCCGCCCCGCAGGCACCAGGGTGCTGCTGTGCTGTACCTCCCGCCTCCCGCCCGCCGAGATTGGCGAGCTAACCCGTAAGGAGCTGCCAGACTAGCCCGGCGCCAACCCCCGGCCTCAAGGGGTAGCTCAAGGCTGCCAGTGGCGTGGCGATGAGACGGACGCTCTCTCTCTCTCTCTCTCTCTTGGTCACGTGTGCAGAGGGCCCGGGCCGGGCCGCCACGCACCTAGCCTTCAGTGGCGAGGGGCAGAGTAAGACGGAGAGAGAGAGTGAGACGGAGAGAGAGAGAGAGAGAGAGAGAGAGAGAGAGAGAGAGAGAGAGAGAGAGAGAGAGAGAGAGAGAGAGAGAGAGAGAGCAGACTGCTTACTGTAGTGGGGCTTTTTAGCCCTTTTGTTAGTAGTCTAAAATAAAAATAATTTCAATTTCTCTCTCTCTCTCTCTCTCTCTCTCTCTCTCTCTCTCTCTCTCTCTCTCTCTCTCTCTCTCCGTCTCACTCTCTCTCTCCGTCTTACTCTGCCCCTCGCCACTGAAGGCTAGGTGCGTGGCGGCCCGGCCCGGGCCCTCTGCACACGTGACCAAGGTAGCTAGCCCGCCATCAGAACCGGAACCGGATACAGCCGCGCCCCAACGGCTGCGCGTGCTGCGCGTGCCCGCGGGGGAAGAGGAAGAAGGGTAGGCGGGGTCTGGGGGTGACGGCCGCGCCGGGTGAACGCTTTCTTTATCGGACTAGGAAACGAGGGTCGGCGCTGCCGCTGGGGATATGGGCCTGTGTATCGAGGAGGAAACAACTCGGAATTTTCGTGAACACGTTTTGTATATGTGTCAAAATGTGAATTTTTGTGATTTTTTATAGATTTTTTTTGGTGAATTTTCACTTGAAGTTTAACTTAAATTTCACCTAAGTTTCCTGAATGTTCCTGAATATGGAAAAAAATCTGGATTTAGGTAAGGGGCCGTGCTAATAAAAAAAAAGATTTAAAAAATCGCATTTAGACACAAAACCATAAGGCTACTTCGTGCTTAAAAATCGCTCTGCTGGAAATAGAAAAAAATTAGAACTACGGCTAGAAACTTAATACAGCGGGGAAAAAATAGCAGAATTACCTAGAAAATAAGAACGGTAGCTTAAACATTTTCTGCGCATATACAGCTATACTCCCGGTTTTTTTTTTTTTTTTTTTTTTTTTTTCGTGCACATTGCACATGGTGGAACTGCGAGGGTGCGTCTATCCTTTTACCCACCTAGATGGAAGGGGGACAGAGGAAGAAATAAAGCACTCGGCTTAACGCCGCCGTGCGTAATCACACCCCGCTTAGGCGCTGGGCGGGACGGGGTGGGGGTGGCGGTGGGGGCGCGCACCCCTGCCAGCAGCGCGGGCAGCGCGCGGCAAGCGCCCGGCGGCGGCGCAAGCCTCGAGACCGCTGCCCAGGCAAAGCCAGGCGCCTTTAATACGCGCTGCACTTTTAGATTGCCGGTCTCTATTTTTGTCATTGCGCTTAGTTCGCGCTGGCCGGGCGGGGCGGGGCGGGGCGGGGCGGGGCGGGGCGGGGCGGGGCGGGGCGGGGCGGGGCCCTACGAGCCTGCTGACGTGGCCGTCAGGGGGCGCCAGAGCCCCGCGCCTGTTCGCCGACCTCGCGAACAAGTGCGTCCTGTTGTTGAAAAACGCGTTGGTTAGCGCGGCGAGGCGGCACGGCGAGGCTTCCGGCTACTACGGGGACGGGGGTCCTTCACTTAAGAAAGATCATTGTACTTCCTTAAAAAAAAAAATCGTTGAAAATCAGAAAAATCAGAAAAAGTCCAGAAAAAAATCAGTGCAAAGCAACAAAAATCACGAAAAACCAGAAAAATGAGAAAAATCGGTGTGCGCTTGGATTTATAGTGAAGGACCCGTCGGCCGTCGGGCACACACCACATCGCGTCAGCCAGACATGCCGGCCGGAGAAGTTGAACCGCGCCAGGTCGTCTTCCTTCTTCAGTCCTTATAATGTTGACGCTTTTGGTTGCTCACAGCAAGCAGACCGCCATCGAGATCGAGCAGCTCAACGCCCGCGTCGTGGAGGCCGAGACCAAGCTCAAGACCGAGGTGACCCGCATCAAGAAGAAGATGCAGATGACCATCACCGAGCTGGAGATGTCCCTGGACGTCGCCAACAAGAACAACCTGCAGCTGCAGCAGACCATCAAGAAGCAGTCCCTGCAGCTCACCGTACGTCCTCACGCCTTCCATCGACAGCTTTATTATAGCCATTTTCTGTCTCTCTCACATTCGGAGGGAGGGTGTTGACGGAGAAAAAAAATATGGCTAGAGCTGTCAACATTAAAGTAAATTTGGAACTGTCCGCAAGCTTCTCACGCCCATGGTGTGTTCTGGTCACTACAGGAACTCCAGGCCCACTACGACGAGACCCAGCGCCAGCTGGCCGTCACCCTGGACCAGTACGGCATCGCCCAGCGCCGCCTGCAGTCCCTCACCTCCGAGCTGGAGGAGGTCCGCGCCAACTGCGAGACCGCCCTGCGCGCCAAGCGCACCGCCGAGCAGGCCTACGAGGAGGCCCAGAGCCGCATCAACGAGCTCACCACCATCAACGTCAACCTGGCCGCCTCCCGCTCCAAGCTCGAGCAGGAGCTCGGCACCCTCGCCGGCGACTACGAGGAGGTCACCAAGGAGCTCAGGGTGGGTGTCTCGCTTGAAGGGGTGGGGCTGGGGGTGGAGAGAATCACTTACAAAATTACTGTGGGGCCCTCGAAAAATAATATTAACACACAATCAAAATAAAATCAAGAAGAACTTTCCAGAAAAATCCGATGACAAACTAACAAAACACCTGAAAAGAAAATGAAAAAAGGCAGAAACTAGGAGAAAAATATCAAAATTTTACAAAAAGTGACAGAAATTCTAATGAATATCTACAATAATCAAAAGAAAAATTAAAACAAAATTTATAAAAAAAATCATAAGTCAAAATTAAATACTGCACATATTTTTTGAGTGATATCTCTCCCTCGGGAACAGCTCTCAGCTGTACAAATTACAATTTAAGTCTATTTTTTTGAATTTTCCTATTGTATAATAGCTTGTCTCAAATTTCCCTGGAAATCCTGCATAAAAAATGTTTTTTTTTTGTTTTTTTTTTGCTGGATGCAGATTGCCGACGAGCGCTACCAGCGTGTCCAGGTCGAGCTCAAGCACACCGTGGAGCAGCTGCACGAGGAGCAGGAGCGTGTCATCAAGATCGAGACCATCAAGAAGTCCCTCGAGATCGAGGTCAAGAACCTCTCCGTGCGCCTGGAGGAGGTTGAGGCCAATGCCATCGTGGGCGGCAAGCGCATTATCAGCAAGCTCGAAGCTAGGGTGAGATGACTCGGTCCGAGTTGACGAAAGAACTAATCACCCTGCTAACTCGAGTGTAGTACGGTACTGCAATCAATTTTGTGAGACCAATGGTCAAAAAGTGTGAGGCCAGCCGGCATGACCTATAGTTGTATCCGCAAGGCCACAATGGGTCTCCCACTTTTTACTGTGGGACCATTGGCTGAACTCACATTTTGGTGCAGTGCTGCACTAAACACCTGCGTTTGCAAAGCATTTTCTTGCGTCTGTGGTACATGTACAAAAAATGTTTTTTAATAATTATAATAATAATATTTTTTTCACTGTAGATGCGTGACCTTGAGCTGGAGCTGGATGAGGAGAAGAGGCGCCACGCCGAGACCATCAAGATCCTGCGCAAGAAGGAGAGGCACGTGAAGGAGGTGCTCATCCAGAACGAGGAGGACCAGAAGAACATCGGCCTGCTTCAGGAGATGCTCGACAAGACGACGCAGAAGGTCAACATCTACAAGCGACAGCTGGCTGAACAGGTGCGCCAACGGGACGGGGAGGGGGCTGTTCCATGGTTGACAATGCACATGACAATTTTCCTGGGGGGATAAAACCGGGGGGAAGTTCCTTTTATATTTATTTTCAATTTTTTGTTGTGGTTTTTGACCCTAAAAATTTTCCTAAGAAAAACAAGGAATTCCTGTATTCATAAAACTAATATCTCTAAAGAAAAGTCCGAGGAGGAAACAACTCTGAATTTTGGTGTACAAATTTTGTAAATGTTTCTGAATTTTCGGGAATTTTTGTGAATTGTCATTGAATTTTCCTAAAGTTTTGCTTGAATTTTCCTGAATTTTTCGGAATCTATTTGAAATACGAGGTGTACAAAAATTTCAGAGTTGTTTCCTCCTCGGCAAAATCTCGCTTCCTCGGAAAGTTCGGAATTTCAAAATTTTTAAACTTTGCCCGCCCACAACTCACACGTTCCGGTTCCGGTTCCAGGAGGGCATGTCGCAGCAGTCCGTGACCCGGGTCCGCCGCTTCCAGCGCGAGCTGGAGGCCGCCGAGGACCGCGCCGAGAACGCCGAGAGCAACCTGTCGCTCATCCGCGCCAAGCACCGCACGTTCGTCACCACCTCCACCGTCCCCGGCTCCCAGGTGTACATGGTCCAGGAGACCAGAAGCTCATCCGAGACCTACTAAAGTGATAAGGGGCGGCGGCACACCGCTTTTTTTTTGGACTTTGACATCAAACGTACTACTACGCAAAAAATGAAAGTAATAAAGATGGAAGGTTTGCGGTGACCATTTAAAAAAAAAGTGAAACAATATTCGCGTTATTTTTTTTTTCTCGTTACGTATTTATTACATAGAGAGAGGAGGGAGGGAGGAGGGTCGCGGCAGTTCGATCTCTTGTCTGACAGTTCGATTCCATCACAACATTTCTACACTCTTTCGGTAATTTATTCTATTTATTTTATTTAAAGAAATATATTCTATAACAAAACACCCTTAACACCACACGATACAGATGGTAGGAATGCCAGGTCGTGAAGGGCGATGGATGTAATGGTGAATGTTTTAATGTAAATGTCAACGCCGCATGTCGTGTCTGCGCTTTTTTCAATATTATCGACTATTATATAACATATGTCCATCGCTTTGTTGTTTAACTATTCCATAGGATGGCTGAGAGGAGTGATGGCATCTTGAGAGAACTTGTGTTGCATTTAGTGGGGCCCGGCAGGGCGTAGGGCTCAGGGCTCGCCCAACAGCTGGCTTATTCCGAAGAGCGCTCTCCTATCGCTCTGTCTCTCTCGCACCTATACGGCGAAGCCCATGAGTGCGGGAGAGACAGGGCGAGGAAAGCGCTCCTCGGACTAAGCCGGCATGGTCTGCAGAGGCAGCAGCAGGGGCAGCAGGAGCAGCAGGGGAAAGAATCTCACTGGCTCACATCCCTTTGCTGGGAGGGGGTGGCGGGCCAGCAGATTCGAACGTGGGGCCAGAGCCGTCACTTTGACAACTCACACGACAGTAAGAAGGGAGATAACTTTGAAAGTGTTTTTTTAAAAAATCATTAGAAAATGAAGGGGGGAGCAGACTGACGACCAAATCGAGTCTTAGAATGGGTCCATTTTATGGGAATGTACGGTGAAAGTAGGTCAATGATTTTTTTCTTCTTTTTTTTTTTCGAAACTTCATTGACAGCTGTGTCGGTAAAGTTTGTGTAAGATTTAATTCTGAGGAGATTCGGGAGATTTGTCTCGAAAACGTTGTCTTTATATGTGATTATAAGCCTGAAATAAAGTTTGCTAACAACCCACGCCGTCTTGATATGAGACACCGCACCCTGTTTCGCCTGCAGAAATAGATAGCAGCTCTGAGACGACGGTTTTACTTTACTTAAAGCATTTTTAAAACCTTACCTCATCGCATCGCGACTTGGTTCAAAACGGAAAAAAAATGTGACCTTAAAACCTCGCCCGTTAGTTCTACTCATTCATCGCAAACAAAACATATACATGAAACCTCTTTTTTCATTTTTTTTAATAGGAGTGGTAAAAATTTGATAAGAGATATGTAATAAAATAAAATTAAAGAAATACACTCGGGATGGAGACAGAAAAAGCACGAGCTGATAAGTAATATTTGAGAGAACAGAAGAACTTTGAAACCATAAGTTTAATCCAATCAGCGAGGAAGAAGATCAAGTACAGTGGTGCCAGCCAAAGAATGGGGTACTATCTCGCACCTTACGGCGGGATATCAGATGGAAAAAGTAAAGATATGTCTTTTTTAGTGTGCGAAGACTAAACCGGAATGAGAAAGAGGTGTGTGAGAGAGAGAGAATGAGAAAAGTTGAGCGAGTGAGTGAGCAAGCGAGCGAGCAAGTGTGGGTGAGAGAGTGAGTGAGTGAGTGAGTGATTGAGTGAGTGAGTGAGTGAGTGAGTGAGTGAGTGAGTGAGTGAGTGAGTGAGTGAGTGAGTGAGTGAGTGAGTGAGTGAGTTAGAGAGAGAGAGAGAGAGAGAGAGAGAGAGAGAGAGAGAGAGAGAGGGGGGGGGGGAGAAGAGAGAGACTGGAGGTACTCTTTCTGAAGATACTCCGACGGAGGTATGAGTCCCACAATTTCCCCACCTTGCCCGCCCCGCCCCGCTCCGCCCCGCCCCGCCCCGCCCCGCCCCGCCCAACCGGCTGACGGGCCTACGGGACGGGACGGCCCCCATACCGGCGGTCCGATCTGAAGAGGGGGGCGGAGTGGTGCGGGGCGGCGGGGGCCCGGTGCCCGGCGCCCGGCCCGGCCTGAGCCACGCCGGCATGAGCCGAGCCGTATAGCCTGCCTCAGTCAGTTTGACTCGGACGGGCGTACTCGGCGGTCCGGTCAGGCGAGGGCGTCCCGAGCACACGGCCCCTCCCCGCTCCACGCGTGGCTCAGCGCGCGCGCGCGGCTCCGTGGCAACATCGAGAGCCCCGTCACCGGCACCGCGCGGCCCCAGCCCGGCCCTGTCCTGCTCAACCTGTCTCCTGCGCACTGTCCCCGTCCCGCCACGTCATGGCCACGCCCGCAGCTCGCGGCCCGACGACGCCGACCTCGACACAGCCGTGTTGACGTCGCGCGGGAACAGCTGACATGCCGCCGCCGCAGCCACCACCACCTCCGTGCCCTGCTGCACGCCGCCGGCGTCGTCATGTACGCTGACGAGCCGGCTGCCTGCGTCCAGGACCGCGCCAGTAGGGAGAGGCCGTCGGCAGCAGGCAGCGACCCGGACCCGCGGGGTCCGAGGAGAGGACGAGGACCCCGCGCCCGCGCCCGCGCCCACAGGAGCACGAGCTGAGGTAGGCGGCCCACACGTGTCTTCGCACAGGCGCGTCTGATTCCAAAGGTCGCTCTCGCGCCACCGTCCTCGTCGCACTCATGGAGCCCCGCCAGACCCCAACATAGTGGACCGCAATAGGTGTGACAAGGATGGCGGAGGCACCCCGAGCGATCTTCGGAACCCGTCGCGGCAGCGCAGCAGGCCACGGGACCAGGATGACGTCACGACCGCGGGCTTGACATGAGCGTCGTCATTGTCATCCTTGTGTCCGGTGACAAAAGGCCAGGAGCTATAGAAAGTTAAGAACACGTCTTCGAGAGCGTGAGCGAGAAACCGTAATACTTGTCTGCCTAAGCAGTAACAGTGGCGCAAGCATGAGAGAAGGTCGGTATTTTTCATCACGGGGTACTCATTCATGCGCACCGTCGCGCCCACCCGCGAGGCTTCAAGTCAAGTGCTCCTGCGAGATACGTGTGGTTCGTCAAGAACTGAAACACGCCATGTTCTGCTTAACCTAACCTGTACTGCACCGGCTCGCGGCCTCCCGCGCGTATAACCATAACCCCCACTCCACCAATCCAATCCTTCGCTCTCTCTCGCGCGCGCTCTCTCGCGCTCTCACTCTCTCGCAAGCAGCGTCGCCTCAGCTGTATACAGTTAGGATAAAGTCGCGATCACGCCTTGTCACGGCGGCTGACAGGGACGAGGATGACCGGACCGATCTGACCACGCGCTCGGCGTCCTAGGCGTCGCCCAGGCGCCGCGGCGGCGCGCAGCCGGCCGGCGTCCCGGTCCTTGCCCCCCGCGGGGCTCCGCTTCAAGGCGGCCTGACGCCTGACCCACATCGGCGGTCACGAGGCGTAACGGCACGCCGATCGGGTTTACCTAGCGCCGGCGAGCCCCGCCCCGCCCCGCCTCACCCCGCCCCGCCTCACCCCGCCCCGCCTCACCCCGCCCCGCCTCACCCCGCCCCGCCCCACCCCGCCGCTACCGCACACGACTGCATGGCCACCGCCGCCGCCGGCCGCCTTCTTATTTCGGGCGGGCTATTTCTGTCAGTGACAGTTTTGCCAGAAAGTAAGGCAAAAACCGATGGAACGTAGCCTCATTGAACGGGCGTGTCTCTCCTGACGGGTCCTTTACTATTATTAATTCAAGCGTACACGATTTTTCCGAGGGGTCAACCACTTAGATATTCCATGAACACACTGAAAAATATTCCAAAAATATTCCAAAATATTCCAGATATTCAAGAAATATTCCAGATATTCCACAAAAAATTAGGCGAATATTCCCAAAATATTCCAGATATTCCAGATAATCTAAAAATATTCCAGATATTCCCAACAAATTCCAGATATTCCCAAAATATTCCAGAAATCCTTCAAATATTCCAGATATTCCATGTACACAAAAATTCTGAGTGGTCGACCCCTCGGATTTTTCTGATTTTCCACCTATAAACATAATTGTATCTTTTGTGAAATTGTTTGGAGTCGAAACTTGGAAAAATTGCATGTGCCAATTTGTCTATTTGGTCAAAGTCCCCGCCACAGTGCGCGAAGAAAGATTTGAAACAGATGGCGGGTATTGTCCACCACGTCCGGTCGTCGGGTCCCGCCCCGTGGCGTCCGTCCGCATCCGCTCCCGCGCTGAGCTGAGCTGGGCTCCGTATTTGGAGTGTCCTTCCCTCCAGTCCAGTCCCCGCACGTGCAACTCACTCGCGGGCGGCACGTGGCTGTCTCGTGCCTCCTCGTGACGCGACGCTCCGACGCGACGCCCATCATGACACGGTACTCGACGTCCGCTGACCCGCCACCCCGACCCGACCCGACCCGAAGGCAATTTAGAAATTGTCAAACTGTTAACCTCTATGCGCCGCCACCGCAGCAGCGCAGCAGCCCTGGTCGGGCCGACTGACTGGGCCTGCGGGGCCGGGCCGGGCCGGGCCGGGCGGCCCCGCGTCTGATGCGCCTATCAGTCCTTGTCGCACCCGCGGGCTCCTGCCAATGCCCGCATGGGGCACCGCCAAATACGTGCGACAAGGACAAGGACACGGAGACACGATAGGACGATCTTCGGCATCAGACGGCGAAGTGCCGGCGGGCCGGCGGCGTGTGTCGAGCGAGGGGTCCTTCACGAAAACAAAAAATAATAATTTACACCTTAAGACGAAATCAGTAAAAATTGGAAAATAAATATGGGAAAAATCAGAAAAAAAAATAAAGATAAAAATTCAAGAAAACAAAAAAAGTAAAAATCAAGAAAAGTCACAAGGAAAAAAACAACAGAAAAATCAGAAAAACAGGTGTACGCTTGAATTCATAGTAGTAAAGGAGCCATCGGTGCCGTGTATCGTATGCCGGCCACGCGAGGCCGGGCCCCGTACAAGGCCGAGCGTGTGTGGCCCGAGCCGAGTATCTAGGAGATGCTTTTATCGCAGGATAGGACGCGGCGGAAAAACCGAGAAGGCCGACGGAGAGAGCGAGGAGCCGTCCGGTGTGCGGGCCGTGCAGGCGCGGCAAGAGAGAGGCTATGAGGCGGAGAGAGAGCGAGGCGCGGGAAGAGAGAGGCTATGAGGGAGAGGCGATGAGAGAGGCTATGAGGGAGAGGCGATGAGAGAGGCTATGAGGGAGAGGCGATGAGAGAGGCTATGAGGGAGAGGCGATGAGAGAGAGAGAGAGAGAGAGAGAGAGAGAGAGAGAGGGGGTGGTGAGAGAGGTGGTGAGAGAGGCGCGGGAAGAGAGAGGCGCTAATCTGGTCCGCAAACACAGTGCGTTTAATAGTGTGTGTGTTCGGCCAAACAGATGGTTTGGGCCGCCGTGGTGGATGTGGCTGCGGCTGGGCTCAGTCACGGGCCTGGCAACACTGCGTCACCAGCTGCGACACACTGACTAGCGTTCAACTAGAGTATTGGTTAATGGGTCACAAAACAAAATTAAAAAAAAACAGACCACGCGACCGTGACCAAAAAGTTCCGGAGCGCCGGAACTTGAAAGCAGATGATACGTATGGTAGATGTCCCTACGCGTCGCAGGCTGCTGGGAAGCGGAGCGCTGTCGCGCTGGGCTAGGAGGGGGGAGGCGCGGGGCGCGGGGCGGGAGGGGGCATCGGCCCGGCCGCCCGGCGGCCCAGCGTCCCGAGAGGTGGCGTAGAGTGGCGGGGCGCGCGGCGCGCGGCGCGCGCAACGCGCAGCGCGAAATTTTCCCCCTTGTATATAATATAATGCCACACTAGCTGCTCTCTGCTCGCTGCGCTGCTCTCTGCGCTGCTCTCTGCATACTGCTCGCTGTATGACAGTACAAGCAGGCTGATACCTTCGTATCATCTGCTAAAAATACAACGTTCAGTATGGAACCAGCGAATGTGCCCTTTTGCGTTGAGTAGCTGCACAGGTTAGCCTCCTGGCTTTTGAAAACTCATTGGCGTACTGTTTAGCACTAGAGTGTGTACGTCTTGCACGCGGCGAGGTGTTTCGGGGTGTGGCGGGGTGCGGCGGGGTGCGGCGGGCCGGCGGGGTGCTAACCCGTACAGACGCGCCTCAGTCCGGCCCGGGCCGCCCTTCGTTACGCCAGACCAGCTGATTGCTATCCCGGTCCCTGCCCCGCCCCGCCCCGCCGCGCAGCTACACGCCCAAGTCCATATCGACCCACTCCATGGCGGAGGGCACTGCACAGAGGCCGACCCACCAGGACCCCTGCACCGGCGGGCCGCGACCCCTGGAGACGGCGGCAGGGCGTGACGGTGCGGGGCGGGGCGGGGCGGGGCGAGGCGGGGCGGGGCGAGGCGGGGCGGGGCAGCGACCACCCTTATTAACAGCAACAAGCGCGGAGCGGCGCGGCGCCGCCTGTCCCCGTGCAGGGGCAGGGCAGAGGTGACTGCGTGCTCCTGCTATTAAGGGAAAGTGGCGTCACAAACTGCACAAACATTTGAAAGTCAATCGGGGCAGGGCAATCGGGGCTCAATGGCATGATGCTAAGACAATTCAAACGAAAACATTAGAAAAATAAATCTGGTTTTCGGTTAGGAGGGGCCGTGCTAATAAAAAAGGAAAGAAAAAATCGGTTCCTTCGACAAAACTTAAAGCGACTTAAAGCTACTTCGAGCCTTAAAATTTGACGCCACATTTTGCCAGAAAATTGGGGTGAAATTCAAGCAAAAGTTCACAGAAAATCAGAAAATTTGTACTTGAAGATTCAGAGTGGTTTCCCTTCTTTGGCCTCGCCCCGCCGACCCCAACCCTGAGCGGCTCAAGCTAATGCCTCCGCCCCAGAGACGCACTCCTCCTTGACAAGCGCACCGGTCAAAGCCAATAATACACGCGCCCACTATCGGGTCAGTATAGAGCACCTCAGAACAGCGGCTCCCAACGGGGTGAGTGGAAGTGCGTGCGGTGCGGTAGGGCGGGGTGGGACTGGGCGGGGCGGGGCGGGGCGCGCGGGGTGGGGCGGGGTATGGGGTGTGGCGCGGCGGGGCGAGACGGACACGCGCGGGGCATGCCTGACATCGACTGCTACTTACTTAGACTCGTCATTATTAATTCGTGTCGCCACCCGCGTGCTGTCGCTGTCGCTATCTTTCTGTCTGTCTGTCTGTCTGTCTGTCTCTCCCTCTCAGTCGCTTCTTCTCGTTTATTAAGCCCCAATTGCACAGGGTGAGGGGAGTAGGAGCACTGTGAAAAATATCTTTGTAGATTTACGATAAATTTTGTAAATCGCGATATACGAAATATGTTGTAAATTTACGGCGGACCTTTTTGCTCGTGAATGAATTTCAAGCCGATATGTAGTGCTTGTAATTTTACGATTTACGATTGTAATTTTACAACTGTACTTCGTGGAAAATTTTTCCGTAAACTTACGACTATTTTTCACAGTGAGAAGGACAGAGGTGGCGAAGGGGAGAGAGAGAGAGAGAGAGAGAGATAGAGATAGAGAGAGAGAGAGAGAGAGAGAGAGAGAGAGAGAGAGAGAGAGAGAGAGAGAGAGAGAGAGAGAGAGAGAGAGAGAGAGAGAGAGAGAGAGAGAGAAGCGGCCGTTGTTGGCGCCGCGCCGTCGCGCATCAGATCGGATCCCTCTAGAGGTGTTTGCAACTTATCTTGGGCAGCGGCATACAGGCCACTCCAGAAGTGCAGCCGAGTCTGAGCCACGGGGTCTTCCTTGAGGCGAAAAGTCGAAGTTAGGAACGGTTTACTACGAAGACGGTCCCACTTACACAAGTTTTGCTTACATAAAATTTGTTCCAAATTTCACAAACAATATTTAATATTCTATTTATAGTTGCTCTATATCTATCCGTTCAAGACATAAATAGCCGCAAAGTCCGTGTTTCTCACGACCGGCACAAGAGCTATTGATGAATGTCCGTTTTATCAACCACTTCTGTACGGGCTTGCAACTTGAGAACGAAAAATCCGATCGAAACGATTCAAAATAGCTCATGCCTTAATTTTTGGTCTGTAATCGACTGGTGCTTGCAACGCGTTCAAAACAATCGCAGAAATAGCATTTATAGAGATTCAGCAAATCGAGGGGGCCTTTTATTGCGGGTCATTAGTCTCGGCTTCTCGCCCGAGCTTCTCAATAGATGCCCTCCCGCGACCCACGCCCGCCCTTCCCGCTCGGAGACCCGCCAGTGGTTCTTGAGCGGACTGTATTTCTTTTGTTTTGGAGGCTCTCGAGCTCGGCCAGCGCTGACCAAGATAAGTTGCAAACACCTCTACCACGCGGCCACCTGTCACAGTATTGAGCCGGTCCCGGGCCGTGCACCAGGCAGGACCAAGGACCCTGCGCGCCGAGGGCGGGGTCCACTCGAGGGGTCCTTCACTAAAAACAGGAAAAATAAATCAGTGTACACCCAACATCAAAATCAGTGGAAAATAAGAAACAAGGAGAAAAGAAAATGCAAAATTAATTTCGTGCCAATACTGGTACTTGTTCTTTACTCAGCCAATTCTAGTTGTCATTTAACATATACTATATGAATCTGGATAACTGCTGATGACGCTATTTTGGGTATTCCCTTTAGGTCACAAGTGCATTGATGCAGAAAGTCAGCGTTTTCAAAAAGACGCTCTTCAGTTTTACGGTCGTTCCGCGTAAACCAACATGAAAACGAATCTGGTTTTACAGATAGCAGCAGCTATGGGAGCGTGAAATGGGACTTAGACTGAAAACTTGTGAAATCTGTTAAGAGTTCTCAAAATATTAATATTAGATCTAGCAATCTTCATTGCAGCCTGTAGTACTAGCAGATGAAGTTTCGAATGGTAGAATTGTCATGTGTGAACGGTGTACGTGCTTCGTGTTACGAGAAGAAGATTGGTTGTGTGGCACGGCTCTATCGACTGAGAACGAAAACAGGTGAATTTTGTGAAGAGGTCTCAAAAAAGTAGTGTCAAACTTGAAAAAGGGTCCATTACTGTCACGCCTACAGCATTCCCATTTCCAAATGGTCTGAGTTTCATGAATGTACGTATTCTGTATTGTGAGAATGACTGCCGTCAAGCGTGACATCGCTCTGAGATCAATACTCGTTCTTCTACCACCATGTAGGAGGAGATAGTGGTAAAGAACGAGTAAAAATCAGAAAAAAGGGCAAAGATCTGAAAAAAAAAACAATAAAAAATCAGGAAAAAAATCAGAAAAAATCAAGAATAAAATCACAAAAAACAATCAGTAAAAAGAAAGGAGATTTACGAAAAACTAGACGCTTGAATTTACAGTGAAGGAAATAACATAACCATTACTCTTGCCATCACTAGTCTTATCAGCTAGCTTGTACCCTTATTCCTAAGAATGCTCAACGCGGTTTGGGCCCCCAAAAGTTATTCTCATCAATACCATGCTCCTTCGCCCCCAGGTTCAGCGCCAAAAGAAAATCGTGAGGACATTTCTATAGACGACGTCGCTGCCCCTCCCCCATAAGGCGTCCACGTGGTATATGAACGGCCCTTTTCACGTGTCACCGGGTGGGCGGGCCAGGGCCGAGCGGGTGGGGTCGGGTGGGGCGGGTTGGGTTGGGGGGTCCTTCACTGTGAATCCAAGCGTATACTGATTTTTCTAATTTTTCTGGGTTTTCGCAATTTCCCTTGATTGTTACTGATTTTTTTTTCAATTTTTAAAATGGATTTTTTCCTGATTTTTCCCTGATTTCTTCCTTGATTTTTCCTGATTTTGTGTTAGGGTATGCACTGTTTTTTCCCTTTTTTGTGAGTGATAAGGGCCCCGAGAGAGAGAGAGAGAGAGAGAGAGAGAGAGAGAGAGAGAGAGAGAGAGAGAGAGAGAGAGAGAGAGAGAGAGAGAGAGAGAGAGAGAGAGAGAGAGAGAGAGAGAGAGAGTTAAAAGAAGGGCGAGAAAGAGAGGGAGCAAAATTACGGGGAGCAAACGCGTGAGCATGTAAGAGAGGAAGAGTGAGCAAGGCGAGAATTGAATTGAATTGATTACAAATTTTGGTTCACTAGTGCTCCATTCATTTGCACAAACTGATTGCAGGGCACTCTAAGAGAGAGAGAGAGAAAGAGAGAGAGCAGTGGCTCCAAAAGCTTGTGGTTCCGCCACTCTGCCCCGTCCACGTGTCGAGTATCAAACTGACCGACGTTATCACTCGCGTGAGCCGTGTACGTACAGAATCGTGGCGGGACTCGGGACTGGAATGGTCGATCTAATCTACTTATTTATCCCTCCCCGCCATCCCCGTCGTGCTTCGCGCGCGCGCGCCGCACCGGGTGGGCGGGCAGTTGCCAATTGGCACCCCGGCCCCGGCCACTGAGGCTCCGGCCGCCTCCGCCGCCGCGGCCCCGCGCCCCGCGCCCGCGCCCCGCACCCGCGCCACATGTTTGCCAAAGCGGGGGCTTTGCTCGTCTTCCCTTCCCCGCCCATGTAGTGCCTGCCCGCGCCCGCCATCGATCACAGATGGGCCTCTGATTGGTAGATGGAGGTTTGGCGGCGGGCGTGGCGGGGCGGGGCGGGGCGGGGCGGGGCGGGGCGGGGCGGGGCGGGGCGCCACGCGCCACCTCGAGGCGGCTCTTTCATACCTTTCAGCTGTCGTTATTCAGCGCGGCTCGGCACGGGAACGGTTCTGGACGGCCTGTCCGCGCGCGCGCCTCCGTCGCGGCGACACACAATTCATTTGTGGAAAGGGGCGGCGCCGAGGCGATTAGATAAAGTGGCGCAGGCCCGTGCTCTGAGAGGTGGGGTCGGGCGGGTTCCAGGGCGACCATGCTTCGCGTCGCCTCGCGTCGGCCCGCGTCGGCCCGCGTCGCCCCGCCCCGTGTCGCCCGCGTCGGCAGACCATGGTCAGGACTCGAGAGGCGCGCACCCCGCGCGCCGGGCTCCCCGTCGGCAGTGTCTGCCCCCGGAGATGTCCTACTCCCGCCGGAACTGCTAGCTGCTGCTGCTGCTGCCGCCCCCGGAGCTGCACCACCCGGAGCCGCCTCCGGTGCCGCCCCCGGAGCCTGGGGATACTCCCGAGTGGTGCGTGGTGCGGCGGGCGATGGTAGGTCTGAGAGAGGCCCAACGGGACACCGGGGGCGGGGGGGATGAAACAAAATGTGCGCAATTTTATTTAACTTTGAGACTTAATTTCTTTTAAATTTATTTTTAATTTCCTTTTGATTTTTCATGGAAAACTTCTGTCACTTGATGATAAATTTTGATCATTTACCCCTTTATTTTACCCCTTTTCTTCAAGTTTTTTTTTCTGTTTTTTTTTTTGTACATTTCTTTTCGATTTTTCGGATTTTTTGGTAACTTTTTACTTCCTTTCATTTTTGTGATTTTTTGTTTAAATTTGGGGGAAGGTGGGACATACTGGGACGGATTTTTTGTTTTTGCTCTAGATCCGAAACCGTCTGACTTAATGATCGGAATTGGCCTAGATCGTACATTTGAGTGTTGTCTTTGCTACATAAAAGCCCTCAAATATCTTGTCACTAAGTTTTTGACAACACAAAGATTTTCCCAAAATTTGGACCCTGTCCCAATGTGCCCCGGTATAGGGCACCTTGAGACAACCATGAGACACCATGGGATGGGGCACACTGGGACATTTGATGCGTTTTCCAGTGAAATGTGCAAAATGCATTCCGAAGTGCTGTCTGGAGTCTGGAAGTCGATAGAAGTCAGAAGAAGTCAGTATGTCGCAAATGTGACAGTTTTGGATTTTTTTTGAAGTGTCACGTTAGTCAATGTGGAACTGTTTCACCTCGACCGTGATTTCTTTCTGTTTCTTTAGTATTTGGGTTTTCAATTCAAAACCTCTACTTGCTTAATGTGTCGTAAGAAACAACCTATCGACCACACACCTGACCGATTTGCTATCGCAACTAAGTTCGCTTTAAAAATGGCAAACTCCAGTGAGTAGTCACCTTACTTTGAACGCTTTTTTTTGTCCTATGTTTTACCTAAAATTTTCTGTACAGCACACGTGCTCTGTAATTTTCCAATTACTGATGTCATCACAAAGAATGCGTCCATGCTCAGAGGGTCAATTTTTTGAAGCATCTGAATTCTTTTTGAAATGGATGAAATAGCCACTGTCCCATTGTACCCCATGTCCCACTGTGCATCACCTTCCCCTAAATGATTTTTTTCAACATCGTACTGATTGTTCGACAGTGATTTGACGGTGGATTAGAGGACAAAAAGCCATCGATTCAATTAAAAATTTTGAGCTTGAAAAAGTTTCGAGGGTTTATTGGCTGGGCTCTGTGCCTCAATGCGCCTGCACTGTTATTCAATTACTGTGACGTCACGTTCTTTTTCATGTCAAAACTGTCACATTCCTTTTGATATTAATGTCACATTCTTTTGAATGTGACTATAAAATATATCCCGCATATTCAGGCCGGTTCACATTGAAAAGAATGTGACAATACGCTTTAAACAATGTGACACTTTTCACGTGAAAAAGAACGTGACGTCACAGTAATTGAATAACAGTGTGCTGGCCCAGCCCGGAGCATCTGTTGCGCGCTAGGGAGCGACCGCCGACCGCCGACTTGCCCTCTGATTCCGAAAAGCGCTCTGGTACTTCGGTCCTTGTCGCACTCATGGGGATCTACCATCCCCAACATAGGGCACCGCCATAGGTGCGACAAGGGTGGAGGTACGAGAGCGATCCTCGTCGGAATCAGGCGGCTGTGCGCCGGTGCAGCGCTCAAAATGTTCCGTAAACGGGAGGGACTTTGGCCCACCGGGGTAACTTTGTCCACCCACTAAAACTCTGTTTAAAATGCTAAATGACAATTGAAACAAATTTGTAGGGATAGGCTAAAGGGGCTAAAGTTACCCCCAACCCCTCAGATATGTTTAGAATGCTAGGTAGCATTTTAGACAAACTTTTAGGGGGTGGACAAAGTTACCCCGTTGGGCCAAAGTTACCTCCGTTTACGGTACAGTTCGATTCGTCTAAGAAGTCACAAAGGCATCAAACTTTAAGCTGTGGGAAAGTAACTTTCGGTTATAGCAACTGAAGTTTGAAGTTTTCAATGCCCATTACTACTCTGACGGATCGAACAAAGACTTTTTGTTGGCCTTTAAAGATTTGATGACTGCAATAAAAAAAAAAATGTCTCAGTGTGTCCGCATTATGATTGTCCCATACCAACAAGAGAAAACTTTTTTTTTTTTAAATTGGTTCAACCATTTTTTTTTTATTGGCCGCAGGAATAAAAATATCAATCAAGATTGGTATTGATAGCAGATGATACCGCACCGCAAGAGAAATTGCTATGGGGTGCGACAATTTGTGTGTGGAACGCACACGATGTAAACGACGAACGACGCCAGCAGCGCCGCGCCGCGTGCCTGCGGGGTTGAGAGGGAAAGGGGTGGGAGGGGTCCGCCGGCGGGGTGGCGGACCGAAGCGGTCGCTGGCGAGGAGGAGCTGCGCGCGGGGAGAAGGTGTCATTGTTCCGCGCAGACTGCGCGTCAGGCGGCCATGGGGCCCCCCCCTACCAGCGCCACCCTATATTATTGTATAGTTGCAATTGGTTTCTGGACTCGAGAGTACAAGCTAGCTGACACCTTAGTGTCTTGTACTGTTCTATAGTAAAGAAAGTAAAGGTATCATCTGCTAAAAAGTAGTATTGTCCATATATTTTTTAAATATACCTTTTTGTAGGATAGAAAACTATTTTGAGAGTGGCAGTGGTTTCATCTCTCTGTTCTTATCGCATTCATGGGGCACGGCCGTGAGGAGTAAGAAAGAGGACACTACTGTACGCCAGCAGCTGTCGCCGCCCGTCCGCCAGAGGATAGGCAACCCACCCGACTCGAGTGTGCCGGCGCGGCCGCCCTCCCAGGCTGGACCATGAGAGTACTGCATGTGGAGAGGCAAACTGCTTCATTCCTTTCGCCCTCGAAATCACCCGCAAAGCTTCCTGAACCCTATGCGTCGATAAAAAAATAATACAAAAAGCTCGATGAATACGGAAAGAGAGGTAGGGCAGTAAAACGAAGAGGGTGGGGCGCAAGGGGAATAAAAAACAACAACTAAATAGCCGTGCAGGCGGGCGGGCGCGGGAGGGGAGGGTGGGGGTTGGGGGTGTGTAGCATTATTCCCTATCAGTCTCCTATCGGACGCAGCAGCGCCACGGCAAGCACGCGCTGGCGCCGTGCAGCTAAGCCTGCTGAACCCGAACCCCCAATGCGAGTGGCGGGGCGGGGCTGCCGGCCTTGTCCGCCTCAACGCGAGCGATTGATCAGGGCGCTTAGGCAGCAACACGACGAGCAGCGAGCTGCACGCGGCATGCGGCCCCGCCCCGGCCCGCCCCGCCCCGCCCCGCCCCGCCCCGGCCCGGGTGCTCTGGTCTGGACTGTTATGCCCGGCCCGGACCCGAACCGCACCCTGTTCACATGCATTTTCAAACATATCGCCGTTTTTGTTTTGTTCTTGTTTTGTTTTTCCTTCAAGCACTTCCTCCTTTCTAGTGCAGGTGAATGGAAGGGGATTTTACTTTTCAGAAAAAGAAAAAAAAAAAAACACATTTTTATGTCGCGTGGCAAACATTTTTTTTACGCAAACTTTATGTTTGACTAGAAACCTTGCTTGCTGTTCAAATTTGATATCGTACTCTTGGCCCTATATGAGAGGGAAAGCTGGAGAAAAAACAGTTTTGAGGGCCAGTCGAAGGACACACAGCTGTTGGGTTGCGGGACTTAAATAAGAGCACTTGGCGCTGGAAATATTTCCAGTTAGTTTCGACGAAAAGAAATTTACACGCAAGACATGATTTTTGGGGAGTTTTGAAGCTTGTAACGACAAATCCCCTAGGGGTCTCTTACTCCCCACCGGCACAGGGGAGTATTAATCCCCTGGTCGACTAATACCCCCGGTACTAATCCCCCAGTGGTCCTATACTCCCCCTCGGCCTCGGCACAGGAGGTATTAATCCCCCGGGCGAATAATACCCGATAAATCCCCTGGGATATATAAACCCCGTGGTCGGGTACGTGGGTACAGATGTCCCAGGGGAATTGTACCGGGGGTAATGGGGTATTAATCCCCTCCTACAGGACGCAGCCCCACCCCTGGCGCCCCAGCCCAGGGCTAGCAGGGAGCGCGGGGCGGGGGCGGGGGTGTGCTCGCTGCTCACGAATATCGACGGCTGAGTTGGCGATATCTTATCTATTGTATACACCTACCTGACGCCGGACTCTGCCGGCCACAAGCATCGATTGACGGCCCGAGCACCACCCGAGCCGGGGGGCCCCCGCAGGCCAGCCAGCTGATACCTCAGGGCAGAGTGTTTTCGCGTTTCTTCCCTAGAAACCCTAATGAATGAGTGTGTGTCGATGCCGCACACTCGCACGAGCCATCCCTGGTCAGAGAATCAGTCTACTGATGTCAGCTTATGATGTCAACCTAGTGACAATTGACCACTTATCAGAAAGGTGATATGTCAGCAGTGCAAATTCGGATGTCAGTAATCCGATGTTCTCTTGTGATGTCAGAAATCTGGCATCTCTTGTATGTGAAATGAAATATCACCTCAAAGGAACTTTGTGTTTTCTATCTATTTAAACATGATTGTGAGAAATAGAACATGTTTCCCCGTTGCCCAAACCGAGGCGGAGCCGAATTCGTGGTCCGTTTTTACCTAGCTCTTGCCGTTTACGAGATAGCAGAAAAATATTCTCTAAATTCGATGAAATTAGAATGGCCCTACTAAAATTAAGCAATCATGCTCTGAACCAAATTCCATCTCTTTATTCCAAAAACTATAGATTTTACAGCATCCCAAATCTGAATGGTGCGTAGTGTGATATCACTTCTGGTGACATTTTTTTTTTTTACTGACGTTTTTCTGACTTCGTAGTCAGAGGTATGACTTTTTTGCGACATCTGCTGATCATGATATCAGCAATGTGATTTTGATTATAACGAAGACTTGCAAGAGTCAGTAACACATGTCAGCTAACTGATATCAGTTCTTCCCAATGAAACCAGTAACTGGTATTTATGTCACGTTACTGATACCACTGAAAATTTTGACATCTTTGTTAAGATTTTGAAATCAGACTTCTGACACTCTGACCAGGGAAAATCATTACACCGATACCGATATCACAATCACGTTAATTATGTAAGTAAATTTCCAGATATCAGAAAGCTGATTTTGATGTCAGCTTTGTGACACTCTGAAAGGGATAGCGAAATACCCTCCACATATACGAAGAAGTACTGTCGGAGAAGGTTGCCGACGAGTCGACGTGGCGTAGGGCCTTAAATCCACGGGCGGCGGCAAAATACAAAGAGTCACCTCGTTTTCAAAGTCAAAAAAGGTGTCGAGTACAAGTACAGTTGAATAAAATCGGTCAGCTAGTACTTGGGTGACTAGACATAAAATAGCTGTTTTTTTTTTCCAATAGTTAAGATAATAATTTTGATATCTTTCTTATCGGGCTCAGGGAAGAAACAAGAAACAACTATATTAAAGTAGCTGGAAAACAATCACAGTAGGAAGAAATAAATATAGTTCACGTAAAAAAAAAACATTCCTATACATCAAAATGTATCGAAGCGGTCTCAGAATCCTTAAAATGAACCAACGAAAAGTTTACGACAAATATATTCACATACGTTATTCTAGTGGGTGTAAATTGTGGTTCGATACTTGAGACTGCCAAAGTTTAGTTAAACAGTTAAACTAACGTCAGTCAAAGTAGGTTGTACAACGTTACAAATTCTAATTATGTAAAAAGTTTTCCCCATTTAGCAGACGTATTTTTTTTTGAAAATTGTCCGTTTCGAGTAATTGCACTTAAAAAGACGGTTCCGGAGTGGTGCGGATCGATGAGGATGGATATAGTGGAAAAGTGGACCAATTTCGGTCGGATTTTACAGTGTACTAGCGAGTTAAGCCTGTTTTCAAGGACAACGGTTCGCAGCATTGACCTGGAGTCGAAAAGGCGGTTCCGGAGAGGTGCGGGTCGATATGGTCGAATAACGTTGAAAACTGGACCAATATTGGTCGGTTTTTATAGTGTACTTGTGGTTTAGGCCCTTTTCCGAGGGAAATGGTCTGCGTCATTGAACTGCACTTGAAAATCCGGTTCCGGGCGGATCGATGGGGTTAGAGAAACTTGAAAATCGCACCAATTTCCCCCTTTTTACAGTGTACCGGCCAGTTGGGCCCCTGGAACAAAAATGGTGTGCGCCATTATTCTGGCCGCGTCCAGACGATTCCTGAGAGGTGCGGGAAGATGGGGGCGTCTCCAAAACTAAAATTACGCCAATATCGTGATTTAGGCCCTTTCCGGAGGGGCGTAACTCAGCTCCCAGAGATATTTTGGGAAATCGCTGAAAACGTTGGGCGGCATCAATGAGCCACCGTCGAGACGGTTCTGGCGATGTGCGGGTCAGCTGGGTTAGACAAAATTAGAATTGGACCGTTTTCGCCTATTTATTACACTGTACCGGCCAGTTACGCCCTTAATCGCAAAAACGGTGGGTGGCTGAGCCGACCCAAAACGGTAGAAGATACAGCAAAACGGGCAAAATTTTGACCTAGAGAAACCTAACTCGTCGACATACCCGTTACGAGCTCATGAAATTTTCCCGATAAATTTTTTTCCCATTACTGTAGAACTTTAATTATTTTTTTTTCAGTGCCTTAATGAGGGTTGGCAGGATTTGAACCAGGCCTTTCGGTGTCCAGGAGTGACCCTTAAAATACCCCCAAAAATTTCGACTCTCTACAGCAACTCCTTGGAGTGGAACAAACATACAGACAAACAAACAAACAAACAAACAAACAAACAGACACCAAAGCCCGCTCTCAAGCTTTTCCAAACCAGAAGGGAGCGCTAAAAAAATAGGCCAGATGATAACAAAATTCTAAGATACAAACGACTTGAAAAGATTTTTCATGGAAAATCTAAAATTTGTCTGGTATATGTATACTTGCTAAATATGTAGACTAAAATGTCTAAAGCTGATTAATAGGCCTCAAATGCTAGACTAAAATAGGCAAGAGTATATAATATTTTGCTAAAAAAGGTTCTCTATATTACTCCTAGGATTTATAAAACATCTCAGTACAGCAGCATCAATAGTTTCAGTGAGAATATATGATATATATTAAATCCACGGTTTGCCGTCACCATGTGTATAATAAATAATACCTATCAAATGATATCAATTTAAGTAATTCTGCAGCATGCACCCAAATTTGTGTATTTAAAACAAAGGTACTTTATTATTTAGAATACAGAGAAGAAATATTAAATCCACGGTTTGCCGTCACCAAGTGTATAATAAATAATACCTATCAAATGATATCAATTTAAATAATTCTGCAGCTTGCACCCAAATTTGTGTATTTAAAACAAAGGTACTTCATTATTTAGAATACAGAGAAGAAATAAATTTGCATCAAATCAGTAATCGGACCAATATTATACAAAACACACTAGCTGACATTCGACCGAACACTGTATTCTACGCTTCACATGATCTGAATGAAATTTCAATTTGAATCTTTCAGTCCTTTAATATTGCTAAAAATGGTTCTCTATATTACCCTCAGGATTTATAAAACATCTGAGTACAGCAGCATCAATAGTTTCGGTGAGAATATATGATATATATTAAATCCACGGTTTGCCGTCACCAAGTGTATAATAAGTAATACCTATCAAATGATATCAATTTGCAGCTTGCACCCAAACTTCTGTGTTTAAAACGAAGGTACTTTTTTATTTAGAATACGGAGAAGAAATTAAAATAGTTCTCTATATTACCCTTAGGATTTATAAAACATCTCAGTACAGCAGCATCAATAGTTTCGGTAAGAGTATATGATATATATTAAATCCACGGTTTGCCGTCACCAAGTGTATAATAAATGATACCTATCAAATGATATCAGTTTCACTAATTCTGCTGCCTGCACCCAAACTTGTGTATTCTAAACAAGGTTCTTTATTATTTAAGAGATAGGGAGATGAAATAAAATTACTACAAATGAGTGATAGTGATGGGCCCAGTATTGTACAAAAACTAGCTGACATCGGACAGACCACATTAGTTTATGCTTCACATAATCTCAATACAACTTCAAAACCTACATATCAGACCTGATATTTTGTAATTTAAAATGATCCGAATGTATGCGCAGCCCTAATACACACCATTTTTTTAACAGAGTTATGCTAGAATTGAATATAAAACTAGATTTAAACTAGTTTACATTATGGGTTATGGTGCTTTGTTATGGTTCCCACTACGCTCCGCCATTCGGGGCAAGGTCCTCATTGTACAAAAACTAGCTGACATCGGACAGACCACATTAGTTTATGCGTCACATAATCTCGATACAACTTCAAAACCTACATATCAGACCTGATATTTTGTGGTTCCTGACATTTTTTTACCCGGAGCCAAGCCGGGCCGGGGGGAGCCGGGTCGGGCCGAGCCGGGCCGAGCAACGAACACGACACACGAACAGACTAGACGAGTGGGGACAGAGCGTGGAGGGGGGAGGCGTGACGTCACAGTGACGACCATCCCGAAAGGACGACCATGCCCGAAGCGACGACGGTCGACGATGACGACGACACGCTCCCCGCCCCAGCCGACGTAGCGCTAGAAGCGGTGCTGAGACCGCTTAAAAAGAATAAAAAAAATCGGCAGGGCCGCAGGTGACGCCGTTGGTAAAATATTCGACGGCGGCGCGACGCCCATGTCTGGCGACATGTCCCTCGGGTTTACTCAGACCGGCCCGGCCTGGCCCACCGGACGCGGGCGCCCCCGCTGCCGTTCCCGCTCGTCCGTGGCGTGGCGGTCGAGGCCGTGATCGTGGCCGGTCCGGCGGCGAAGCCCTGGTGGTGTCCGCCCACCGCCCAGCCCACACCCGGCCCACACCCGGCCCCGGCCCGCATGTTAGCGAGGTGCTTTGCAGAGCTTCCTGGCCCCCGGGCCCGGGCTAGTGGCGCCTCGGCCTCGCCAGCTGAGAGGAGAGCACGACGCCCCGGCCCTGGCGCCGCCTGGCGCCTGCAAGCGCGCCGCCGAGCCGAACCCCCCGAGTCAGCGGTCTGCGCTGGCCTGGCCCGGCCCTGTGCATAACGTGGTTAGCGATGCAGCTGGGCGCCAGGGCAGGCAAGGCGCGCACGGGAAACTCAAAGGTGTCAATGTCACACACTTGTGGAAGTGTGCGAATTCTCATTCGCACACATGTACGCGTGTGGATTCTCATTCCGACACGCGGCAGAAAAAATAATTGAGCGGGTGTTTCAAGGAATTGTTTGTTGACGGAACATGAATATGCGAGTGGTCAAATTCCATTTAACAGTGCCAGGTCGAAGGATATCGCGCGTCGCACGGAAAAAAAATCGCTCAGCTGAAATTAGATGTGAAAAATTAGCGCTGTACGGCCAAAATCTTTAAATAGCGGAAAAATAAATGGTAGAGTAGCTAGAAAATAAGCACAGTAGCTTAAAAAATAGCTGCGCCCGCATACAGCTAAAAAATATAGTGCATCTGCTATTTTTTTTTGCTCAGACGCGATTTTTTTCGCGTGCGGGGCGTGGTAATGTTCAAGACAGTGTCAACCTCTACTACTTCAACTATTCCTACCACTACCTCACCTGAACTACTACCACCTTAAACCACAACTACTACCACTATTATTACTACTCTCTACTACTACTACTACTATCACTACTACTGTCACTACTACTCTTCCTCTACTACTCACTACTACTACTACTACTACTACTACTACTACTACTACTACTACTACTACTACTACTACTACACCGTATGCAGCCGTGCCGTGACCAGCCGTGACGGTGTCGGCATGAGCCCGCCCGAGCCGAGCCCGCCCGGACGGAGTATACTATATGCATGTTCGAAATGAGCGATTAACCTGAAGCACGCTATGCTATGCGCTGCTATGCTCCGCTACATGCGCTGCCATGCCACCGGCCCCGGCCCAGGGGCTATCATCTCCCGCTAGGCTCGGCGTGGGCTCGGCAGGGCCGACCTCGAGCCTATTCATTCACGTGCACTTATACTCGTGCTTCCCCGACGCAGTTAGTGCGGCATGACCACTGTGTAGTCATGTTCCTGCGTGCAGTTCCAGGAGATATGAATGTGAGCAAGCAGCATCAGTTTGGGCACATTCACTGCGGGTCATTTTAACTACACAGTTTAATCAGGGAGGTTCAAGGGAAGACTGGGCGGTCGTGCCACTGGTGCCATGTTCAAAATCCAACTCATGTATAAGTTTATTCATTGCAAGGAGGTTTATTAGGTCTTCGGTTGGCGGGATCCTATTGCTTTCGTCCGAAAGTGTTCTTTTTTTAATAGGCACGAAGTAAACTTATTTCTTTTTTTAAAATTAATTTTCATTTTAGACGATGGTCCGTTATGACCGCAGCTGATCGTCAAAAGAATACATTTCTTTTTCTATTTGCGATGCATTTTTCTTTCGTGTTACTTATTTTTACAGATCATATCTAAAAATGACTTAAAGCACTTGTTCTTGGTTCGAAAACGAACACGTGTGGGGTGACTTCCAGAAACTCGCCGGGGATTGGGGAAGTACCACAGCACAGCACGCACAGCTGTGGAGCATCAGGGCGTGATTGGGCTCGCGGAGGAGGGACATGTGTCAGCCGGCGCGCCGGCGGCGGGCATGCGCGGGCTCAAGGCGCAACAGGTTTACACTGCCACATTCGCACAGCCGTCTAAATTTAGGAGATCGCTCTCGTACCAGCGTCCTTGTCAGAGATGTGCACACGAGGCAAAATCTGCCTCGCGCTTGCCTCGCCGTTTCGCCACGAGGCAACTTCTTCGGGCAGTGTCAACGTCTTCGGGCATGTTCGGGATTCGGGTTGCTGCGGCAGTGGCGAGTCAAGCTGCCTCGTCCGAGCGGCGAGAGCAGGCGAGGCAGCTCGACTCGTGGATGGGCGCCACTCTCCGCCACCTGCCTCAGCCGACCGCTCCGCGAGCCTCGTCGACGGAGGCACGAGGCAAGCCGCCTCGTCATGCGAGATGGAACGAGCGGCCACCCTCGTATAGTCACTTGTCCGCTCCATTCTCCGGAGAAGGGGCGGGGCGGCGCGGGGGAGTATAGGGGCGCCCAGTGGCCGAAACTCGTCTGTTGGCCTCGTCTATGAGCGCGAGGCAGCTTGCCTCGTGCCGCCTCGTGCCGTCTCGGTTGACTCGTATACCTGCTATTCTTCCGTTCCCTCCCCCCACTCCAGAGGCCGGCCCCCACGAGGCAGGCTGACTCGCCGAGTCTCGCGTATTGACGAGCCTCGTTACCCCTTCGGAGAGCCGTACGAGGCAGAGCCAGCAGGTGCCCGCGCTAAGTCGGCGACGAGGCAGCCGCGAGGCAGATTTTGCCTCGTGTGCACATCTCTGGTCCTTGTCGCACTCACGGGGCCCTGCCTGCCATGCCATCTCCAACATAGGACATCGCCATAGGCGCGACAAGGAAGGATGCACGAGAGCGATCTTCTGAGTCAGTCGGCTTGAGAGGGATATATCTCGAGACCTCAGTTCGACAAAGTCCTATTCCGCGGAGCAGCTACGTCCAAGACTCAGTTGGGGCGAGCGCTTGGAGAACAGCTCAGTTGGAGCGCAAGCGTGAACAACCACTCCACTCAGTCGGAGCGAGCGCGTGGAGAACAGCTTAGGCCCCATATGAATAACAGCAGGGGCGTAGGAACGAATTTCAGTCGGGGGGGGGGGGGCACCCCTTTCAGACTTTTGGTGCTTCCCCCCCCCCAAAAAAAAATCACATATTCAGAAAAAATTTCTACGTATGGCAATAACATAAGGAAACTCATGCATAGGATTAAACAAACGCAAGCGCGAAAAGATGGCCTTTTGGTGAGTTTCGCATCAGTTTGTGTCAAAAATATTGCGTGCAAAGCGAGAAAAAGAAAAAAGAAAAAAAAAGGCCTTCGGGCACAAAAGTACCTGTTAGGGCGCCAAAACGTGCCTCGAACAACGCCAAAATGCGGCCAGGGCGCACTTTACGGCCTCATTTGGACATGTTTCGGCGCTCTTGCGGGGCGGAATTGGCGCTCCTTCGGGGCGCCCGGGGGGGGGGGGCATTTCCCCCTCTGCAACCCCGTTTCTACGCCCCTGCGAATACTGACGTCGTAATCCTGGGAAAATGGGTAATATCAACGTAATATTACCTGTAATATGGGTAATATCAAAGTAATATTTGAGGTAATATCATCCAGGGGCGTAGGAACGGATTTCAGTGAGCAAACCTCACAAGACTTTTGGCGCCCTCCCCCTCCTTCAAAAAATCACTTATTCAGAAAAATTGTTCTAATGGTAATAATTTAAGGAAACTGGATAGGATTAAACAAACGCAAGCGCAAAAAGGTGGCCTTGTAGCGAGTTTTGCGTCAATTTGTGTCGAAAAATTTTTGGGTCTGTGGGGCGCAAAAATACCTGTTTGGGCGCCAAAACGTGCCTCCAATAACGCCAAAATGCGGCCAGGGCGCACTTTACGGCATCATTTGGACAGGTTTCGGCGTCCCTTCGGGGCGTGTAGGGGGGGGGGGGGGAGGGCATTGGCCCCGTGTCCCCACCAGTTCCTACGCCCTTGATATCATCTCGTGTACGCAGGAATATAGGAGTTGACGACCCTTTCCTACTGACTCGCCCGAACGGTCTGACTAGTGACTAGTTCGTCTGACTGGCGCGGGTCGCATCTTGAACCTTTTTGAACTCACCCGAACCTTTGCCGCGGATTTTAGGATTTTGGGTTGTGGATGTAGTGGACGTATGGACACGCTGGTGCGGTGCTGCGTCGGGCCGGCGGGCGGCGGCGGGTGGGTGGGTGCATGAGCTGGGTGAATGCCGTTTTGACGCGCACCCGAGGAGAGAAGAGAAGATAACTGCTGCTAGTGCTGGTAGCGTTGTGTCCGTTGTGTCGTCTGCTGCAGCCGGCGGCCGCGCCGCGCGCCGTTGTTGTTGTTGGTGTTGTTGTTGTTGTTGTTGTTGTTGTTGTTGGAAGTGGTGGTGGTGGTGGTGCAGCCGTTGAGGTTGAGAGGCCGGCCGGGCCGGCATAGGCAAAGAACGAAGGGAAGGGGCTTCAGCAGCCGGAGCGGAGTCAGCCTGCTCAGCCTGATACGTTTCTTCAGTTCTGACGCAGAGCGCAATGCGTCTCGAAGAAAAGAAGTTTGACTGAGCAGACGACGCGACGGCGGACGAGAAGGGGCAAATAACGAGGGCCTCTGTGCTCTCTTCGACCCTTGTTTGGACACGGGGCATGACGATCTTAGGAGCAGCATGGTGAGGGTGAGGGCGTGAGGGCAGGGGCAGGGCCATGCGAAGCGGAGATGAATTTTGGTGTACGGAAATCGTGAAGCGTTCTGACTATTCATGAATTTTTGATCGATTGAACATTTTATGGTAATGTTTTGTTTTGTTTTCTTTCTGTTTTTTTTTTCTTTCATTATTTTCCTTCACAACTTTTCGCATTTTCCCCCTCTAGTTTTAAGAGTTTCTGCATTGCAAATGTACGTAAAGGCTCAGAATTGTTTTGCCCCCTCGCGGCAGTGAGAGTTGATACCATACCGGTTCGTGAGACATATTTTTTAAAAATAAAAGTGAATCACCAGTTTAAGTTCCTGCGGGAATCAGACGGGACATCCGTACAGAGAAGGAGGAAATCAGTCGCTGATAAGCGAATCGCGTCGCCCTAGACTCGACCGGTGCCTGACTGAGCTGCTCGCCAGCCACTGCACTGAGCTCGGGGAGAAAGAGCGCTACATTTTTCGCCCACACCTGGCTCTCTCGCTCACTCACTCTCACGTTCCGTTCGGCTCTTCCTGTTTCAGGCGCTGTGGAATGAGCGCGGCGGGGTCGGCGCGCGCGCTGGCGGTGCTCGCGTTGCCCCGGCTGCTCCTGCTGGTGGTGTTCGTCAGCCTGTCGGGGTACGCGTGGTTCGCCGTGCAGCAGGACGCGCTGGGCGTGGGCGGCGTGGCCGTGGCCGCGCCGCCGGCGCTCCCCGTGCCCTACCAGCTGCTCAACGACAGCGAGCCGCCGCCGCTGGAGGAGCTCGCCGGGCTGGCGCCGGACGACGACGGCGTGCTCATCGACCTGCGCGACTTCCGCTTCCTGCTGGGCGGCGCGGCGCCGGCGCGCTGCCGCCCGCTCGTGCTCGTCCTCGTGCACACCGCCCTGGGCCACACCGCCGAGCGCGCGCTCATCCGGGCGACGTGGGGGTCGCGCCTGCTGGCGCCGCGCGCCGAGGTCCTGGTGCGCTTCATGGTCGGGCAGCCGTCGGGCGAGGGCGCCGACGCCGCGCAGCGCCGCATCGCCGAGGAGGCGGCCGCGTTCGGCGACATCGTGCAGGGCTCGTTCGTCGACACGTACCGCAACCTGACGTACAAGCACGCCATGGCGCTCAAGTGGTTCGCCAGACGCTGCCCGGAGGCCACGTACCTGCTCAAGGTGGACGACGACGTGGTGGTCAACACGCCCGTGCTGCTGGACTTTGTGCACAACGCCATGTCGCCGCACGGCGCGCGCCGCTTGCTGGCGTGCACCGTCCTGGCGCACGCGCGCCCCAAGCGCACCTGGCGCTCTAAGTGGCACGTCGGCTACCGCGAGTACCCGCACGACGAGTACCCGACGTACTGCGCGGGCTGGGCCGTGCTCTACTCCCCCGACGTGGCCTTCGCGCTGTACCGCGAGGTGCAGCGGACGCCCTACTTCTGGATCGACGACGTCCTGGTCACGGGCGTGCTGGCGGAGCGGCTGGGCGTGACGCACGCGTCGTGGGCCTCGCTCGTGCTCACGTCGGACGAGCTGCCGCGCATCCTGGCCGGCGACCTGCGCCCGACCTTCATGGTGGCGCTCTGGTACGACGTCGGCCTGGACGCCGACACGCAGGGGCCGCTGTGGCACCGGGTCCTGGCCGAGGTGGCGTCGTCCTCGTCCTCGCGAGGTCCCGGGGGGCCCGGGGGCGCCGGCAACACGACGCGGGACGCATGGTCGGCGACGGGCACGTCCCCATGAGGGTGGGGGGAAGGCCGCGAGGTCGATAGTGACGCGTCCACCAGAGACTTCGTTCAGCGGACCTAATTGTGACATTCTGATCCAAGAGACTATTTGGGCTGTTGTCATTTTATTGAAATCGTGTTTGTGTAATCTGTTTAAGGGTCGGTGTCATGTGATGTAGAATTTGAGGAGCAAAAGACTTGTTGTTGACTTTAGTCTGCCATCTCACAGTATATACGGCAGTATATATTGCTGAGATAATTTGTGATACCTAAGACTGATAGCTGGTGATTTCTAGTTTTCATGTTAGAACTGTCCAATGTTTTGCTGCATTTTTCAAAACTAGCTTCCTTTGGATATTATGTTTGACACAATTTGATGTTGATCTCAAAAGGATGTTGTTTTTATTATGTGCTCAGTTACTGTAATTGTAATTATGCATAAGAATTAAAAAAAATTATTTTAAATCCTTCCAACAAGGGAATATTTTATTGAAAAACCTACATTAGACATCCTTGCACAATCATTTTGAATGCACATAATACAGCATATTGTTTACACCTACAGTTGAAACTACAGATCAAGCAAATTTAGAAATAGTTAATCACGAATAATAAATGGACTCCCTGCAAGAGCACCATGCAGAGGACTGTTCAGGAAACACAATTTAATGACTCTACCCAGGATATACAACTAGGAGGCAATAATATATGCAAGAACCCATTTAAACAGCACTACAAAAAATCGCAACCTCCATAGTAATGACACAAGAAGCAAGGAAGACATCCACACTAAGCTATATAGAGGTGCCTATGCAAATAAAGATCCACTTCATATTGGTAGTAAGCTGTTAAATGAACTACCAAATGAAATAAAGAAATTAGCCAAATTTGAGAAATTCAAGAAAACTCTCAAAAAATATTTAATTATGAAGGAAACATATGAAGTGTAGAAGCCATCTTTTTATGTACTTGTTTCATTTAATAACTATCCACTTAACAAATTTTAAACTGTGACTTTTGTTGTACCTGCTTTAAGATGCAACAATAAAATGCTAATAATAATAATAATAATAATAATAATAATAATAATAATAATAATAATCATAATCATAATAATAATGAAATACATCTTCAGTAAAGGTGAATGAACATGACATTGACATTACCATTATATCATGAAATTGGGAATGAAATAAAAGAAGTTGATTGATTGATTGATTGATTGATTGATTAATTGATTGATTGATTGATTGATTGAGAAGGACCAAACCCATTGAGAAAAGGATTTACAAAAAACAAAAAAATTGTGCCACTACACAAAACTGATAAGATGATACATGTATGCAGTTAATGGAAATCATTAAAATTAATTTACACTTCTTGCAAGATATAAGAACCAGAATTGCAAATGCAAAACAGAACATGCAGGACTACTTGCATTAAATTGATTGATTGATAGTTGACAACAGACTTATTCACTAATCTATCACATGGATCACACAAATTTTTCCTATCAAGTTCAGCACCTAATGCCTTAGCCAAGAAAAATAAAATAATACACCAACAAGAATGAGAATTTAGAATATTATCACTTTAACCCAAAACAAAAATGGATCAAAGGAAAGCTGGACCTTACTGTTTGAATTATTTTTCACACAGACAGAGGAAGAAAAACAATAGAGTTAAAATTTAATTTCTACAAAGCCAACAAAATGCAATAGCAATAATAAAAGCTAATATTGAGAAACGAAATTTGTTCAAGTCTTTAAAGCAATAAATGTAGAGGAAAATGACAATAATTGATTGGTTAATTAATTGAATACCCTGTTTGTACACACAACAGGAGCAACCAGAGTCCAAAGGTATAGACCCATACACATCCAACTGGATATAACTTTCACCCACATTGAAGCATCATTGGAGTTCAAAGTTTCAAGAGAGGAGTTAGGCCTGTAAATAGTATCAGAAATTATAATACATCAAAATCAGCAGGTACCACATCATCATCAACTTGCTAAAAATACAGAAGAGAAATACTCACTGATACCAATTTGTTAAAGTCATCATGATGTACAAAGTAGAAAGGCAGAAGGTAAGATGGAAGAAGGACCATGAGTAAGCTACACCTTCATCTTCATTGTCCCAAACTTTCTGGCCACCCCTCCCTGTATCTTCAGTCAGGCCACGCTCTGTTAGGAAATTCATGTAAATCAGATGATTATTTAAAAGTAAGATGCAGAAAAATAGGAAAGGGGCTAGTTAGCTTACTTTGATAGCAAAATCACAAACATCACAAAACCAAAGCAAAACAGTTACAGATGATCAACAAGACTTTATAGAATTCCCTAACATTCTCAGTAGGCAACCTAAAAGAATTCGGGAGTAGTGGATCTGAGACTCTTAAAGTTTGAACGTGTAAACACTAAAGACTCAAATGTTAAAACTCAAATGTACATGTCTATTGGCAAAAACCCAAAAGCCCTGATTCTGTTACTCCGCTAAACAAATAACTAGCTCATACCTTCATTATCAATGAGTGAAGCGTCACCTTGCATTGAGGAGTGCACTGAAGGCATAAGACAATGAAAATAATTTCAGTTTGACAAGATTCAAGAGTAAAAGGGAGTGGTTACAGAATACCCAAACAAGACAAGTGCAAATATATTCGACAAAAATTTTCTACACTATTCCCAAAGTGCACCATCCCCTACAGTTTACTTGAGAATGGTTTGATAAATGGTTGTTAAGAGGTGACATATTGTTCTGAAATTTACTTACCGCCCCCATCTTTAACTAACACATGTTCAGACAAGGTAAGCTTTGATGATGAAGAGGCAGATCGAACCGAAGAGTAGAGAATGCAACACATCCAGATTATTAATCCGACAATGGCTTGCTGATCAAAGCCAACTTTGCTTTTGGTAGTGCCAACAATGCCAAACATTCCCGGGTTACATTCATGGCCTGAAATAAAATATAATAATAATAAGTCAAAAATTATTTTGAAAACAAGGCAATAGCTAACACACTAATACTTGTACATACTTGATGAGCTAGATAAGGCTGACCAAGTCAGGTACGTGGCATACAGTGAAACCACAGACGATTGGAGCAGCCCAGATCGGGGTTGACGCTCTTGGACACTTGGCATAATAGACACCACACTCACAGCAGCAGACATAATGAGAATAAAAGTAATGAAAAATTTCTGCAAGCCACAATCATCGACCTGAAAGAAATTGAAAGCAACACTTAATATTCTAGTGAGGAAACAAAAGATAAAATTTTAGTCTTTTTAGTCTATCTCCTACCTTGGTATAGAACACATAAAGTAGAATGATCCCAGTTAGAGCCAAAATGTAATTAAATGCAGAGGCAAACAGGAGTGCAGCATACCTGGAAGCAGAGAAGAAGGTTCAACATTGAAGACAGTTCTAATAGACTTTATATAATCACAGATAAGTTAAAAATTTAAACTAAAACACACACCATTTCTTAGATTCAGTTTCCTCATAACGACTGACCCAACGCTCAGCCCATGAATGGGCAAAGTCGATGATTAGAATCAATTGGATTATAATGAAAAGAAATCCTCCAATCATTCCGAAATATAGCCATGTTGTTGCAAACCGACTGTCCTCAGGAATGAAAAATGCACCAACAGCAAGTGCTATGACAACAAGATATTTTAAGCCCCAGAAACTGAAAAAGAAAAAAAAAATTTATACAAAACAAAAAATTAACAAAACACTAAACAAAAAACATTCAAAACAGAATGAAACAAGAAAACTAATAAGTTGCAATCTCTTCAGACATTAGGCAACAAGACTAAATAACTCATTCTGATACTAACCCATTTTGAATACCTCCTCTCGGATCTTTTGATGATTTGACACCAATCATAAGTATGCACATCAATGTGTAAAATATGGCAAGGGCAAAGCACAGGCGATAAACTGCAAGATAACCAACTGCTTCCGAGCAATCAAATCCAGTGCTCACAACACTACCTTCACAGAAAGGCACCTACACAAAATAAAAAGTAAATAAAAGCCATTCAAAATTATTTCACTGAGTTAAAAATGATTTACAAAAATATAAAAAACAGGAGTGGATTGTACCTTTTTTAATTGATCCTGTAGTCCAGGTGCCAGCATTATACAGCCGACAACTGTTCCAAGCAATAACATTATTGCATACATAATGCGTGTAGAAGTTGAGTTTCGGCATGCTGGACAGGCAGCGCACAGAGAGCAAGCTGTGCTCCCACAACAGCAAGCCAGCTGAAAAATCCAAAACAAGGACCATCATCACAACCACAACTTGCATCACTGAGATATATTGCAGGCTAAGGACACTCATCCCAAGGATGAACACAGAGAGAAAATTGTTCTAAATAAACTGTAGAAAGAGCACAGGAAGGCAAAGGATAAACAAATCAATCAAATCAACCGAACCTGTGCTGCTGAACATAGGCCCAAAACGGCCCCCATGTTGACAAATCAAGGACTGGGAAGCAGAGCCAAGATGGTTTCCTTCAACAGTACTTCCGAGGAGAGGTCGATACCTATTTGAAAAAGAATTACATTCGCAAGTAATGATAAGACCACACACACGCAGTTTTATTGTGAATTGTGTGACGTTCGGCAACGCAATGACTCACGTTGCTCACTTGACAGATTCCGAAAATCCAACCCCTGGCCACGAGATAGACTGGTTCCGTTTTCTTAGAAAGGGCAGGAAATTCAAAACTTAACTTAATCTCCACACCGGCACTACAACGACAGCAAAGCCAGACGCAGCTATTCATGAAAATACAAGTCATGCTGAGCATTTATCGACGTGTTTTCAAATCTGATTCAAATCCTTTTAAAACTGCTTGGCTGCTGAGAATAGTGAGGGGGATACTGACAGTGAAAACAAAATTGTTTTTTTTATTTATGTTGGTGCGTCAATGGTGACGTATTGGTCCCAGCAGCAGCAGCAGTCGCCATGACACAGAGCCAAAGTGTCAATATATGGAAGGTTACAACTTTGTCAATAAATGTGTGATTGGATGTAAACCTGTGCTCTACGGGCATTTCGAACAATTGGGAATAGTAGAGGCATGGTTCCAGCTCAGTAGTAATCCGTGGAACATTTTTATGAACGGGCCGAAATCTGACAGTTTGAGGTTATGTAGTTCAAAACTGTAGTACCACCATCACAGCACCATAGGACGGGAAATTTCCCTCTTCTGTCCCTCTGTTAGGTTGTCAGAGTGGAGACCTCTTGTTGTTGTTGTTGGGCTCGAAGCGTTTCTCGGTTTAGCTGGCCGTGACCGGGGGTTGCGAAAATCCAGAACAGGCTCAGGCTGACTGGCTGACTGCACCTCACGGCTACCTTGACTCAAGACTAAATCTCTTTCTCTCGGAACCTTTTGTTTGTTTCAGTCACGGTCTTCTAGATCTCCAACTTAAAACAGAATGCATGGAGACAGCTGACTCCATGCAGAATGTTTACCTTCGTCATTTGTCAACCCTCTATTCGCAGAATACCATTCCTGGCAGAGTGCTTGTTGTTTCGCTTCTCCGCAGTAGAGGACTTGACAGATTGGGGGAAGTTCTGGATAATTTGTGCATATCAAGACAACAAGAACTCTTCTACGAAAGCAGTACTGCTGTGGATCTTTGTGTAAATCGTTCCCTTATCCTTTTCTGAAATGGCTGAACAACATAGTCCAACCTCTAAGAAGAGGCCATTTAAAATTTTTGAGCATTCTATTTCCCAGTTCAATGATGTTGTGATACCTCATAGGTTGGATATGTTGAAGAAACACAAAAGCAACATAGAAAAGGCGAGCACATGGCCTAGCTGAACATTTATCTCTGTTTTCCAAGTGTGTGGTAATTATTGTGGAAACTCTTGCAGGCTATTCACTCCTGGGACTACCCTAGTGCTGAGAAGGAACAGTCATCTGCAAAATTGCTTATTCAGAATTTAGCAAGAGACTTAAGTGATATTGAAGCTCTTCGTAACCAAGTAGATGTTCAAGATATTTTAAAATTTGACAAGGCAATTGAAAATTCTCGTTCAAAAGCACGTATGGCCATGGAAGAATATCTGTGTAAGTTATAGTTATTACTGAAATCCCCAATCTTTCTTTAAAAGATAAAACAATCTTCTATTTGGTTGTGCATTATAAATTCCTTTCTGTTCTATGTGCTTTAGAAAATATTTTCTACATAAATTATAAAATTATATTTTCAACCAATTTACTTTACTCAAATGGTCTTATTGTTCAAGGTGTGGTTGAGAAGCTCCTGAGTACCGAAAAGAGATGCAATACACCAATGGCGGATCATGGAACTGTAGACTTAAAGTCTGCCCCTCAACTTCAACTTTTGGAAGAAAAATCCCCGGTCTTAAACAAAGAAGAAGAGGAATATGTGCAATCATGGGAGAGGCTGCATAACGATATCCAAGATCTACATGAGGTCTACTCTATTCTTCACAGCCTCACTGAAGTGAGTTCTCCCACTTAATGTGTATCTCTTCTCTTTTTACACCAGATGAAAAATTAGCATTTTCTGTTTAGGCCCAAGGAGAAGTAGTGAACAATATTGATGATAATGTCTCAGCTGCTACTGAGAATGTCCATCAGGGCAACCTTAATTTAAAAAGGGCTCTGAAATATAAATCTGCAATGTATCCACTTATGGGTGCTGCTGTAGGTACGCTTGTTGGTGGTCCTGTTGGCCTCTTAATTGGCCTGAAAGCTGGTGGATGTGCTGCTGTAGGAGGTGGTTTGCTAGGTAAATTTCTTTCTAAATGACTCTTCCTCTCCTTTCTTAAACCCTTTTTTAATTGATTTTTAATTTCTTTTTACTTCTACTTTTTAAGGTTTTTTTGGAGGTAGAATTCTAAAAAAGTCTCAAGCAAATAAAATATCAGATTCTACTGAAACCTACCCACCTATTGGAGAAGACTCAGCCAAATTGCATCAAAGCTAATACCAAGGTGTTAACCAGTGCAAGGTGTTGGAGGTCTCAAGGTCATATTTTTTCAAAACTGTTTTTCTGTGATTCAATTATACATAGGCCTATTCTACACATTTTTTAAAGGTAATTATGTATTTGTTGGAGGAACTTTGTAGCTGTTTTCTGTGTCTTGTACAGGTGGATCGATTTATCACAAAATAATTTATGTTTTGCTACAATAAATAATAATTTTTTTTTGTTGTGACATTTTTGAAGTTCTTTGCTTGGTATTTGTGTCATATCCAAAGAATACTCTACTGAAATACTGTAATGGTGTGGAAGGATAAAATTCATATCTAAAATCGTCCAACAATTTATTTAAGTTACATTTTAAGTCAACTTTATGCACCGTACCACAAATGATAATAGAACATGTCACGTTGTAAAAGGTAAATATTTCGTTGCAGATAGGCAAAACAAAGAGAGCCCCTCTCAAAGAATCAATAAGGGATGAAATTACAGTTTTACAATATATTTTACGGCACTGATATGTCTCCAGTATATAATTACATATGTACAAGAAGTAAGCTACATTTTGACATTATGGGTTCACACAAAACTATTCATCCTCTTCTACTGGTCACACTTGAATTACTCAGTCACAATTACACAAATGTCAAGTTTTATATACATAAATTTTCTTCTCGTAAAATCATTTTGTGTTCTAGATTATCTAAATGTGCACTACAACACAATGCTCATATTGCTAAGGGTCTCCTTCACAAGCTATAAAAATTGTTTTTTTGACAAGTTTGAGCAACTGTCTCATTACTTGAAAAATTTTGCCAAAACAATAACATATTACTCTTCAAAATCAAGCGACTTTGGATAAAACTGTAACTGACTACCAAACATCACCTAAAAAAAAAAAAAATTACTACAAAAACCATTTCTACTTGCTGTCTTAACATGTATAGTAAAATTCATAAGACATAAACATCTGTAAGGCACTTTCTACCTTCCTAAAAATAATTTTCTGCTGGAGCTCTTGAGATAAATATCACTAGGGTCTCACTGGCAACAGCACAACACAAAGCCCCATACTGAATTGGCATTACATCACATCATGGTCATCACATCAGCACTACGCAGTTCTTCTACTGTATGTACACATATAAATATTAATTTTTACACACTTCTCTAAAATGTACAATGATTTTCAATTCATACTTGATGACTTAATTTCTAAGACATGTACAGGCCACCATGTACATGTTTCCCATATACACTTGCTTTTACGACACATTTACTTTGAGCAATGAAGCCATCAAAATTATTTCTAACCAAATGGAACAGAATTATGTGAATGATTGAAAATATAACAAAACACAAAGTTCACTAAAGTTTTTTGATCATTCTAGCACACATCAACCATGGAATGGACAAGATTAGTGTTCCTGTTTTTATGAACTCTAGATTGATCAGGGTAATTAGACCACAGTATGACTGTACTCAGCATTTCATAGTTGTGGTAGCTAATATTACGAAGGAACATAAAAAGAAAATTCAGTCTGTCAGTACAAGTGACAAATAATCTTCACTTTAAAATAAAGATTTCACCGGGCGTCCATAGATTTTGCCCTTAGAACTCATGTGCTTGTTCAGCACATCCTTTTTTAAAATTATTAAATTATTAAATACGTCTGAAGTGGCTTTTTTATCCACTTCACACTAAAACAATTGATAAAATAGAGCTGACAAGAATTTGCTTCGGTGGTGGTTCAAGAATCCATTAAAAAGAGCTGAGACAGGAACTCAGCATTCACACATTAAAATATCCTTAACATCGCTAGATGATTTTCATACAGTCTTTCTTTGATTCTTTTTCTCCATTCAATTTTAAGCAAATTTAAAACTTTTATCCAACAGTCTCAGCGTACAGCTACTCCATTAATGGTAACAGTTGCCCCGTTACCAGGCCTGCTCACAGGGGAAGCTTCATAGTGATGGTTTCCATTCCTCCTTTCAGTTTCCTCATAAGGGGCATCATACATGTTATCACTGTGGTCATGAATATTTTCATATATATTTGAGGAGAGGTGAGTAACACCACCATTTGTGCCATCATTCAAGGTAGAGAATGACATAACAGCAGCATTTTGGTCTTCTTTCCTTAATGCAGCCTGCACATTTTCAGTGTTTTTGATAGGTCTCTCTTTGCGCCTAAAATAGAGAGAAAACACGTGAAAATTTTTTTTGTTATGGTAAGTTGAACCATAAATATTAAAAATACAGTAGAACACTTACAGTCGAAGATAGATTAGGCCTAATACTAGCAGCAGGAATAGAAGAACTCCTGCTCCTATACCAATGGGTAGACCCAAATTCTGTGCCTCACTTGCCTCTCCTGTACTCACTGAAAAGGAAAGTGATTCGTTAATACTGAAAATTTACAAACCATGTCAGTTATGAATACTGAATGAGAATAGCAGTAGTATTTCAAATGTAATTGATCCAATAGAGAGGAACCTCGTTCTATACCTCTTGCATCTTGGATAAGGGCAAAATAAGGGCAAAAAAAAGGGAATGGGGATGTGTGGCATGTAATTTTCTGTTTTCGGTTGTCTCCACACAAGCTGGTCCATGATAGTAGAGAAGTAGAGTTGTAAGGGGTAGAGAACAAGTAAAATGACCAGAAATACTTACATTGGCAGGTAGGCTCTTCACCAGACCACTGACCATCCTCCATGCACTTCCGCAAGTACGGCCCCACTCTCTCAAAGTGCGGAATACAGTGATACTCGACAGCACTATTGTACGTCGTAGTCTCATTCATGACTATAACGCGCCCGTTCTCGATGGGCCCGGGATGTTTGCAGTCCACCCCTGAGAGAAAATAATCACGAATAATACACACAAAACGTCAGATACAACAGTGACGTAGAGGAACACCGGGAACCCAAGGGTGTCCGAGTGTCCCATCCTGCTACATGTGTGTGCGGAAATTCCCACGAATACACCCATGGGAGGCAGACGGCTATCTCCGCCTGCATACTCGGCAAGCTCTCAACACACGAGACTACCTTTTGCCTCGTAGGCAGGCAGAGCAACCCGCCAAGCCTGCCTCACACAGCTGTATTCGTGGTGCACGCGAGGGGGAAACAACTCTGATAATTTTTGTACACCTCGTAATTCGGAAAAATTCAGAGAAATGCAGAAAAATTTGTGAAAACTTCAGAGAAATTCAGAGAAAATGAGAACAATGCGGAAAAATTCAGGAAAGTTCACAAAAAAACCCACAAATTTAAGAAAACTTCAAGCTACAATTGCCAAAAAAAAAATCAACAAAAATTAACCAAATCTGTAAAGCTAAATTCAGAGTTGTCTCCCCCTCGGGTGCACGCTGCACGCACGCGGCCGCGACGCGGTGCTGCGAGTGGACTTACAGGTGCACTTGGGTATCTTGCTGCTCCAGCGGCCGCGCTTGAGGCAGATCCGCGTCGAGTTGCCCTCCATGTACTGGCCCCGCGCGCACTGGTAGTGCGCCACGCCGCCGATGCTGCGCGTCGACACCTGGACCGTGATGCCGTTCTCGCTCTCCAGCTCGGGGCAGAGGACCTCCCGGCAGACGGGCGTGTCCGAGCTCCACGTGCCGTTCTCCATGCACAGGCGGCGCGCGTGCCCGTCCAGCTCGTAGTTCTCGTCGCACTCGTAGATGGCGGCCGCGCCGTAGTACGTCATGTTGGACGCGAGCGTGAAGCGGCCGTGCGCCGTGGGCTTCGGCATGCCGCAGTCCACGACTGCGCCATCGCGCCGCGGGCAAGACAGACGGGAGTTAGACATTTCGCGCCATCAGAGGGCAAGAGCATGAACAACCACCCTTCAAAGGGAAGGACCAAGAAAGCGGCCCAGCCTCACTGTTATTCAATCACTGTGACGTCACATTCTTTTTCATGCGAAAACTGTCACATTCCTTTTAATATTCATGTCACATTCTTTTGAATGTGACAATAAAATTTAGCTCGCATATTCTGGCCGATTCACGTCGAAAAGAATGTGACATTACATTTTAAACAATGTGACACTTTTCAGATGAAAAAGAACGTGACGTCACAGTAAATGAATAACAGTGCTGAGCGACAGGTGGGCCATCGGAGAGCTCCCTCTGCGATAGTCTCGAACGGGCTTACTTCTCCCTGGACTGTTCGAGTTCGAAATCCCATACAGCGCATACAGTGTCTATTGAGTTTCGACCTCGAGCCGTCGAGAGTCGCGACCCTGCAAGCTGCCCGTTCGAAACTGTCGCGGGGAGCAGCTCTCCGATGACCCTCCTCCTGAGCTGAGGGAGCCGTGGCCCAAGGGATAAGCGGCTCGGATTTTTGCATGCACCGTATACTGGAAACCCATAAAGGTACAAATGTCGCTTGCTCGCAGGTGAGTGAATTTTTGAACACACACATTTGAGGAGGTGTGCGTAAAACTTAATCAACCCACTTGCTGCGGATATCGAATGCAAATGTGTGGAAAACAATTCTTTCATTTGCAAGTACACTTATTTTCCAATGCAAACGATTCCGATATTTTTTTTAAAAATTGGGAAAGTTGATGTAAATTTGAAAACAAAAATTCTGAGGCTCCACGGTACGCAGGGTGTACTCACAGATGCACTGTGGGACCTCGCCGCTCCACTGGCCGCTCTCCTCGCAGGTGGAGAGCGTCTCGCCGACCACCTTGTAGCCGCGCTCGCACTGGTACTTGGCCAGCGCGCCGATCTTGTAGGTGGTCGACGAGGACGAGGCGGCGTGCTCGGCCGTGCGGATCAGCGTGCGCCCGTACTGCCGGTCGTTGTTGGTCACCGTCAGGATGCGGTGGTTGGCCAGCACGGGCTCCGGACAGCGGATCTCTGTGGCGGCAAGAGGCGGAACGGTTAAAAGGAAACGTGTCAAACTGACACGAGGAAACACGAAAGTGTCAGCGTTGCAAGCTTGCTTGTAGGTGTTTGAATTTTTGTACACCTCGTTATTCAGAAAGATTTTGAAACATTCATAAAAATGTAGAAAAATCGGGGAGCGACTAAGGTAATCCGGCAGGGTGTAATACGGGGAAATTCGAAGTAACCGGTGTAATCCGGGGTGATCCGAGGAAAGAAAGCACTGTTATCCGGAGGACACTCCAGAGGTAATTCGGGGTAGTCTGGGGTAATCCATAATCGGGCTGACACGAAAATTGACGGTCATTTCCCCCTCGAGAAAAAATCATAAAATTTCACAAAAAATTACGTAAAGTTCAAGTGAAAATTCGCAAAAATTCTATATTAAGTCTGAAAATTTCACAAAAAAATTCTCAAAATGTGTGTTGTTGTCCCCTCGCGAGGCCTTGCCTGACTCGACTCACCCTCGGGAGCAGATTCAGGACTCTTTTAACTCACCCTCGCACCGCGGCGACGAGTCGCTCCACTGGCCGTTCTCCTGGCAGACGCGCGTGTGCGCGCCGACCAGCCGGTAGTTCCTCGCGCACGAGTAGGCCAGCACGCTGCCCAGGTAGGTGGTGCCGTTGACGAGCTGCGCCTGGCCGTACAGCATGGTGGGCACCTTGCCGCAGTCCACGTACTCGCAGGCGGGCGGCTCGCCCGACCAGTCGCCGCTGCTGAGGCACTGGTGCACGGGCTCGCCGCGCAGCACGTGGCCCGCGTCGCAGTGGTACTCGATGCTCGAGTGCACGTTGTAGTCGTAGCCCACCACGTAGCCGCCGCCGCGAACCTCGGGCTCGCCGCAGGTGATCTCTGCGAGGGAACAGGACGTCAGGCTCAGAGCGGGCATATCGGGAGGTGAGGGCGATAGGGGTCCTTCACAATAAATTCACGCGTACACCGATCTTTTTTTTCACTTATCTGGTTTTTCGTGATTTTCCTTGATTTTTACTGATTTTTTTCCTGAATTTTTCATATTTTTAGCTGATTTTGTTTAAGGGTGTACACTAATTTTTTCCTTTTTTTTTTTGAGTGAAGGACCCTTGCCTGCGCCCCTACACTGATAATCCAAGTGTTCAACCCTTCAACACTTAAAAGTGTTCAAATACCATTTAAACATATAAATCTGTTGAACGGAGTTGTTGTACACTTACAAGTGTTCAACTCAGAAGTTGTGCACTTAAAAGTGTTCAACTCCCCAGTTACACACTTCCTTAGCTTGGATGCAGTGTATTAGGGAAGTGTGCAACTGGGGAGTTGAACACTTACAAGTACACAACTTCTGAGTTGAACACTTGCAAGTGCACAACAACTCTGTTGAACACTTTCATTTGTTTAAAGGGTATTTGAACACTTTAAAGTGTTTAAGGGTTGAACACTTGGATTATCAGTGTAGCTGTGCCGGCCTCATGCCGCGCTGGTTACTGTATAACTGTACTCACTCTCGCAGGACGGGGTGACGCCGGACCACTTGCCCTCGCGCGTGCACACCTGCTGCGCCTGGTTGTCCGGCTCGAGCCAGTAGTCCGGGTCGCAGAGGTACTGCACGCTGCTGCCGTACGTGGTGGTGCCGTTGTGCAGGCGGTAGTGGCCGTTGTCGATGTTGGGCGGCGCGCCGCAGTCCACGTACTTGCACTGCGGCGCCTTGCCGGACCACTCGCCGCCCAGGCCGCAGGACACCACCCCGGCGCCGAACAGGATGAACCCCGGCTGGCACGTGTAGGTCGCGATCGAGCCCGCGCGCCGCCCGCTCGTCTCCACGAAGCCGCCGTGCACCGCGGGGGGCTCGCCGCACCAGTCGACTGCAACACCAGAGCAGAGCAGAACGTCGACATGAACTACGCTGCCCTGACTCGTCCGAATGTATTTCTGTGCACCTTTACGGTGTATTCCTTGTATTTCTCATGTATGTTTCGGTATTGTTTTTTCTTTCTTGTAGTTTTGATGAATTACTTAGTACTGTCAAGTATTTCCTTGTATTTTTAGTGTATTTCTTGTATTTTCTTAGAAATACACGAATAATTCTGTGTACACGATTTTTTTCAGAGTAGGCCGCCTCATCGACTTGTCAGTGTTGACAAATAAGTAGGCCAAAACATTCCTACGAAAACAACCTTTCTAATAATAAGGAAGAAGGGAAACTTTTTGAGGAAAGTGCCTGATTTCAAGGGAAATTCCTGAACAGGTTTTGAGAAAGTCCCCTCGAAAATGAGGGAAATCTTCTAAATATATTTAAAGAGAAATTTTCTAAAAATAAATAAATCATTTTTTTTCCAGTTCTTCTTTTTCCTCAAAAAAATCAGACATTGTGTTTTTACCACCGAGATTCCTGGTGCGATATTTGCCTACTTCTCTGGCAGCCCGGTGTGTGTAGTTTCGGTGGCAGTCGAGGGGTCCTTCTCTAAAAGTTCAAGCGTACACCGATTTTTCTGATTTTTCTAGTTTTCCGTGATTTTCCTTGATGTTTTCTGATCTTTCCTTGATTTTGGGTGTACACTGAATTCTCTTGAGTGAAGGACCCCTCCGGAGCCGGAGGTACTCACACAGACACTGCGGCTGCTCGCCGGTCCACTTGCCGCCGTCCCCGCAGACGCGCCGCTCCTGCCCGATCAGGGTGTAGTTGAGGCTGCAGGTGTAGCGCGCCACGGCGCCGTGGGTGGTGCGCCCGTCCACCAGGCGCACCTCGCCGTGCTCCGGCGCCGTCACGCCGCCGCAGTCCACGTCTGCAACAACAACATGAGGCGCGTTAGAGGCGAGGGGGAGGGGGAAACAACTCTGAATTTTGGTGCACACATTTTGTGTAATTTTTGTTGTTGCTATGTATGTTTTTTTTTAAATTTGCTTTGAGTTTTAATATTTTTTTTTGTGAATTTTTGAGAACGTTCACAGATTTTTTTTTAATTTGCCTGAACTTTTCTACAAATTACGAGGTGCACAAAAAATTTAGAGCTGTTTTGTCTCCTTGGTGAGAGGGCGCTTCTTCCGATAATACCGGAAACCAAAGTTATCGATGTCGAACACTTTCAGGTGCGTGAGTCCCCGTCGCCCGCACATGCCAAGTAAGCAGTGCAGGCATGGATTTTCCGAAAGATGCCACTCTTTTGCGAGGGGGCCTCCACTCCTCATTTGGAGGAACACTGGATTGCCGAGATTGCTGGATTGCTCGCGTAAATTTTGGGGTTCTATAGCATTGAACGCCTGTAAATAGGCAAAATGATCTACCTTGCTCCTGTAAGTTGGCAAAAAGCATGACTTTGATGGTAGTTTATCAAAGATTGCCGTCGGATTGCTGTCGGATTGCCGGGGTGAGGAACACCGGATTGCCGGAGTGGAGGCCCCCTCGCTCTTTTGTAGGAACATGAGTGTGCGGCATTAAAATTCACCCACCCCGTAATGTGTGACATTCACACAACTGGTAGTAAGTGATATACACACAACCCTCTAATTGAGCGACATGCACACACCTACAAGTGTATGGGACATGCGAACTCCTACAAGTGTGCGACATCCACACACTTACAAGTATACGACATCAGCTTACGTACTCGTGTACACCTACACGTGTGTGACATGCGCACACCTACAAGTGAAGTGTGAGACATTCGCACACGAATACCTGTGTGACATGCGCACACATATAACGAGAGAATACTCACACGTGCAGCTGGGCGCCTCGCCGGTCCAGAAGCCGTCCCTGGCGCAGGTGCGGTTGGCCGAGCCGACCAGCATGTGGCCCTCGGGGCAGCGGTACGAGATGACGGCGCCTACCGAGTGGTTGCTGCCCACCACCGTCGTGTTGACCAGCTTGTCCGGGGAGCCGCACGAGGACGGCGCTGCGGGGAGAGCACAGGAGAGAGTGAGAGAGAGAGAGAGAGAGAGAGTGAGCGCACGAGGAGAGCGAGGGAGAGGCGTCGTCGCTGAGATGAATGTAATTACGGTGATAGTCACTCCTCCGCCTCCGCGGCTTATTTTGGCGGGGAAAACAGTACAGCGCGCCGCGAGCGAGAGAAGCCATCGCAAAAGGCACAAGGCGGGGGCGAGGCGGGGGTGGGGCCTGACGTGCATTCCGAGACAATACTCGCGGCCGCGCGGGTTCAAATCCCCGGGCAGTCATGCGTTGTTTTAATCTTTATTTTATTCACGGCGATCCATCTCTCCTCCCGGCGGCCGGCCGAGCCCAGCAGGGCGTGGCGCCACCACCGCGCGCTGCGGTGTTCCGGCAACACCCTTTTTACTTGTGTGCGGGTAATTGCGGACGGGGCATCGTTACTACCTGCTGCTGTGGGGAGGGGTGAGGTGCGGGTAAGTTGTGGCGGGGCAGGGTCGGGCGGGGTGCCGTCTTAGGAGGGCGCTTCGCGGCGGTGTCTCAAGGCCGCCGAGGTATTGAACCTCTTTCCGTTCGGCCGCCCCGCCCCGCCCCGCCCCGCCCCGCCCCGCCCCGCCCCGCCCCGCCCCGCCCCGCCCCGCCCCGCCCCGCCCCGCCCCGCCCCGCCCCGCCCCGCCCCGCCTGTAACCTGTCGGCTGCCCGGCCCGGCCGTGCCGGCCATGCCCCAGCCCCAGCGGGCCTTCTGGTGGCCGGTGCTAAACCCGGATGACTCGCCAGGCCCCGCCCCGCCCCGCCCCGCCCCGCCCCGCCCCGCCCCGCCCCGCCACAAAGCGCGACGGTGAGCCGGCTGCTCTGCACCGGGCCTGGCCTGCGCCCACTCTGGGCGTTGCCTCACGGCCCCGGCTGGCGCTAAACAAACCGGGCCTTAACCGTCACCAATCCCTGGAGCGGGGCGGGGGGCGGGGGCGGGGCGGGGCGAGCTCTCGAATATCGCGCCGTCTCATCTGCAAAGAGCTGATCCAGGACGCGCCCGCCCAGCCCGCCGCCCTCGCCCTGAAGGCTGTAGAGGCTAGAGATCGACACGCCTCCACATGCCCGTACAACCTCCACAGGAAAACCTAGAGTACAAAGGTCGGTAAGATTTTTCTTTGTGAACTACATATATTGAGCACTGGCAGAGAAAAAGTGCTCGCATGACATATCGCCAAGTGTGTGAAAACGAGCATCTGAGCTAGGAGACACCTTAATGTGTCTTACACTTTTCATGAATCTTTTAAAGATGTAAATGTATCATTTGTGATTTAATAAAATAAAAATAAATAAAGAACTTCTACCCGCAAATGGGCGCAAGCGAGCACACTTGGCTCTCAAATGCGTTTTACACTCTTAACTTCTTACAAAGAAAATTCCTTGTATTACAAAGAATTCTGTGCAACCGTAATACAAAGCCACTACAAAGCAAAATTTTCTTTGTGATACAAAGAAAATTCGTTGTAGTACAAAGGAAAACTCTTTGTAATACAAGGATTTTTCTTGTATATTACGGTTGCACACAATTCTTTGTATTCTACGAAAAATTTCTTTGCAGAAAGTTTAGAGTGTGCCTCTCCTGCACGTCGAGCACATGCGTGAGCATGGCAGTGAGGGGGGGTCCCCCGTCCCAAAATAGGTGCACAACGAGTTGATGCATTTTCGCGAGTCGGGCGCGAGTTTTCGGGAGTTGAACGCAATTTTTCGCGAGTTGAACGCGATGAGTTGGGCCCGGGCAAGTGTACAAAGAGTTGGCAAATGAGGGACCCCTCGCATGGCAGTACTGTAACCCGCGCAATAGTGGCGTCCGGATGGTTATGTCGTTTGGTGGACAGACATCGCGTCCAGCCGCGACAAGTGGGGCACGGCGCCGCTCGCGTGGCGTGGCGTGGCGTGGCGTGGCGTGGCGTGGCGCGGCGCGGCGCGGCGTGGCGGGTCGGCGTTGGGCCCAGCTGTGGGAAAGGGAAGCGGGTGGCGGCGGCGCCTCGCCTGCCGGGCGAAAGGGACATGTCGCCACTAGTAGTTGCGAGTCCCTGCTAATGGGGGAGGGGAAGGGAGGGGAGTCGTGCGCCTGTGCTCCAAAACCCCACCCAAGTGTGTTTGTAGATGTCACACACTTGTATTACGCGTGTGAATTTCCATTCGTAATTTCGTCTCCTTCCGAGTGAATGAGCGACATTCCTTCAAAAATTCAGTGACATAGTGCGCATGCGAATAGAAATAAGTCAGAAGACACCTGCAGGTGTGCGACATATCCACACACTTGGGTTTCCAGCGCGCCTGTGCCCCGCAGCACCGTGAGCAGCGTGATGTCACCGAGCTTCATGCGGATGTGGCCGCCGCGCCCCCGCCCCCGCCCCGCACGCGGTACGAGCCGATAATCTCGTTTCGCCACGAAAAATAATAAGAAATAATTTTCGAGCAGGCAGCGGCACTGGCGGCAGCAATGTCGAAAGTCACGATGCGATGTCCAGGGCAGCGGGACGACGCAGGTGCGCAGGGCACGGCACAGGGAAGATGGCGGGGCGGGGGCGCGCCGCGTCGCGCTTGGAGGACCGCGACGATGACGGCGACGTCCGGGAGGCGGCCGGCGCGGCGGTGCTCCAGGTCGTGCGGAGAGCTCTGGCCCGCTGTTCGCCACGCACCGCCACGCCGCCATGTTTCACTAGCCTGCCCAACGTCCGGCCGCACTCACGTCCGACCTGCGATGCGGGGCTAGTGATGCGCTCACCCACACCGCGGACGTAATCAGAAGTTTAGGTCTGCCTTCTAGAGCGGCACGCATTACATTAAGTTGTAGGGAGGGCGCGTTGACTACACCAACTCAATGAAGCGCGCCGTGGGAAAAAATGTATCGTTTGTTAAAACATGGTCGCAAAGTGGATGCGTATACTGTACGCTAGAAGGAAAGTAATCTAAGCTGTCTTTACGTTGTGCTTCACGCACTCTACAAGCTTGTCCTTATCCGTCCTTATCCCTCCCACCCCCACATCCCTTGCTTTTCACTGCAGTCAGAAGTGTTCAACTGACACTTACACATTTTGAACACAGCGTGCTTTTTTCCTTGCTTTTCTTTTTTTTTAATACAAAAGGGAGCAACAGGTCATTCGGAGAATTTCTGATCACAGATCATCTTTCTTGATAAAATGCCTGGATTCGTATAAGTTAAAAAGGTCTAACATTTGTGTGTGTCAGTTAACCACTTTTTGATGAGAATGTTTTCCCTCTTCAGCAAGTAGCGCAACAGCCGGCCGAGCATGGCCGTCTCTTCCCTTTCCGGGAGGAGGATCGTAATGACACACGTTTCGAGCCGAGCCGAGCCTAACTGGACCGTGCCAATGCGGCGGGGCACTGTCATAAATATCTTCGTACGTTTACAATCTATTTTCCAATTTACAATAAAAATAATAATTTAAAACTGCTGTAGATTGATTTTCGCTCGTCCGTGAATTGCAAGTGCAAGAAGGGCTCATGGTTTTAAAATTCTGCTGAACTCTAATTTTACGAAAACTATTCGAAGGAAGTTTTTCTGCGACATTTATTTTCCGCGGGGGAGACGAGTCAACTCCGAAAGAGCGGAGAAATGTCTCGAATTTTTTTCAAACAAAAATTCATAAGATATTATACAACGTAGGCTTTCAATTTTCAGTGAATTTTGTTGAATTTTCTTCAGTTTCCGAAAAACTTTCTGGCTTACGTAACTACTTCACGCAGAGAAAAAATTAGCTGCGTCGCTAAATATTAGCTACATATGGATAGCTAATTTTTTTTAGCTATGCAGCTAAAATTTAGCTGCACTACTAAATTTTTTCGTTGCACAGCAAAACGTTTAGCTATATAGCTAATCTTTAGCTACACAGCTCCGAAAGTTAGCTGTCCATATACAGCTAATCTTTTTTCTCCGTAAAAAATAAGATTTTGTTTTTTGCGTAATTTTTCTTGACGAGGAGTAGAATTCTATCCCCAATGGGCCGGGCGGTGCGGTACTCATACTCACAGTGCATGCAGACCCAGTGCAGGTAGTCCAGGTTGCAGCCCACGTCGT
>JAHWGI010000312.1:340000-527500 GCA_029379305.1 Frankliniella fusca | reverse complement strand
ACATCGTTTATTTTCGACTTCGATTCATCTTCCTCCTCGAACAATTTTCCTTATCCAAATCAAGGGGCGGCCAACTCATGTATTTCTGTGTACACTTGCCTTGTATTTCTTGTATTTCTAATGTATTTTTCTGTATTTTTCTCGTATTTTTGTTGAGTATTTCTATGTATTTCTGTGTATTGTAGAGTATTTCCTGGTATTTTTAGTGTATTTCTAGAAATACACAGGTATTTCTGTGTACACGTTTTTTTCGGGTTGGCCGCCCCTCGATCCAACTGAGAAACCACCGCGGCGCCCCGTCGCATATTTTATTCATCCCTTCCCTTTTTTCCTCAGTCGAATTCCATCAACGCCCCGCCGGCCAATCTGGGCTGACGTTGCCTCCACCACACACGGCGCGCGTGCGACTAAACGCCACCCCACCCCGCCCCGCCCCGCCCCGCCCCGCCCCGCCCCAGCCCGCAGTACAAACAATAACAAAAAGCACTTGGTCACAGGCTGGACAGGAAACACACACACACACACACACACACAGTGTCTGCTGCTGACCCCGGGAGGTTAATCGAGGGTAAAGAAAGAAAGAAAGTCCCTATGCAGACAGCAAACTTGTACTTTCAAAGAAGTCATCACATTTTTTTTTTTTTTTTTTTTTTTTTTTTTTTAAATGAAAAAAAGGGGGGGATATCATGAATACATTCTGTACAAGACGACTTTGTCCCCAGGAAAGTGCACTGTTAACCCAAGTGTGGAACTGCTCAACACTTGTAAGTGTGCAACTTCCAGTCTGACACGAACATGAGTAAACTCGGCAGTTGTGCAATTGCAAGTGTCAAACTCGCCAGTTGTACACTTGTAAGTGTTCAGCTCGACAGTTGTGGATCTGCATGTGTTCAACATGGGGGGTTTTGCAGGTGGCAGTTGAACACTTGCAAGTGTACAACTGTCAAGTTGAGCACTTACAAGTGTACAAAAATGGCGAGCTTGACATTTGCAATTGCACAGCTGCCAAGTTAAGCACTCGCAGGAGCAGACTGGGCGCTGCATACTGACAAGTGTTTATCAGCGTGACGACATAGGGGTCATATGACACTGAATAAATACGTTAGCCAGCGCTTGCTGGCTTGCGAGATGCTATATGCTACCCCATCACTTGGTGGCTTGCCCCGCCCCCGCTCCTTCCTTTTGGTCTCTAACCGTGATTTATATTTTATCTCCGGAGAGGTGAAGCGGCGCGCGGCACACTACCCCGCCCCACCACACCCCACCCTGCCCCGCCCCGCCCCGCCCCGCCACTCGAACAGTTATTCGCATCGAATCTGATCTGGCACCACTTCAATCAGGCTGATATCTTTCCTCCTCCTGCTCGGCTCCTACGCGCCGCGCTGCACGCGCTGCGCTCCCCCCGGCGGCAGCGTCCAGAACTAGTCGATAACTGTTGTTGGGTTGGCAAACGCGTATAAATAAATCGCTCATAGAGTCGCAGCGCGCCAAGCGCCACCTGCCAGCCAAGGCAGGGCCGCCACACGCCCGGCATTACTCACTATGGCGCGGCCTGCGCTCTGCAGCGGTGCACCTCTCTCTCTCTCTCTCTCTCTCTCTCTCTCTCTCTCTCTCTCTCTCTCTCTCTCTCCTAACTTACTCACTCACTCGAACCCCGACAGGTTCACATCTCAAGGCCACCCAGTGCCGGCAACACGGTGTAACAGGCGGGGCGGGGGCGGAGGGCCCGAGCGTATACCGATTTTTCTGATTTTTCTTGATTTTTTCTTGATTTTAAGGCCCCTGTAGGAAGACCTTCTTCCTTTCGCCCTAATGTTTCATTTTTCTCGACAATGGATTATTAAGACCACAGCAATTTCTGTCGTACAGATTCTAACGCAATAGCAATAGAAAATAGTTCGTAAAATTAGAAAATTTTGAAACTGTGTCTGATTGCAAATTGTCGGACCAGATCCGAGTAATTTCAATTCCAATGTGTAAACTCAGTTGCTAAGGCAACAATACCCATGCCGCGTGGGTGGAGCTAGCAGAAGCGGATATGCTCCCTGCTTCATATATCCAGCATTATTTTGGTTCGCTCGTTTCTCAACTCAAAGCTTTGAAAAGCATTTATACTTTAAACAATGACCTAAGCACGACCTTGTGTCTATTTTTCTGTAATGTCTAAAATTCTCTCAACAAATTAAAGGCGAGTTTTGGGAGTTTGATAATACTCCATGAGAGCGATTTGAGGCATCATGTAAAAGTATCTCCTGTGTTAATTGCAACAAGTTCTCAATACTCTTGATAGTTCTGACTTCAGTTCTTTCTCATTTTGAGGCAAGTTGTAAAACCTAGGGTGCCGTTTAACGCGTTAGCGTTAGAATTTTTCTTGACTCTTTCCTTCTTACTTTTTTTTTCTAATTTTATTGTTTTAGGGTGCACACTGATTTTTTTTTTAGTGAAGGAGAAGGACCCCTCGGGCGGTAGGCCCGCTGCCGAGCTCGCGCGCGCGGACTGCCCCTCTACCAGGCACCACACCATCCGGGCTGGACCTTTTCTATTAACGGTGACCAACTGTGTGAATGTCACACACTTGTGAGTGTAAGTGCATGTTACACTCTGGATGTGTAAATGCCACAGACTCTTGTGAGTAAGCATGTTACACTCTGGGTGCGTAAATGTCTCACTGTTATAAAGAAGGGAATGTTACACATTTCTTGGTGTTGAATATCACACATTTCTAAGTAAGTGAATCTTACATATTTCTGGGTGTATGATTGTCACACAGTTCTGAACGTGTGAATGTTACATACTTACGGATCTGTGAATTTCTATTCGAAAACGCCAAAAAGGAAAGGTGCTAAGTTTCCGGAAACTTTTCAAACGCCTGACGAGACTGTATGACACGAAAAACCAACTCAGCTACCGGTGCGCTCCATTCGCACTTCGCACACTAACAGTGCAGTGCCGCTACTCACCGTCTGACGTGAACACCTGCACTTCGCACAGCGAGAGCGAGCCCTCCACGCCCACCAGCTGCAGGAACACATACTGGCCGACGAGCGAGCGCGCGCAGCTGAACATCTTGGTCACACCCTCCTCTGCAACAAAAAAAGGACAAAAAACATTTTTAGACAACAGAAAAGTAAGAGGGGGAAACAACTCTGAAATTTTTGTACACCTCGTAATTTAGAAAAATTCAGGAAAATTCAGAGGAATTCAGGAAAGTTTACAAACATTCACAAAACTTTTTAAAAAATTAGGTTAAATTCAAGCAAAAATTCCCAAATATTTAGACAAAAAAAATCACGAAAATTCACTAAAATTTACAAAAGTTGTTTGCCCCTTGAGAAAAGTGCTCTTTAATCTGTAACTTATTTCCTTACTGCACTGCCACATCCACCCGGGAGGTACAGAGCTCGACGCCAGAAAGCGTATAGGTTTTTTATGACGTCATGTTGATGATATCACGCTCGGCGGCGGAGACAGCCCACCGTAAAAATGATTCCCATGTTGTTATTATTTTTTTTTACGTCGTTTTATTATCCATTCCTCCAGAATTGCCGGCAGACCGCTCCACGATGCTATCTGACCAATGTGCCTGTCTATAGCCCACCACACCGACCACACAGGTGCTTTACATCAAGCTTGACTTTTCTAGATTTTGTGGACAGCGGAAGACATAATTTCATTTACCCCGCAACTTTTCAGGACTTTCTGCAGATTCCGGAAGAGTCCATACCCTGAAATAGGCATTGGGCATGAGACTAGCGGCCTGATCAGCAATGCACTGCCGCTGCCAGGTCGGGCCTCCGCTCCGATCTGCGCGCACATTCGCTAAAGTCTTTTTACGATCGCTCAAGTCCTTCTTATCCAACGTTCGTCCCGCATAATGTATCAACTTTCGGACGAAATTGCGAAATGTCTGGACGTAAATACATTCCGTCTTGATTTCATTTAGAATATCCTCTGAGTCATTTATTTTCTTTTTCAATTATTTTTGAAATTGTTTTAATAGGTTTTACTTAAAAAATGACCTTACCCATGGTTCCTGGGAACCAGGCGCAAAGCGGGTTCCTCTGGAGGTCATGACTGCTGTTGCCGACTCGAATCTCAAGGTCCTGCAATGGTTGGTGACCTGTCGAAAAGAAAAGAAGCAATATAAATATATGACATCATCTGTCTTGCCTCGATATGAAGCCGATCTATTAACCGATACTGAGTCAGGCATCTTTGTCCCCATATAAACACACAATCTGACAATCTTAGCCCGGTATGCCCTTCAGAGCGGGGTTGAGGCGAGGGGTCCTTCACTCAAAAATTATCAGTGTACGCTCTAAAACAAAATCAGTAAAAATAAGAAAAAATAATACCAAGAAAAATCAGAAATATCGAGCAAATTTTAAAAAAGGTGAGAAAAAATCAGTTAAAATCAAGGAAAATCACGAAAAACTAGAAAAATTAGTGTACGTTTGATTTTTAGTGAAGGACTCCTCGGGTTGAGGTCCTCTTGATAAAGCGAAACTTCAAACCAGAGATAAATCGTAGGCAACTTTATATTTATTTATTTTTTTCGACGCGGCACTGTTTTATGCAGACAGGTTCCGTATATTTTGAAAGGCGAGCTCCAGTAAGTCGGGCGTGCGGTGCGCCGTGGCGCCGTCGTCCCCTCCCTCCCGTCCACTCTGGTTATTGTACTTGGCATGCGCAGCGGCGAGGAGCAGGCGATACACTCTGCATACAGGCCGAATAGGGCCTCGCTGACATTTGGAAAACGGCTCTCCTCGGCCTACGGTGCAGCGGGGCAGGGCGGGGCGGGGCGGGGCGGGGCGGGGCGGGGCGGGGCGGGGCGGGGCGGGGCGGGGCAGGGCGGGGCGGGGCGGGGCGGGGCGGGGCGGGGCGGGGCGGGGCGGGGCGGGCCTTCGTTAACTCGAAGAAAACGGACGCTCTCGAATGCACTGCCGCGGTGCACCAGTCTATGCACGGCGGCGGCGAGGGCGCGTGTTACGCAAAAGCGCGCGTAATGGAGAGTCGCGTGCGAATGTGCAAACCCCACGGGATATATTGTGGTCGGTTCCTTTGAAAGTTTTGTCATCTCTTTCATATTTCCATGTTGGAAAACACAAATCAACACCATGAAAAAAGAATCGAAAATAGGAGTTGTTGGTTGGTATATGATAGTGCGTCTGGGTAATGGACAAAGAGCACGCAGTAAAGACAGGGAAAGGGAGAGAAAAGGGGAGGAAAACTAAGAAAAGCTCCCTTGATTTGAGAAAAACTCCTCAGACTTTGAAAAAGTGTCCGCAAAAAATGAGATATAATTTTTTAAAAAATATGAGAGAACCTCCCACATTTTGGGGGAAACACCCTCGCAATCTGAGAGATTTTCCTCAAAATAAAAGAGCTCATCAAAATTTTCCAGTTCTCATCAAAAGTAAAGCATTATTTTCATTATCTTCACACTAAAATACAATGGACTTTTATCGTCCACTGCAAGATGCAATTCTAAGCAACTCTTGCAGACAACAAATTTGCGTCAAATCGATGTACAAAATAAACATGTGTCCATAACCCTGCGATACAAATTTGTCACTAACAATTCGCAACATTGCCTCCAGTCAAGATATGCTAATTCAGGGCTCTGGCATTTCGGTTCCTGGCATTTTCCATAAATTTTTTTCCATGACTTTCCAAACCAAATTTTTGAAATTTTTATGACTTTTTTGAATCCAAATTTTTAAAATAATCGACAAATTTACTTATCAAAATTCTTGGTGAAGTGTCTGAAAATATCTCTTACAAAGAGTTCCCATCACCCAAATTTTTTTTATGACCGTCCCTGCGATTTCCATGACTTTCCTTAACTTTCCACTATTTTTTCCCCATAATCTTCCAGGTTTCCTAAGCTTGTATAGGAACCAGTATAATTGCATCATGTAGCAGACAAAAAAATGTCCATTGCACTTTATAGATGGTGCAGTGTACTGACCGCAGCAGCCGCGGGTGGTGATGCGCACGGTGCGCACGGCGTAGGGCCGCAGCAGGTCCACGCGCCACCAGGGCGACGGCTCCCGCTGGGTCTCGGTGCACAGCCGGCCGTCGTGCACGGTGCTCAGGTCGCCGTCGTTGGCGTTGCCGGCCGCGCCGCCCCGCACCGTCGTCGACTGGTTGGCCGGCTTCCGCAGCGCGACGTTCGTGCCTGGGGAAGAAAATAAAAAATAAATATTATTATTACTTTTAATACATTTACATTATACTGCATTATTAAATATGAAACGTTGAGCGGCGTTCAAAGTGGGCCGGCCTGAAATCTGGGAACTCAAATAATTGATCAGACTTGACCGCACAGAAAGGGGAATCAATTCGCGTGATAGTCGGGTCACTCTATCTCTCTCTATCCGTAAAAGAGGCGTAATAGTACGAGTAGTAGAAGAGTAATAGGAGCGTCGGAGAGTAATAGCTAAAATTCTTCATGTTTCAATCTTATTTGGGTCGTATTGGGCTGAAAAAACCCCTATCAGAGCACACTTGCGAAAAACGAGAAAGTTGCACTCACAAACGAAATGTCAGAAGACGCTATAACAGACTCGTTGGTTAGGATACGTGCATTTTCAACGGTGATAATTTTTCACACAAGTATCTGTGAAATTCGTCAGAAAATATGCGTAATTTCCAGTGCTCAGTAGTGTGCATAATCGGAAATTCACACACCACCAAAGTGGATTTCAGTGTGGTGTCGCAGTGTGGATTTGTCAGCGAGTGTCAGCAGCTGCCCCTGCCCTGCCCAACCCCGCCCCACTGGTGGTCACTGCGACACGGTGGTCACGACTCGCTGGCACCGCTCTGCAGGGCGCGTGCGCGGCCCTGCTCTGCTCTGCTCTGCGCATGCGCAGCCCGCTGCACGACCACCTCTATATATCTGCGCGGTCTGCGACTGTCCCGACGCGTTCGTTAGGGAAGCCCTCGGACCCACGCGCTCCAGCCCGCGCGGCCCACATTTCACCAGCTGCTTTTGACAATTTTTTATATAAAAAATCGTAAATTCTAGGAGAAAATTTAAGCAGTAAAATGCTTACTAAACACCAAAGAGCTGCAGTAAACTGGGGTATACTTTTTCAAATCGTAGGCCTTAAAATCTCTACGGCTTCGTAACTAATAACCAGAAATGCAACTTAAAGCGTTCTGTTAACAGATGTAGTATGTATGCGCTATCGATGAAGGAATAACTGTTCAACATTTCACACACATTTATCCAATGACGAGCGGCTAGGAAAGTTTGACAACAGGCTATGCATCTTTACCTTCCAGAGAATAACGAACTAGAAACTGTTAAGAAACTTGGCATCTACATTGATTTCACGGCTTTGTTTCAATGAGTGCCCGTAACGGATGATGTTCTTAAGTAGAGCTCTGTTTATCTCTCAACACATGTGTTCTCAAGTCAGGGGATTTTCAGCATTTTTCACTTCTTTTTTTTCTCTTCCTCTGTAGTCTGCCTCGTTTGCCGAGCGCGGGCTCTCGTGATTGCTGCGGCACGGCGTTCGCGTCGTGGAGTGCAGCCGATCTGTCACGTGACAGCCTTCTGGAGCAGAACGGCAAGGCGGGGCGGGGCGGGGCGAGGCGTGGCGGGGCGTGGCGGGGCGTGGCGGGGCGTGGCGGGGCGTGGCGGGGCGTGGCGGTGCAACATTACGCCTGGACCGGGCCGCGCCGGCGCGAGGCTACTGAAGGACAATCTCTGGCCGGCCCGCGTAGCGGACACCGCCATGGCGCCATGGCCATATAAATTGTCGGGCCACTTGCTGCTGGCTGCTGGTGCGGGTCCCGCGGCCCCCGCAGCCCCGCCGCCGCACGAGGTAGTGGGTCAGGTAGCCGATGATGTCCGTCTGGCGAGGGAGGGAAAACGGTACGCGCTGCCGTGCAAGTGCATGGGGCGGGCGACACGGAAACATTTACTCTGAAATTTTTGTGCACTTTGTAATTCATAAAAATTCAGAAATATGCAGAAAAATTTCGAAAAATTTGAAAAAAATCAAAAATTCACGAAAATTCACAATTTTACCTCAAAAATTGAGGTAAAATTCAAGTGAAAATTCACAAACCTTCATAGAGAGTTTTCACCAAAGTTCAAAGTTGAAGAAGAAGAAGAAGAAGAACGCAAAGTGGTTTATGATTAAATTCAAAAGGGCTATGGGCCCCATACTGCCGAATCAATCGGTTTCTTTATGATTGACAAAAAAACACTATTAATAAAAATGAAAGAAAAAAGACAGACAGTTTAAGCCCCATAAAATATGTAACGAAAAATGCAAATTGTAATTTTGACAAGATTTAAAAAAAATAAATAATGAAGAGAAGGAGGAGGAAGAAGCTACAGTTGAGGCTGGCACGGGCACGGCCACATTGTTCTGAAGCGGTGAGGTTATGGTGCCGTGAGTGTATGACACAGGCGCGGTCGCTGATTTGGCTCCGGCCGTGCGCCTATATCTCCAACAGACCCGGGGCATTGTCACGCGTGCTGCACGTCCCAGTGCGTGCGTGCAGGCATGCGTGAGTGTGCCTCCTCCTCATGATGATGATATACGTTATCCAGTTCAGCCTGCCCCGCATTGTCTCGCTTTTGCGATGCGTTATCCTGGCGTGGCAAGCGTCGTGCACGGGGCCGCGGGAGGGGCCGGGCGGGGCCACGCCTGCACAGGAATGTCACTCGCTTGCGAGTGAGTGTCTTTTCCACACGCCTGTAGGTGCGCAACACTCGTACAGGTGAGCTAATATCAATTCGTACAAAAGATTCGCGTCTGCATGGGTAAAATAGAGAGAAAATAAAAAAAAATTGCAGGTGTACTTTCACAAAGAATTTTACAAAGTGGCTACGGTTAGAAGGATCTCAAAAGTTTGTCTAGGAGGACTGCCGCTAAGTATATCTTAGAGAGGGTTCGGTCACTGGTAAAAAAAATAGACAATAAAAACTAATAAAAAACGAGCAAAAACCGAAAACCGTAAAAACCGTCATTGTACTCGAAAAACAAAAAACAGTGAAAAACTGTAAATTCAGCGTCACCTTCCCTACACTTTACAAAAAGTTTTTACGGTACAATAATGACTTTACGAAGCACGGTGTCACCCGTTGCTAAAACGAAGTATTTTTTTTATCTCCTTTCTATATATATTTTTTAAAAAAGATTTTACAGTGATGCATAGTTGTGGCTATGAGAACCGCATGGACATGCCTCTCGATGTTTCTGAACACACATATGGAGGCCTCTCCACCGCTCTGGAGCTGCATGGCGGCGCACCGCGCGGCGAGGCGCTCGTCGAAAGGTCTCCGTTCCGCTGAATCCTCGTCAAAGGTCAAGCGGCCGACAGAGATGCGTGTCCCTCCGCCGCCGGGGTGGTCGCAGCAGCGGAGAGCAGCTGACCAGAGCAGTGACCAGACAGGGAGAGAGAGAGAGAGAGAGAGAGAGAGAGAGAGAGAGAGAGAGAGAGAGAGAGAGAGAGAGAGAGAGAGAGAGAGAGAGAGAGAGTGAGTGTGTGAGAGAGAGAGAGAGAGAGAGAGAGAGAGAGAGAGAGAGAGAGAGAGAGAGAGAGAGAGAGAGAGAGAGAGAGAGAGAGAGAGAGAGAGAAATGAAAGAAAGGTGTTCGGGCGATAATAACCACTTCACTTCATAAGGGTTTCTTGTGGTGCTCGTCAGAGGCGGCAGCCGGATCCTCCTCGGGCCTCACAGGCCGCCCCGCCCCGCCCCGCCCCGCCCCGCCCCGCCCCGCCCCACCCCGCCCCACCCCGCCCCGCCCCGCCCCGCCCCGTCAGGAGCCCCCACGGCCCCCCTGAGGCTCGCCGGGGGCGTGCCGCCCTGCCCTGCCCTGCTCTGCCCTGCCCTGCCCTGCCGCTGCGTGGCACCACGACAGCCTCTGACATTTTCATATACTGGGGCACGCCAGGCGCCCGGCCCCGTCCTATGCCCGGCGGCCCGGGCCGGCTCAGAGAGGCTCGCGTACAGACACGAGGATCCAATGCCGTGGGATCGAACCCCTCAACACGACGGCGCTTCTCATTTTCACGGGAGAATTCACAATGCCGCATCGTGGGCTCTTCCATATATTATTTCAACCTAACTGTTCCGCGGGTCGTTCTTGTTGTTGGTGTATCCTAGCAGCTGGACAGATCTAAAATGAAAATATTACGTTGTGAGTTTTAGCGAGTAGCCAGCCACAAACAATGTACAGTACAACATGATACGTGTGCGCACCGAATATAGAATACGCAGGCGCTAGGCAACGAGCTGGCTACCGCGGCCTTGACACTGAGGGCGAGAGAGGCCGAGGCTGCAGAGAGAGAGGGGCAGAGGGAGACAGAGAGAGAGAGAGAGAGAGAGAGAGAGAGAGAGAGAGAGAGAGAGAGAGAGAGAGAGAGAGAGAAAGAGAGGGGGAAACGCTGGCGTCACCCACACTAGGCGCGAGGCGGATGTGCGCGGTATCCATGAATTTCCAGACTTTATACACTGTAAATCGAGGAGTCAGAAATCTCGCTCTCAGGGGAGCGAGATTGGTGACCCAAATTTTGTCACTCCTGGGGAGTCATATTATTAAATATCACTCCTTTTGAGTCGCTTCTATGACTCAAAACGAGCGATATCTAGTGATCTCGCTCGATTTGAGTGAGGCTTATCACTCCAAATGAGCGATATAGAATTTCCTCACTCCTTTAGGGCAACGTTATGTGCCTCGCTCAATTTCAGTCAGAAACATGACTCTCAGATTTACAGTGTACGAACACCGGTCCTAATTAATATGATCCCACACCTGTTTTCGTTCCCAAAGTGAATAAGAGAATTGTGTAACCGGAAGGCGGCTGTCGGTGGCGTAGTTGACGGCAAACGGTTGAGCGTCTCAGTATAGCGGTTGAGTGGTTCAGCAGAAGAGTTTTGAGACACGGTTGAGTGGCTCAGGCCCCCAGCAGAGACGGTCGAGCAGTCGCTCAGCACAGCGGTTGACAGGTCACGCACCCGGAAGGGAGCGGACGAAGGGAAAGGAAGCCGGGAGACAACACATTGGCCTTGGCAGCTAACTAGTCCGCAGGGCGGCAGCAGAGCAAAGCAGGGCAGGTCCTTCGCTTTAAGTTCAAGCGTGAACAGCTTTTTCTAAATTTTCTAGTTTTTCGTGTTGTTCCTTGATTTTTATTGATTTTTCCCCTTTTTTATAACGTTTCTTGTTTTAATCTGACTTTTACTGATTTTCACTCTAAATGCGAAGGGACATTTTATTGACCCTTGAACTAGAAACAATGTGTTTGTCCATAGCGCTAGACAACAGGTTTCATGGACAAAAATGTGGCTTTTCATACACAAGTTGTGTAATTAGAAGGGACAAAATGTCCCTCAAAAATATTGTGCCCCTGTTTGCAACAAATTTGTTGCAGAAGTGTCAACGTATTTCAACGTCCGTAGGCGTGGACAAATTCTTTGTCCATAAAAAATGAAACAAATTCGTCTCGTTGGTGTACAAAATTGTGCAAAGCTGTACACAATTTGTCTGGTTTTGGAACAAATTTGCATCCTTTCTGGATGTGCACAGAAACGTTTCTACACCAGGAACGAAATTGTTCTTTCACATTTAGAGTGTTTTTTTTTCTGATTTGTTTCTAGAATTTTTTTTACTGATTTTATTATAGGGTGTACACTGATTTTGAGTGAAGGACTAGCCGAGCAGCCGTGCTACACACACCCGCCGACGAGAAATATCTATGTCCGTGCGGACGTGAAGCCGTTGAATGAAACCCTCCCCGCGCGAGCGTGTTTGTTTTGGAGGCTCAGCCGCTACTACAAGCTGAGCTGAGCGGGGTATGATCACAGGGAAATTTCTATTTCATTCACTGACCACACCGCACCGGGCGACGCGACCCAGCCCGGCGGCCGTACTTTACTGGCACTTTATGGAGTTGTACGCGCGGCACCAGCCAGCAGAGTACCGATGAGGGAATGAGGGGGCCGTAAAGGGCCCCGCCCCGCCCCGCCCCGCCCCGCCCCGCCCCGCCCCGCCCCGCCCCGCCCGGTGAAGTATAATAAATACTGATTATCGAGTTGGCTTTTGAGTCGTAATGATCTGGCCGTCCTGGAGCGTCCAGCCCGCCCCGCCCCGGAGGCCTCCTGGAGAAAGGGAGTTGTCATTGTTGTGCGGGCTGCAGGCGGCTGCTGGAGCCCGCTGGAGCTGGAGGGCCTGCTTGGCCTGCTGGAGGATGACTCGACTCCACGCCGCCCTCCTCTCGTAGCGGCAGAGCGGCAGCGTCACTGTACGCAGCGCCGCGGATAATAATTATCGACCTCAAAAAAAAAAAAAATAAAAAAAAATGGGAAGAACAGGACGAAAAGGAGGCGGGGATACACAAACAACGTGGTAACGTTGCGCACCTGGGAATTGAATAAAAAAACGATGTAAGAGATGTGCCAAGGAGAGGTGACTTCCTGGCGCTCTCTCTCTCTCTCTCTCTCTCTCTCTCTCTCCGCGCGGTTCAGCAATAGCCGCCTCAAATAAAAGCGCTCAACCTCAACCGGGTGGAGCAAAAGAGCAGAGTCCCGCCCCGCAGCAGGCCGCAGGGTGGCGCTGCGCTTTTCCCGTCGTGACGTTTCCAAAGCGTTCGGAAAGCAATTTCAGTGCCGTCTGGACCAGAAAAAGAGATCTAAGCGTCGCTCGGCCGCCGCGCCGCCGCCGCGCGGTGCCGCGGGGGCATCGGAGACCTGAGCGCGGGAGGCACACACCACGCTAAGAAAAGCCCGCGCGGTGAAAACTCTCCGCAAGCAGCAGTGCTGGAGGAGCCACTGCTGTAGCTAATTAACAAGGGAATCCGGTGTTCGCTTCCAACCAGAGAATCGTCCCCCCCCCACCCTAAAAAAAAAGAAAGAAAAGAAACAGACGCAAATATTTTTTTGGAAAAATTAAAACTACTGGTTTTTACTATCCAAATCAAAAACTTACTGGGATCAAAGAAATATGATTGAATTGTGACGAAAATTTTTATGTATTAAAAAGAAAAGGAAGATTCGAGGAAGAAAATAAATATCTAGTTTCATTATTTCGACTATCTGAAAGAAAGATTCCCTTGAATCAAGCAAACTTCGTGTTAGAGAACCGATTCTATGGGTGATTCAAATACGCAGGCACTGAGGAGGATTTTGTTTTAAAGAATTGCAATTTAAATGTGTAAAAAGCCGCGGCTGACTCAACGAGCCTGAAGGTCCGTCGATAGTGTTCCGCACTCGTAGAAGCGGTCGCGGATTGCCAAACACGAGGAGGGGACTCACACGAAATTTGCAGAATGATTTTTTAGACTTGATATTTTAAATTACTTTTTTTGGATTTTCAAGGAAGATTTCTGTCGCTTGGTGATATATTTCGATCATGTACCCCTACATCTGCCTATTTTCTATCTTTTTAAAAGTTTTTGGTCCTTTCTTTCTTGTTTTATCGGAGTTTTCTGTATCTTTCTTCTTCATTTTTTTTATTTGTTTGTATTTTTTAAATGATTCTGCAGAGACTGTGCAATGATTTCTCGAGGTGGCTCCGCCCTCGGCCTAACCCTCCGCTCCGCAACGCGTCTCACTAATCGATACTGCAGCTTTTTCGTGCATCACTGCACGAGGTAATGTTTTGACCGCCTCTCAATTCTTGTGGTGACGTAATTTAAGCCCGACCCCTTGGACACTATCGCATCGGCCGGCGTTACTTCATTAGCGTAGCCCCGCCCCGCCCCGCCCCGCCCCGCCCCGCCCCCCGTCCGGGCGCCGTTCTCATGGCACAATACTCTGACCACAACGCGGCTGGCCGCACACCCCCGACGGTGCCCCCGGACCCGCCCCGATCCGCCCCGCCCCGCCCCACCCCGCCCCGCCCCGGACCAGTTTGTGGCAGCAGTCGCGTTTTACTTTCCTTCGGACAAAGCGGGTAGGGTGGGGCAGGGCGGGGCGGGGCGGGGCGGGGTGGGGCAGCCGCGCCGAGAGCTGTTGTTTAGCGCTCGCGGCGGTGTCCTTCTAATTCCGCGGGCATTGAGCCTGAGGTAGAAAGTGGTGGAGCGGGCCGGGCGTGGCAGGTCGGGGTGATGTGGGGCGGGGCGGGGCGGGGTGGGACGAGACCCGGGCGTGGGCGCATTCGTAAAAGAAGCTGGGCCTTAATGAAGTCTCTCGCTTGCGAGACACAGTCGACTTCCATCAGATCGGGCGGGGCACGCTGCTCGCGGCTCTCAGGAGAGCCGGGGACGGGGCGGGCGCTCTGTTCCGGAGGGAGCGAGCAGCCAGGCGCCAGGCGCATCGCGAGGTGCGAGATTCTCAAATATAACCCATTTAACGGGCTCCGCAGCATATCTTTCGCGGGACCGAAGATTTTTCTCATCACGTATGTTTTTTTTTTTTTTTTTTTTTTTTTTTAATTTTTAAAATTTTTCCCAGTTTCTTGGTTATTTGTTCTCGGTGTTTCGGATTTTTCTGTAACTTTGAGCAAATTTATTTAAAAGCGACAGGACCTGACATCGACCATCTCGGATTCTGACGATATTTAGTGGGCAGGTTGCGTACCTACACTGTAATTTGGGGGTGTTCCAAATGTGTACGCCTTAAGGCGTTTGCTACAGGATCCAGAGCGACATTTGGCGTCTACTTTTAGGACACCTTTTGGCGTATAGATTCTAGACACCTTTGCCCATACCACTCCCACATCACAGCATGGACCAGTGGCCAGAGGTGTACACAGGGCATGCACCTGGTGTGCATAATACGTACATCCTGAAAGGTGCTCACATCCTGTACACCCTTTCAGCGTGTGCTGTGATGTGGGAGTGGTATGGGCAAAGGTGACTAGAATGTATACGCCAAAAGGTGTTCCAAAAGTAGACGCCAAATGTCGCTCTGGATCCTGTAGCAAACGCCTTAAGGCGTACACATTTGGAACACCCCCAAATTACAGTGTAGGTGGGAGTCTCCAACCAAAATTTTAGATCGAAAAAAAATTTATTGACTGAGCTGTAGGCAATTAACGTTTCTTTACCCTTCATTTTGGGTATTTTGGATAACGTCCAGGTTTTTAGTCCGAGGTGGTTAAAATTTGGTTTCCCCGAGTAAAATTGGCCAAGGAACAAGAATATGGCCACAGATTCGACCCATCGGTCGTGCACGACGAATAAAGTCGATATTTTGGCCAAAAAACGTCTAAATTTGCTACAAAATACCCAAATCTTGGGTATTTGAACTTTTTTTCGGAATCTTGACGTTTCCTTGACACCGTCTAGTAGAAAAAGGGCCAAGGAAGCCAATGAGCTTTAGCTCATATTTTTAGGACAAACCGTTCAGGAGCCACAGCGTAGCAAAGTTGGGTCTATCTTGTGGGATCTTAACGAAGCCGGTTTTGGGCATCCTGGAGCATGCAGATCTACTCCCTGAATTTCTCTGAATTTTTCAGAATTTTTCTAAATTTTCCTGATTTTTTTCTGATTTTTTTGAATTTTTCTAAATAACAAGGTGTACAAAAATCCAGATTAGTCCCCCCCTCGGTTTTCCGCCTTCTTTCGCGCCGCGCTACTATTGCTGGACGCAGGGAGCAGATCTGCATGCCCCAGGACCGCCCAGGACGCCCAATACCTGCTTTGTTAAGATCCCACAAGATAGGCACAACTTTGCAGCGCTGTGGTTCCTGAACGGTTTGTCCTAAAAATATGAGCTAAAGCTCATTGGCTTCCTTGGCTCTTTTTCTACTAGAAGGTGTCAAGGAAATGTCAAGATTCCGAAAAAAAGTTCAAATACCCAAGATTTGGGTATTTTGTAGCAAATTTAGACGTTTTTTGGCCAAAATATCGACTTTATTCGTCGTGCACGACCGATGGGTCGAATCTGTGGCCATATTCTTGTTCCTTGGCCAATTTTACTCGGGGAAACCAAATTTTAACCACCTCGGACTAAAAACCTGGACGTTATCCAAAATACCCAAAATGAAGGGTAAAGAAACGTTAATTGCCTACAGCTCAGTCAATAAATTTTTTTTCGATCTAAAATTTTGGTTGGAGACTCCCACCTAGGTACGCAACCTGCCCACCAAATATCGTCAGAATCCGAGATGGTCGATGTCAGGTCCTGTCGCTTTTAAATAAATTTGCTCTTTATAACTTGTAATTTTAAGTAATTCTTAACTTATTTTTTTCTGGGGGGGGGCGTATAGGGAAGCCCTAGACCAGACCAGCCTAGACGCAGCCAGAACAGCCCCGCGGGTCTATTTGCACTGCAAGCGCCGCCCCGCAACATGTTGCGTGAGCGGCGTCGAACAGGTACGGGTGTACGCGCGTGCAGGCGGACGGACAGATAGTCAGACAGGCAGACAGACAGGCAGACGGCGCGGGTAACTCATCGACGCTGCGGGATCTAAGAGGGGCTCTGGCGCGCGCGCGCCTTCCTGGAGTCAAGGGCCCAAGGCCCGCAGGGCAAGGATGGAAAAGAATCGGCATATAGGCACCAGGAACCGCGGACGAGAGGTCGCCAACTGCGCCTCCAGCAATGGACGGAAGAATATTGGTAATTATAAGTAATATCAGAGTAATTTTGTATATTGAGGAGGAGGTAATATTGTCAGCAATGTGGGTAATATTACTGACAAAAATATGAGTAATGTCGATGTAATATTAAGGTATTATCGGTAATATTTAAGTAATATTGGTGTAATATCAGTCCCGTGAACAAAGGCATATCAGAGTTGACGAACCCTCGACCACGGACGCGCAGCTCAGGTATACATCAGACATCAGAAACAAATCAAGCTCAAGATGACTTTGCAACGCTCCTCAACGCGGGCTTCTAGCTAAGCTACACGGCAACTACCGGCGCCCGCGGGGGTTTCCGCTTCCGTAATACCCTGATCCGGCGGGTATAGCGCGGTTCAGTATTATGCTATACTGATAAATATCAAACCATGCCCCAAACATCAGAAAATTTATTTAGCTATACCCGCTCTAATACGGATACACGGTAAAAACGATGTCTAATTTTTTGAGGAAAAAGGGAAAACTTTGAGGACCTTGTATACTTTGAGGAAAACTCCTTAGATTTTGAGGAAGTCCCCTCAAAATTTGTGGAAATTTCCCTTATTTTTTGAGAAGTTTTCCTCAAAATCTGAGGGGTTTCCCTCAAATTACGGAAGTTCCTCAAAGTTTTCCCTCTTTCCTCAAAAATTCAGACATTGTTTTTACCGTGTAGATATACCATGTGATACCCAGAAGTGGGAAGAAGGGGGAAAAATAAAACTTTTCTTAAGTTAACAACATTTTGACCGAGTCAAACAACTCTCTCTCTCTCTCTCTCTCTCTCTCTCTCTCTCTCTCTCTCTCTCTCTCTCTCTCTCTCTCTCTCTCTCTCTCTCTCTCTCTCTCCCTCTCTCTCTCTCCCTCTCTCTCTCTCCCTCTCTCTTCCTCCCTGCGAGCATCTCAAGGCCGGACACGCGCCCGTCTGTCTCGTCTCGCGCGCCCATTCAAGACGACCCCCGCCCCCCCTCCCTCCCCCTCACTGTCGTTTGTGCGGCAGGCTTTTTAGTTCCGCTCGGACGGTCGCGACCTCTCGCGGCTCTCACGCCTCACGCCGCCATGCACCGCGCACTCGACATACGCGCCCACCGCCCTTCAGCAGAAACGGAAAGTCAACACAAGCTGAACACTGAGTACATCTCGCGGTGACCTCACAGTGTAACCATTCACCGCGGGAGGTTTCAGGAGTGAACACATCAAGCTAAAGTTTATGAACTAGTAATTTACCTTTACCGCACAAACCTGAAAACCCGAGAGTTCGAACGTCGCAGAGTGGAATTGCAGGTGTACTAAATCCGTAGGAATTCCAAAGTGGCGATGGGAATCACACGTGACAATTTGTTCGAATTTGTGCAAAACAGTTGAACAGAAAGGATGTCCCGTTAAGTTGAACTGGTCCACAGACAAGCCGCCACGTGTGAGGCGAATTTCACCGCCACAGACAGCAGGACACAGGGAGAGAGGGGAACCTAAAAGATACTGAACAGCACTCAGATGGCCGCGCTTCCTTGTCGGCGTTTGAAAATCACAGAAAAACAAAATCCTCCTGGTTTAGGAATAATGGTCCTGAAAGTGGTCGGTCTGAGAGGCGTGCCGCCCCGCCGCGCCCCGCCCCGCCCCGCCCCGCCCAGTCCCCACACACATTACCCTAATTGAGGGCCGGGGCGCGCGACGGAGCGGCGGCGTCGCCGCCACGGGAAATAACAGTTTCCGAGGAATTTCTCCTCTTAATCCTCGTGTCAAGGCGCGGGGCAGGGCGGGGTGGGGCGGGGTGGGGCGGGGTGGCGGCGCGGCGTGACGCTCGACGCACCGCGTTACCCCGCCAGGTGCCCCCCTCTACCCCGCCCCGCACCGCCGCCGTGTCTTGGCCGGGAGGTGCCCGGGTGGTGCGTGCACGCCATCACCTTGGAGAAGACGAGGCGATAGAGGCGAACAATCCATTACAGCGCGACCGGGCGGGCGCGGTGCCGGCGCCGGGCCGCGCAGGACGAAAAAGGGACTTGGACCGCGAGCGCCGCGAACACTTCCGCTTCCTCCCTGCAGGCTCTGCAGCAGGGCCTTGTTGTTGTGGCGGCGCACGCAACACGCGCTCGCGCCTAGGAACTCTTGTGATTTTTTTGGTGAATTTTTTGATTTTTTAAAATGAATTTTCGTTCATTTCTTTTGTCAATCTTAGATTGAAGTTTTTCTAAATTTTTGTGATTTTTTGTCTAAATTTTCCTTTTCTGAATTACGAGGTGTTTAAAAATTCATGAGTAGAGTGCAACGCACATCAGTTGCAACAACGGCTCGACTCCTGCGAGACTCGGGGTAGGCCGCCCCGCAGCACACTCGTGAACTGGTGGGCAGGTGTTGCCTACCCACCGGGCGCTCTGCGAGAGCTTTCGCACTCAGCGCAGCGCACAGCTTTATCGCTTTATTCGCGCGGCACAATAGGCGTCGTATTTGCAGGAAGCGCGCGCTTGCCTCCGCCGCACCTCTAACACAGCGGCGCGCCCTTTCACGGCGGTTGCGCTGGCAGCCCCGCCCCGCCCGCCCCGCCCCGCCCGGCCCCGCCCCGCCCCGCCCCGCCCCGCCCCGCCACGAACTGACTACAGTCCGCTTGACCGGCGCGGGGCGGTCCGGTCCGGGGATATCGAGATGACCACACACAGGAGCATCTCCGATACGCGATATCGCCACTATCGCCTCCACACACAATGGTCATGAGAGAAGTGCAAGGGGACTGGAGTAGAGGGCAATAACAGCCGCACACGGGACGGAGCAGCACAAGAAGGGGGCGGTGGAGACCACTATCAAGACTAACGATGGGAACCGCGCCGCTCTGCGCGCGCGCGTCCTAAAGCACACAGTCAGTCGGGATTATTTTAACATCACCTCTGAAATAGGAGCGCGCGCGGGCAGGGCTGAGCGAGCAAGAGAAGAAGTGAGAAAGGGAGAGAGTGAGAGAGAGAGAGAGAGAGAGAGAGAGAGAGAGAGAGAGAGCGAGAGAGCGATGCCCTCGCAACTCTATCCGGACCGCGTGCAGCAGCTACCTTCCGGTGCGTGGTGAGGCGGGGTGGGGTGGGGTGGGGCGGAGCAGCGAGGTGCAAGCAGCAGCCACCTGACCTTGAGAGAGGGCCCACCCCACCCCGCCCCGCTCCTCCCCGCCCCGCCCCGCCCCGCCCCCCGCTGCGTTGCATTCACTTCTCGTCACGCGGAGGCCCGAGCTCTTCGCCGGGGGTCCCAACTCCCCCTCTCTCACTCCTAACCGCATTTACGCCTTTTTACACCTTTCTTTAAAAAAAGTTTTCTTTCTCCATCGACACGAATACACGGAGGAGGCCTCTCGCGTGCGTTCCTCCCGCGTAGAATTCCAAAATTACAAGTAAATCGGGTTCCTCACGGCAACATGGGGAAAAGGGAATCAATTATGAGGTTGCTACACGCTATTGGTGCACTTTGATTCGATGAGTAAGACAACAAATAAGACTCCGGAAATTTACGGTGCATCAAAAGCACAAGGCAACCCAAGTAGTGTCCCACCCCACAAAAAAGCGCACTAGGCGGAAAAGTCACCGGTAAATTCATTCCAAAGGTGCGAATATGAATCCACAAACTAACAAGTGTGTAAATAAGAATGCAAGCAAGTGCGCGCGTGGAAAATTCACATACTCACAAAAGTGAGAGTAGAAATTCACACAACTACAAGAGTGCAACATGCATATACTCGGGTTTCAAAGCGGAGTGTGCCAAGTACCACCATGGCGGTTCGAACACCATGTAGCCTTACAGCATCTGATAACATGATCGTGTGCTAGGAGAATCAAGAGAATGGAGGGCATGAGAGAATGATAGAGGAGACTGGAGAAAGGATAAGCCGCGCGCAGCGCGCAGCCGGCCAAGGTGTTCCGGGGGTACAGCACAGCACAGCACTGCCGCCGAGTGTCTCCCGTTTCGCTTCTGTTCCGAGCGCGAGAGGGCCCCGCCCCACCCCGCCCCGCCCCACCCCGCCCCACCCCACCCCGCCCCACCCCGCAAGTACTACTGAGATTGGCAGCAGTGACCTGGTGGTAGCGACAACAAGGCTGTCGTGACGTGCCGGGTATAACAGGGCCGGAGGCAGGCAGTCAGAGACGTTGAGCCTTTCCGAACACGAAATAAAATATTCACGAAGATTTACCTCTTTTTTGAAGAGAGGGAAACAACTCTGAAATTTTTAAACACCTCGTTACAGGAAAATTAAGAGAAATTCACACAGATTCGCACCAAAAAAAATCAGAAAAATTCACACAAAAAATTAGGTACAATTCAAGCAAAAATTCACGAAAATTCAGAAAAATTCCCGAAATCCCCAAAAAACTTGTACACCAAAATTCAGGGTTGTTTCCCCCTCGTAGTTTTCGTAAACAGTACACTGGTAAAACAAGTGTTTAATATTGCACGTCAATTTTGGTGTTTAAATTTTAAACACCTCCGAAAAGTTCCCATTTGGTTTCTATTGATAACATAGAACTGTGTGCGTCCAAGTGTTCAGAATTTAGACGTATAGCAAACGTTTAAAATGTGCACACCATGTAATGTGCAACATCATAACTTGCACACGTTGGAGTTTAAATTATGCACACTTGTTTTACCAGTGTACAATGGCAACTCTATACTTTCTCCTTGCAATTTAAGGATTTTTATTTGTTTTTTACCGACTCTTTTCACTTAAAATTTTGTCGTTTAAGCTTCAATGCAACTTTTCCCCCAATTGTTGCTTCGAAGGTATTCCGATTTTTTTTTCCATTGCACTTCTCACATCAAACAGAACTTTCTCGACCCGGCTGTAAACTAAATTTTAAGGAGGTCAGCATGCAAATTACACAAAATTAAAATAGAATCCAGTGTTAGGGCGTAGGCGTAGAGCGCATACGCAAACTTTAGTCTCATGTGTCTCATAGTAGACTATAGAGACTACAGGACACTCGCCTGCCACGCACAGCACAGGTGTATTCGTAGGAGTTTCTTCGTGGGGCTCGACTAATGCATACGGCCTTTGGGCTGGGCCGCCCTGGTGGGGGTGCCAGCGCTTTTGTATTGGCTTTTAAATAGCGGTCTGATGTACAGCGCCCCCTACCTCCTATCCCCCCTCTCTCTACTCCGATAGGCACTCTCGCGTGCGAGGTATCAGCCGGCGGAATCTGTCATGACATGTCCTGCAAGATGGGGGTGGATGGACGGCAAGGGCGGGCAGAGGGGAGCGGAGGGGCTGGAATATCATCGTGATGGGAGGTGACCTGTCACCTTTCCGATCGATTTCCTCCGTGTACCTTTTTTCCTCCCTCTACCTTCTGACGCGCGAGCCGCGCAGAAATGGCTCTTTTAAGCTCCGCAACTTAAGTAATAAAAAGAAGCGCGGGGTGCTTATTCAGAGAGGTAGAACGTTGGTTTTGACCGCACGAGTCCTCCAACCCCGACATTGTCTGGATGATTACAGTGCGAAGGGCGAATGGGCGGCATAGGACACTGACATGAAGGGGCGTAGGGTGAGGGGGAGGGGCGAGGGGAGGGGAGGGGGAGGGGGAGGGGGAGGGGGGAGGGGGAGGGGGAGGGGCGAGGGGAGGGGAGGGGGAAGTCAGCCAGCGTGCGGACGTCACACGCAAGCACACGCTCACAAAGTACTTTATGGAGATTGCAAAGGCGGCAAAAAAAACAACAACTAATATTTAAAAAAATGTTTTGCTTTTGTCGTTTTGCGCGATGAAACCGAGCCTTAAGATTGCCGGAGGAGATGGACAACCCAGGGCATAACCCTGCAACAGTCAGTTTCTCCCATGGGCATTCTCCATAGGTTTCCAGCGCATACCCTGGAGTGCTTCATTCAAAAAAATAAGTGTACACAATTAAACAATATCAGTAAAAAATACATTAAAAAATCAGTAAAAATCAAGAAAAAGTAGAACAAATTGGTGAACGCGTGAATTGATAGTGAAAGGACCCCTGACCCCTCGTTCCATCTCTCCTGCGGGGGAAATCAAATGGCTTTGGTTTTCACGTGTGAACTGAAAACACATGTTGTACGTTGAGGCCCAAAAGAAAAACAAAATCAATATACGTTGCAAACAAATGAGACCGACGTAACGTAACAGGTCTCCGCGCGGACCCGTGCCGCGGCGAGCGGTCGGGAGCGCCACCGCCGGCGGCGGGGCGGGGCGGGGCGGGGCGGCCCACACAGACGATGAAGAATGACACAATCGACAACGAGCCGATTCCAACAACAAAAGCCGACGACGCCGAATTTCGCACCGCAGCGGCCGGGCTGTCTAGGCGGCGTAAGGAAAGGAGACGGAGACGAGGGGATGCGTTGCGAAAACCAGAGCAGCGGAGCAGCTCGGCTCAACTGAGCGCCGAGCCGGGCCGAAGCTTTCCTAGCCAGGTCGGCTCCTCAAGCTCCAGCCCCGTGCCGACTGCAGGCCGACTCGCTTCGATTCGTTTCCTCGAGTCGACAATTGGATGGACCGTAAATCTTTTCTCCAGGTCAGGTAGGGTCGGCTGCTCTGCGCTGCGATGCGCCGCCCCGGCAAGCTGCTTGTTGCAATGCGCTCGGCCCGGCCCGGCCCGGCCCGGCCCGCCGCGCGATTCGACCCACTTCCAGCTGTTTGGCACGGTGCTCAGAAAAAGGAAAACGCACTTCACATATATTTTATTTTTAAACAGGGTCTTAAACATTTTCCTTTCTTCCTCTTTCTTTATTTATTCGTTCTACAACGAAACCATCTGGGTTCGTAAACTTCTCTCGATCGCGTACGAAGAAAAAATCGCTGGTTACTATTGGCATCAAAATGTCAATATTTATGTCATATTGTAGATAATATCAGTTTGTAAAATAAGAGGGAATTTCTGCATTGACGGCCCTCGAAAAGAAGCGTAGAAATTCAAAATCCCACAAAACGGCAAAAATTACCACTTCCGCAGTCTGATGATGCCAAAGGGGGAAACGACTCTGGTAATCCGGTGTCCGGTAATCCGGCGAACATCGTGTTAGTAATCCTTGATCTGAATTACCCCAAAATTGAAATATTCCGGGGGTTATCCGGGGTAATCCAGAGTAATCCGTTGTTAATCCGGCAAATTTTTCGATTTAATCAGGAGCTTATCCACGGGTTATTCGGGTAATGCGTAATCCGCTGCTGACACAAAGTATTCCAGTTGTCTCCCCCTCGGATGATACGCAAAATAAGGCAATCTGAAAAGTGACGACCGATTTTTCTTTTTTTTTTTTAAATTTTACAAGGCGAGAGGTGTGGCAACGCCACAGTGCCTTGTGTCTCTGTTCCAATACGTCTCTCACGGCACGGCGCGGTACGGTCCGCCCGCCCGGCGGGCTGCCTATATGGATGTCACTCAGCACAGACATAAGGGCGCGGTTGCGCCACGCCGCGCCACGCCACGCCACGCCATGAGCGTCATGATCAGCATGACACATCAGTCCAGCAGGGAGAGGTAAGGGCCCGCGGCCTGCAGCCCGACACGGCCCGGCCAAAACAAATAGTGTCGAAACAAAAACAGTACTGTAAAAAAATAAAATAAAAAAAAATGAGTTGAACTCTCACAGCTGCTGGCGCTTGAGTGCGTCACACACGACGTGTTGCGGAGCGACCGAGGAGGCCTGAATGTGAAACAACATCGCTGTGTCAAGCGCGTTCAACTATGGCAAGCACCTGCAAGAGCTTAACACAACATTTCAATATTTCAAAGTGTTCAATTGGCAAATTGCACTTTTTTCTTTTTTTCACTTTCAGCCTGTCAGTTCAATGCCCGAATGGAACATGTGAGAAGTCAACTACATTTCAGTTGGACACTTCACTTTCTTTAAATTTCGTTCTAAACACATGCAAGGTGCGGGCTTCATGTGGTGCTGAACACTTGCACACTTGCAGGGTTGAACACTTTCTGTATTTAGTGCAGCAGTTCGCCTGTCGCCCAGCCAGCTGTGCGTTGAATCGCCCCCCTCCCTCGACTCCTTTTCCCACGGCCGGTGGCAGCACGGCACGATGGTGTCTACACGCGTCGCTCAAGGTCGTTCCCTGACACATGTTCGCGAGGATAATTTTTTCTCTCTCCCCCTTCCCTCACTGCGCCCTTTCCCTCGCCAACTACTAGTGTATTCCACTAGCGCACAGCATATTTTTTTTCTTTCTCCTCACCGCATAGTGCTGTATGTATGCAGCTCGCTCAGTCAGACGTAACGACTCAAGCGAGTGAATGTCACACACTTGATGAAAGTGAATCTACAATCATGTATTTACAGGCGTTTTCATTTGAAAAATTCAAAACATAAAAAGTGCAAATTTTGAAAGGAATTTCACACATACGGTCCAAGTACGCGAGTGACATAAACTTACACACTTCAAAGTGTTCTATATTCAGACACTTGGGCTCTCAGGCAGTAAAGCTGTACTCTACTCACCGCAGAAAGGCAGCTCCCCCTGCCATCGCCCCGACGACGAACAGCTCGCGGTGGCGGTCCTGCAAAACACATCGGAGAGTTCATTTCCAAGAGCATGACTGACGTGTACTTTCCTTTCTCAACTGAAAAGTTTTTATCGGGATATGAGCTAAAATGTGTCACAGTGTCGACACGGTGCAGTCTTAAAAATAAGCACAGTAGCTTAAAAAATTAGCTGTGCCTACACAATCCAAAAAAAATTGTACACTTGCTAATCTTTTTGCTCGGACGTGAATTATTCATTTTTCGTGTGTATGGTCTTCTTTTCGCGGCGGCGCGAGTTGGACACCTCTGGCTGCGCTCTGATGGCAGTAACAATTGGTCGTCGCGCGGAAAAATTGATTTTCGGTGACACACTTCGGAGCAAAACTGCGAATAACCGAGCGGACCGGACCGCTCCTCGTTTGTCTCTTTATGTGCAGATGCAGCGAGGCGCGGCGGGATGGGGCGGGGTGAGGCGGGGTGGGGCGGGGTGGGGCGGGGTGGGGCGGCGCGGAGCGCGCGGGCCACGGGCAGCCATGGGTCATGGATGCGACAAAGAGGGACGCTTAGTGACGCCAGGCGGGCGGCCACGGGAGCGGAGCGGAGCAGCGAGGAAGCCTTGCATCTCTCTCTCTCTCTCTCTCTCTCTCTCTCTCTCTCTCTCTCTCTCTCTCTCTCTCTCTCTCTCTCTCTCTCTCTCTCAAACACGCACGATAACACACATAGTGTGCGAATTGCGACGAATTGGCATCCTTATTGTTAACGTTTCAGTGGTCTATAACGCACATACTATTATTGTTATCGGGGTTATTTTTATTCATCCTTGAAAACAAAAACCTTTGCCTTGTCTTCTATTGAGAGCGGCATGATCACCATGTGGTCACGACCAAGCGGGAAAAAAAAACCTTAACGGAAAAAAATGAAAAACCACCCACGCCCCTCATTTAATCTGTTGTTTGTTTCAGCATGAACTTTCACATCAGCATATTGAGGTTGTTCATTCCCTTTTTATTTCAATCGGTGTATTGCTGATCTTGAGGCAGTAAATCGAGTTCATTATCTGATCTCCTCCTCTTAGCATTCGAACTCGTATCGTAATCGACCCGCTCCTGTCTCCTCGAGGCTCCCTCACCCCCCTTCTCTCTCTCTCTCTCTCTCTCTCTCTCTCTCTCTCTCTCTCTCTCTCTCTCTCTCTCTCTCCCCATCTCATCCCCAACCAACCTGGTCGCTTCCGCACCAGCGGTCTCCCGCGGCGCTGCTCGCCTCATCGCTAAACGGAAGGATACAAAATTAGGGGTTGCAACTCCCCCACCCCCCGCCCCCGTATCACCCTGCGCTTTCCTCCACTCCCCTTTCTTTCTTTCCGCATGACCCCACTAATCAGCCTCCAGATTCACAAGATCGTTTCGTAGTGCCCTCTCACTCACTCACTCCTGTGGTGGCCGAGACCCATGTGCGTGTGACAAGGACGGAGATACGAAAGCGCTCTGCTTCTTAATCTGACGGCTGCGGTACGGGAAGAACCGCCGCTCTGCTCGGCTCTGCTCGGCCCGCGCACTTCTCCGGACGGTAATCGGGGCACAACCCCGCCCCGCCCCGCCCCGCCCCGCCCCGCCCCGCCACGCCCCGCCCCGAACCGCCCCGCCCCGTCCCGCCCCGCCCCGAACCGCCCCACCGCACCCCTTCCACTTAATTTCACTCTCATGTCTGCTACGACCGGACGCACGGCGCACGGTGCTCCACTACAAGCACCATTACAAACAGAGCTGCAGCACACACACACACACACACACAGACGCACATGCGGGTTACGCAACGCGCGCACCATCACCGCGCCGCTTAGATGTCTTTCTCTCACGCTGGAGGAAGGGAAAAGTAGTGTGAGAGAGGCATTGATACATAGAGAGATGGACTGAACTGGGAGGGCAGAAAAGTGAGCGGCTGTCAACCGGGATATGGCGTCCCGATCCCGGCCGGCCCCGTCCCGCGCTATAGAGCTCGCCTTGTATTGCAGGACGTGGCGGCCAGCTGCAGCACAGCAAAGTACAGTTGTTTTTTTATATTATTAATTTTTAGAACAACTCGTGTGTTGCTAGAAAAGCAAGGGGGGGGGGGAGTGTGTGTGAAGTCACTTAACGACCCCGAAGAGTCATTAATTTTAAAAATCTAAAACGATTTTTAAAAAAATGAAAACAAAACCACAAAGAAAGTTACGAATTTAAAATTGAGAACAAATGGAAAAAAATCTGAAGACGAATGAAAAAAGTCAGAAACAGTAAAAAGAAATCAAAATTTATCAAAAAAGTTACAGCAATTTTCTTAAAAAAAAAACAAAAAAAAACAGTCTGTTCTTTTCCCTCTTTCTGTAAAATTTCTTCCTCTCGTAACAATGCAGAGTGATGGGATGGGGGCGTCCGTAAATCCTTGGCGAAATAATAATGATAATAATAAAATCCTGACGCGCGGAAGACGAAAGGGAGGGCAGGGCAAACTTGTCTGCGCGCCGCGCACATCTCCTCTTTCTCTCCTCTCCGCACGACAGAACAAAGCGTCCTTATCATGTTTGAGAATGCCGGCCTCGGCCCGGCGTGGCGCGGCGTGGCGCGGCGTGGCGAAGAGGGCACCAAGCTGTAAAACACGGCTGACGTGACACGCGCGTCCCCCCGGCCCCGGCCGGGCACCGCGTCCACATTTAGTTTTTATTTCCAGCCCCGGCCTGGTCAAGTAGGGAGAGCGTCAGCGGGGGGGGGGGGGCTGCTCACCTCAACCGCGCGCAGGGCTGGTCCTGGTCCACAGGCCTGGCGGCTGTCAGAGGTGTGTTTACGAGACTGGGGTAGGGCTGTGTGCATGTGGTGTGTGTGTGTGTGTGGGGTCTGACCTTTAGTTAAAACACACAAGGGGGGTGGTTTGGACGCAAGTGTCGCGCAGGACACACGCAGGGTGTTCGCTGCAAATTCAAGTGCAGCAGCAGTCGAGTACTACTGCAGTTCAAAGAGTCGTATACCCAATATCCATGGCGTATACACTACAGTTTACAGAGTGCGATACCAGTAATAACGCACAGTAGTGTCCTGGACCGATGATTATTGTACGACACCGCCCTACCCTCTAAATTTTCTAAAAAGAATAAGAATGTTTACGTATTGTACAAAGAAATCTGTGCAACACTGTAATATTCAGGAAATTTCCTTGTATTACAAAAAAATTCTTGCGTTCGACAGAATTCTTTGAAATGCAATAATTTTCTTTGTAAGAATTTAAGAGTGTAGGTTGCACGTAGCGAGGGAGTGCTCGACACGTGTCATACTTTTAGCCCCCCCCCCTCCACCCCCAATGGGTAAAAGCGTCTAAAAACGTCCGCGACACCCTGGCCAATACTCGTTGGAGTTTCAGTCGAACAACATTCACTGTGAAAAATAGTTCTAGGTCGGTTTACGGGAAAAAATTACAAGCACTACATATCGACTTGAAATTCAATAACGAGCAAAAAGAGGGTTGTCGTTAACGTACAACATATTTCGTAAATCGTAATTTACTAAATAAATAGAGACCACTAAATTATGCGTTTGAAAGCACAAGTTTATGCGCTTGTTTTTGGATGTTTTATGTGCTGTTTATGCGGCCAATAGTACTGTTTTATGCGGTGATTATGCGGTCAAAATAGTGCATTTATGCGGAAATATGCGATTTTAGAAATGTAAATGGTGAGAAAATTCAGAATTTGCCGATATGATTTGTTTATTATATATGATAACGAAAACACTTAATGAATACAAAACCGTGCTAGGTCACTAAAAAATTCACAAAATCAGTCATGTTCCAGGTCAGGTCACAAGTCATCATTACTCATATATTCGTTACTATTAAAGTACACAGATGGAGGTCCACTGCCACTAGCTACTTCTACATAACTTTCACTGTAGTCAGTAGCAGTCAGATTTAAATTCAGTGCAGCGTCCATTTCGAAATCTCATGCGTTTTAAGCGTTTTTAAGGCGAAAAATGACCAATTATGCGACAATTGTGTAGTTTTATGCGCATAATATGTGATGTTGCGAAATGCTGCATTCAACACCAAATTATGCGTTATTATGCGGCCCATAAAACGATTCAGACAAGTGAGAAATATGTTGTAGTGTTGTTAATTTGTCATTTTAGACTATTTTACAAAATTATGCGATTATGCGCCCGCATAATTTAGTGGTCTCTATAAATAAATCGTAAATCTACAAAGATATTCTTCACAGTGTTTTTGATTTGCAGTGTATGCAGCTGCAGCTGTGTATCTATAGCGCGGGTCATTCCCCCGCGCGGAGCCTGATGGCGGGGCGTGGCCAGCTTCAGTAAGTGTCCGGACGAGAGAGAGAGAGAAAAAGAGAGAGAGAGAGAGAGAGAGAGAGAGAGAGAGAGAGAGAGAGAGAGAGAGAGAGAGAGAGAGAGGCGGCAACACTTTCTCACGAGCTTGCACAACGCGTGGCGCGCGCCGCGTCAGATGCCATGCGGTCCGGCCCGGTCTGTCTCATACGGGGCTCAATAGGGTAATCACTCTGATGGCGGCCGGACCAGCACCGCACCGCACAGGTACTCTACTTTCCCTAAGCCGCACGCCGGCCAGGAAAAAAAATAGTCAAAAGTTAGACAAGAATTTAAATCAAATTCGATTGCTCGCTTATCACTTATGTGATAACGCTCCGTTTTGAGGAAATGATAGTTGATGGTTTAAGAAATTAATCAAGGACCAAGGAGAGTTATGCCTATAGACTTCAAGCTTGTAATAAAAATTGTAAATTCTCCGTAAAGCGCTCTGACAAAATCCTGGCCGTGCAACTCAACAGCTGTGCACTTCTTGTAAGTGTTCAACAAGGTAGTTTGACTTGCTTAACGCTTACCTTTGTTGCACACTTGCAAGTGAATAACTATCGATAGTTAAAACTTTGCAATTGTAAAACTGTTGAATTCAACATTTGTGCGTGCTCTGGAAATCCAAGTGTACGAATGTCGCACACTTGTAGGTGTGCGAGGATTCATTCGTACACTTAGCCACTCAAACGTGTGAATATCCCAAGAAAATTCACACGTTTAAGTGGCCAAGTGTACGAATGAACCCTCGCACACCTACAAGTGTGCGACATTCGTACACTTGGGTTTCCAGTGTGTATAGCGGTGGCAGCAGGCGCAAAAAAAAATCGTGTCCGAGCAATAAAAATTCCAGGTGCACTAATTTTTTTAGCTTTATGGACACAGCTAAATTTTATGCCACCGTGCTAATTTTCTAGCTACCCTGTAATATTTTTTTTCAGCTGCTTTAAGTTTTTAGCCGTATTACTAGTTTTTCACACACTGGAAGATATGCGTACTGAGTGTTTTTTCTTTCTTTTTTTTCCCTTTTCTTCCCCACACTTGGTTTAACAGTGCGTGTATATGGGTTGAGACGCACACTTGTTGGTAGTTTCCTTGGGTTTGCCCGGCCCGGCGCGGCTCCGTGCCGTATCGCGTTACGCCTGGTACTCACCCGAACAGCTCGTAGCCAGGGTCGCAGGTGTAGGTGGCCACGGTGCCGGGCGCCAGCGCCTCGCTGGACAGCGACACCCGCGCGTTCAGGGGCACCGCGGGGTGACCGCACCGGACCTCTGCGGGAGGGAGAGAGAGAGAAACAACGTTAGAGACATTCTCGACATTCTGCGGCGCACAAATGGATAACCTATTTAAAAGAAAAAATATAAGACCATCAGTGTTAAACTGTCATTACCAAACACAAAAGAAAACTGTAAAAATTTATTGTAAATTGTAGGGTACAACGAGCAGAATGTACAGTGTTTCACAGGTAATTTACAGTATAACAACGATTTTTACGGTTCTTATGGACCGTATTTTCTACAGTATGCGCGAAAAGTATTTTGGCTATTTGCGAGTTAGTGCAAGATTCGTATTTCTATCGAAGAGGTATTCTTTTCCGGGAATAAAACGTGTGCACTTGAGCCTGGTAAGGCGGTGGTACCCGCAATGTAATATAGAAAAAATTATTGCGAAATACGCTTCAAGATAGTGTAAATTTTGTGTGTAATGCAGGCGTAATACCGTGTGCTCTTAACACAATTTTCAAATGTAAATGGGATGATACCCCCTTTAAAAAAATATATACAATAAAAAGATAAAAATTCAGCGATCCGGCAACGACTTGCAGTTTGTCACACTGGCATTCTGATCCAAGATCTAGATGGAGATAAAATATCGATAAAATATAAACCCAAAATCAATCAACTTCACACCTCTTACAAAACACTGTGTAACTTGAGCGTAGCGCATGCAAACAGTTTGCTCCTCGCGCCCGCGCACACGTTTGTTGTCCGCAGCACTTTGTCGGTAATGGCTACCCGGCTATACTCCGCTCCCGCTGCCCCGCCACCGGCTGCCCCGCCCCCAGCTGCCCCGCCCCCACGGCCAGCCACCACCACCAGGCCCTGCCAAAGAATATGGACATGTGTGAGAAATGTCACTGTCATACCACCATGCACCACCCTTCCCCCCCCCCCCACCCGCCTCCAGCACAACTATTGCCCATAATGACACCTTAATTACGAGTGTCCGGCTGACTAAACGGATCGATAGCTCGGCCCTGCCCGCCTCGTGGCTGCCGCCGGCCTCCGGCCTCACGCCCTACCAGCCGTCTGATTCCGACGATCACTCTCTAGCGCCTCCGTCCTTGTCACACTCACGGGGCTTTGCCATTCCCGACATAGGGCACCGCTACAGGTGCGACAAGGACGGTGGCTCGAAAGCGATCTTCGGAATCAGTAGGCAGGGCCACCCGCCCCTCGTACCGTCACTATCACGAGCCTCTGCCCGGGCCTCATTGGTATTGCGGTGCCCGAGGAGGTTATGTTCCTCTAGCCAAGCCCACCTGGCCTTCGTTCTGCCATCACCAGCCCACACAGCAGCCCACCAGCAGGGTTGCTCCAATTGGATGGAAAATTTCCAAATTTACTGGATTTTTCCTGACTTTACCCAGCCAAAATCATGATTTTTCCTGACATTTTTTAAAAAAAGAAAGAAAAAGAAACAAGCGTTATGACGAAAAAAGAGGAAAAATGACACATGCAATACAAATGCTAATGCTGCCTAAAAATTGAAGATTTTTGAGATCTTTTTCATAAAATTGTTGTAAAAACGCAAAGGGGCGGCTGTCGGCGAGCGAATGTCCTATCCCATTTCAATTTTCCTGACTTTCCCTGATTTTTCTGACTTGGCACAACCTTGACCAGGCAGGCAGCCCCGCGGCCAGGCCTTGCTTCTGTCTCTACCACGGCCCCTGTCTCCTGCCTCGCGGCCGGACGCCGTATACGAAGCAGCGGCGGCGACAAGAAAAAGCCGCGAGAATAAAGTGTTGGCCACGCACGACATTTTTGCGTCCACGAGGCGTGTCTTCTCTTTCACTCGCCGCGTCCCTGTCGCGCATCCGGTGGCGTGGCGGAGGGAAGAGGTAAAAAATAAAAAAATAAAAAAAGAGGCTCAAGGTCACGCGCTTCACTCTCCTAATTTATGCGCAGCCCCTATTAGAGCAAATTATCAGGCTGGCGCCGAGGTGCGCGCGGAGGTGCGCGCGGCAGGCCAGGCCGGCACGCGCTGCTGCCCCGAGCCCATTCAGCTGATGGGTTTATTAAGCGCTGCACTGGAAAGTAAAACCGAACAGCCAAAAAAAAAAAAATTAAAAAAAAAAAGGTACTTTGTATACCAAAAATCGACACTGGTGTGAATGTCACTGAACACACGAGGCATCAATGACAGGTATAGAAGAGAACGACATACAGGTTTTTAAGAGATATGTTATAATGTTGACTGCACGCTAAATGTATTTGAACATTTTTGTTCAAACGTTTGTGCCTAGTTGAACCTGCGTTTCGTTTCACACATATTTGTGCACAAAATTTGAACTATTTTGTACAAAATTATACACTAAATTGTTCAAATGCACGCACACATGTATGGGCAAAAGATTTGATTGTTTAATTTTGTACAAATGAAAAGTACAAATCAAAGTTAGTGTGTGGTCATCTTAACGACCACACCGCCATGACCGCCATTCGATTACTCCGCGTTATCCGACGGCGATGTAATTCAGTCACCGCGGCTCTCGCGCCGTTCAAAACGGTCTGAACGCCGCGGCATTACATTATACGACCACATCGCATGAAGCGACTGCAATTATTTTTGCACGTTCACTTTTCATTCTCTTACTGTCGGCCGGGCCAACGCGGGCCGACGTTACTCGAGTTCACATAATGCCTACGCGAGCAGCGCTCATAAAAACCAGAGTGTGTGTGCATGTGTGTGTGTGGGAGAGAGAGAGAGAGAGAGAGAGAGAGAGAGAGAGAGAGAGAGAGAGAGAGAGAGAGAGAGAGAGAGAGAGAGAGAGAGAGAGAGAGAGAGAGACAGGAGGGGTGCTCGCGTGCGCTCACGCCCCTGCTCCGCCCGTAGCGCACGCGTCCGCGCGTGGCGTGCCGCAACTGTGTTGCGTTGCCTAACCTGTCGGCGAATATTTTCGCCCGTTATTATCCACACACAGTCCACTCTGAGGGGGAGGGGGAGGGGAGGGGCAGAGAGAGAGAGAGAGAGAGAGAGAGAGAGAGAGAGAGAGAGAGAGAGAGAGAGAGAGAGAGAGAGAGAGGGGGGGGGGACCCGGGGGGGGGGGGGGATAGGGAGTGGTTTGCTTTATATGTTCGAGTTACCGGCTGTTTCCCAGCCGTCGCTTAGTTCGTCCCTTTCGGGGAAGCGGGTAGGAGAGAGCAGCGTTGGGCGGGGCGAGGCGGGGCGGGGCGAGGCGGGGCGAGGCGGGGCGCTGGCGGACTGGCCCGGGCCCCTGCTGATCGCGGCGTAGGCAACCCGGTGCGCAGGTACGCCAGTCGGTTGCCTACCCTCCGGCCCTCCTCAGGCGTACAGAAAGAGAATGTCGCGTGCTATTTTTTTTCGGCATACAGCAGTTTAAAATGCAATTCCATGGCCAAAATAAATAAATAAATAAATAAATAAATAAATAAATAAATAAATAAATAAATAAATAAATAAATAAATAAAAGAACTGATTTGCAAGTTAGCAGCACTTGCGAATTGAGATCTCCAGTGTATCTATCTAGCTTTTTTCGTGTGCAGCATGAAGGTCTGCCCTGCCTGTTGTCATGCCGGGGCCAGCCCAGCACACCCCGTTATTGTGCAAGCAGCCGACCTGGCCCGGCCCGGCCCGGCCCGGCACAAGCCCGCGCTGCGCGATTAGGGCCCCACACGGGCCGGCAGCGGACCGCCCCGAGCTAAGGGGGTGTGCGGGCGCACGACGTATGCAAGCGCGCCTCCACCTCAGATTGCGCGCAATTCGTACAAAAAAGGAGAAAGAAAATAGGAATTCAAACACGTTAAAAAAAACTGTTTTAGCTGGATAGGCACGATAGTTAAAATATTAGCTGCCTTAGCTTTTTTTTTTCCTGTACTGGGAAACTCCCGATCTGGTCACGGTAAAAACGAGTCCTGGGATTCCCAGGAGAGCTGGAATCCCAGTGGATGTCCTGGAAAAAAGCAGCTTTTCCCAGGAGTTTTTCCTGGAAAACCCGGGACATCCCCTGGGAAAGATGATACCTCCTGGGAATGTGCAAATTCCCCTGGGAAACCCAGGACTCGTTTTTGCCGTGGTGTAGCAAACGCTAGTGGCTTTATCAGACAAAAATTAGCTGAGAGAGGTAATATTTTCAGCCATATTAGTTGATGTAATAGCTCCTATAACGAATCCTTTAAAAAAATAATAATAAAAAAAAACAGTGGCCCGTTTATTTTTCTGTCATAACTTAGGCTCATGATCCACGTCTAGGAGTAACGACTATAGGTGAGGGGGAAGTGGGGGCACTTCTAGAAATCATTGTACGGCCCCAGAAGAATCATTTTAAAATTCAATAACAATAAAAAGCCAGTTTAAAATCAGCGAGAAAGTAACAGAAAAATCCGAAATTTTCATTACTCTGTTGAATAATAAAAATAAAAATCCGAACAAAAAATCAAAACAAAGAAAAAAAGCAGAAGTCAAAAAAATCATTGTTCACATTTTGTATGAGTGATCCCCCCTCAACAAAACGCTTGGCTACCAGTCGGGCCGCGGGTGATCGTTCGGGTACAGCCAACACCACACATACTGCACTGTTTAGTGTTACCGCGGCCGCGTAATGAAAGACCTTCAAGGCAGTTTGTATTAATAGAAAATCAATTTTGAAAAGTGGCGCGCAGCTCACGTCTTCTTGATCCCTATTAGGCCCCGTAATGGGCCGCGTCTCGTTAGGAGACGAGTCGATCATGATATGCGATAAACCGTCGTGTGTGTCGGAGAGGGAGAGGGGTGGGGAAGAGGGAGGACTGGAGGCTGATCGAGAAAGAGAGAGTAAGTAGGGTCCTGTAGGGCACATCAGTCAGGGGCTGTCCCTAAATTATGCGAATAGTTCAAACACTTTTAAAATATAGGTCAGTTTAACACTTCGCATAACAGCAGAGTGACAAAGAAAAGATGTGTGTGTGTGTGAGAGAGAGAGAGAGAGAGAGAGAGAGAGAGAGAGAGAGAGAGAGAGAGAGAGAGAGAGAGAGAGAGAGAGAGAGACGTGATGTGATATGATATGTGGACGGTCGCTCTCCAGGTGATCTATCAGCAGCAAGCAGGGCAGGCCCGGCTCGCACCGTGTTGGGGGGAAACGGAACCGCGAGCCTTCAGGAGGCCACAGGGTTGATGATCCTGACAATGTTATTGGCAGCTATGCCCCTCCCCCACCCCGCCCCCTTCCTTCTCTCTCTCTCTCTCTCTCTCTCTCTCTCTCTCTCTCTCTCTCTCTCTCTCTCTCTGTCTCTCTTACTCTCCCACTCTCTCACGTAGAAGGAAATAATAAAGAGGCTGGACCACAAACACGCGCGCTACGCCGCCACAGACACACGTCGTAATCAATAATCATTACCCGGACCATCAACCAAACGCAACACTCCTCTCACTTCCTGGAGTAGGGATCGCGCCGCTGGCGATGAGCAGGCGTGCGCCCCGCGCCCCGCCCCGCGCCCCGCCCGACCCCAAGCAGCAGGGTGGTCCTGCTTCACTCCCGCCACCGTTGGAACACTGGAGTATATGTCCCCCCCAGCCCTGTATATGGAGCGGAGCGACGCGAGGAAATTCACACACCTTCAAGTGCGCAATATTCGTCACACTTAAATTTTAGGAAAAAAAAAAACTCTTGTTTTTCAAAGAATTCTGTGCAAACCGTAATACAAAGCCAACTTTTCTTTGTAACACAAAGAAAAATCTTTGTAATACAAAGAAAAAAATCTTTGTAATACAAATAAGCATTCTGCAATCCAAAGAAAAAAATCTTATTTGTAATCTTTGAAATACTAAGAAATATTTTTGTAATACAAGGAAATTTCCTGTAGGAGTTGCACAGAATTCTTTGTATGATACGAAAAAATTCTTTGGAGAAGATGGCGAGTGAGAAGCGACAAGGTATGGTAACTAAACATGGCGCATTTAGCACGGGCCAAGCCCCAAAACAGCCTAAAGCAATTTTTGTTTGCTTTTCCTTATGTAAAAAAAAGACAACTTTCAAATGAATATAGCATTTTTTTTTTCAAATGAGTACAAAGTCTGCTGTGATTTTTTTTTCTTCGAAAGAAAAAAAAGGAGCAATAACGTAAAGACGAACACACGTTAATCTAAATAGCCGTTTATAGACAATCAGGCGGCGCCCCATTGATTAGACCACACGAGTGCGTTTTCTCGAGAGACGCCCCCATCCCAAGGAGGTAAGACTCTCCATTACATACTACGGACCACTCTCAGACAGACACACACACACACACACACACACACACACACACACACACACACACAGAGAGGTGTGACATAAGACGTAAGTGTGTGTGACGCCAAGGGGCGTGAACGATCAGGTAATTGCCGGCCGGGGTGTGTTGGAGCCCTGCTCCTCCTGGAGTACCGGTACTCACTGATTCATCCTGCCCCCTCCCCTCCCACGATACCTCTCTCTCGTACCTTTCCCTGGGAGGCTGTGACCCAGCCTCGTGATCCTAACACGGTCCCAAACGCTAAGCGTCCAAAAAAAGGAAAAAAAAGAAAACTTTCGTCGAAATAAGAAATTGTAACGCTCTATTGATTTATGAGCGGCAATAAATGTATTCATTACCCTTAACACATCTGGTCATGGACATGAAGGAACCATTTTTCCTGACGTCAACTGAGTGGGCCTCCAATCTCAGTAGGTCAACATTCAGATGTGTCTGAGGAGAGAAGAAGGAAAGCAGAAAGGAGAGAGAGGCCTGCCTGCCCCACTCCTTCTGCTACGCGCATCAAACGCAGATAAATGTCTCGTGTGTTGCCCCTCCTGTTTGTACAGGCTGGCCTCCGAGACTAACAAAAAAATAAAAATATATATATATATATCAAGAAATGATTGACGCGACCTCCAGTTGATCACGGAAGCCTCCCCTACCCCTGTCCCTGTACATTCCGGAGAGAGATATGAAGCGGGGGAGCTTTCTCTCCTCGAGCACCAGCCGCCATGTGTAGCAACGAAAAAATAGGAGAATGAATCCAAGAAAAAGACGTAAAGCGCCTGCGGCGTACGAGTAAATTTAAGATTTCTTATTACGATGTCATGATTCCGGTGTAAATCATTTGCGGAAAAAAAAATAACTTTGCTAAGGTTCTAGTGTGACAGACTTTGACACACACTTACAATCAAGCACTTCAGATTGCCGTCTATACTTGTTCAATAAGCGTACGAATAAAACTATTCACACACCTTGAAGTGTGCCACATTAACACGCTCGGTTTTCCATAGTGTTCGCGACCATGCGATGGTTAAAAAGGTCCCCTGAGCTGCTGGAAGTTAGCCTGCCCAAAATAGCCTGCCCGCAAAACATGTCACCAATCGTTTGTTATTCGTTTGTTATCGTTTGTTAGCACAATGGTTTCGTTTGTTAGCGCTTAGTTCTCCGAAAAACTGACATGGCCATGGGCAGGCTAACTTCCACATGACCAAAATGCAGCCTGCCCGCATATTATGTCACCAATCGTTTGTTATTCGTTTGTTATCGTTTGTTAGCGCAATAGTTTCGTTTGTTAGCGCCTCAGTATAACCGTTTTTTAAAAAATGACGTGGGCAGGCTAACTTACACATGACCAAAATGCAGCCTGCCCGCATTTTTTGTCACCAATTGTTTGTTATTCGTTTGTTATCGTTTGTTAGCACAATGGTTTCGTTTGTTAGCGCCTCAGTATACCCGTTTTTTAAAAAATGACGTGGGCAGGCTAACTTCCACATGACCAAAATGCAGCCTGCCCGCATTTTATGTCACCAATCGTTTGTTATTCGTTTGTTATCGTTTGTTAGCACAATGGTTTCGTTTGTTAGCGCCTCAGTATAACCGTTTTTTAAAAAATGACGTGGGCAGGCTAACTTCCACATGACCAAAATGCAGCCTGCCCGCATTTTATGTCACCAATCGTTTGTTATTCGTTTGTTATCGTTTGTTAGCACAATGGTTTCGTTTTTAGCGCCTCAGTACACCCGTTTATTAAAAAATGACGTGGGCAGGCTAACTTCCAAATGACCAGAATGCAGCCTGCCCGCATTTTATGTCACCAATCGTTTGTTATTCGTTTGTTATCGTTTGTTAGCACAATGGTTTCGTTTGTTAGCGCCTCAGTATACTCGTTTTTTTAAAAATTGACGTGGGCAGGCTAACTTCCACATGACCAAAATGCAGCCTGCCTGCATTTTATGTCACCAATCTTTTCTTATTCGTTTGTTATCGTTTGTTAGCGCCTCAGTATACCCGTTTTTTTAAAAAATGACGTGGGCAGGCTAACTTCCACCTGACCAAAATGCAGCCTGCCCGCATTTTATGTCACCAATCGTTTGTTATTCGTTTGTTATCGTTTGTTAGCACAATGGTTTCGTTTGTTAGCGCCTCAGTACACCCGTTTCTTAAAAATTGACGTGGGCAGGCTAACTTCCACATGACCAAAATGCAGCCTGCACGCATATTATGTCACCAATCGTTTGTTATTCGTTTGTTATCGTTTGTTAGCGCAATCGTTTTGTCTGTTAGCGCCTCAGTATACTCGTTTTTTTAAAAATTGACGTGGGCAGGCTAACTTCCACATGACCAAAATGCAGCCTGCCTGCATTTTATGTCACCAATCTTTTCTTATTCGTTTGTTATCGTTTGTTAGCGCCTCAGTATACCCGTTTTTTAAAAAAATGACGTGGGCAGGATAACTTCCACCTGACCAAAATGCAGCCTGCCCGCATTTTATGTCACCAATCGTTTGTTATTCGTTTGTTATCGTTTGTTAGCACAATGGTTTCGTTTGTTAGCGCCTCAGTACACCCGTTTCTTAAAAATTGACGTGGGCAGGCTAACTTCCACATGACCAAAATGCAGCCTGCACGCATTTTATGTCACCAATCGTTTGTTATTCGTTTGTTATCGTTTGTTAGCACAATGGTTTCGTTTGTTAGTGCCTCAGTATACCCGTTTTTTAAAAAATGACGTGGGCAGGCTAACTTCCACATGACCAAAATGCAGCCTGCCCGCATTTTATGTTACCAATCGTTTGTTATCGTTTGTTAGCACAATGGTTTCGTTTGTTATTGCCTCAGTACACCCGTTTATTAAAAAATGGCGTGGGCAGGCTAACTTCCACATGACCAAAATGCAGCCTGCCCGCATTTTATGTCACCAATCCTTTGTTATTCGTTTGTTATCGTTTGTTAGCACAATGGTTTCGTTTGTTAGCGCCTCAGTATACCCGTTTTTTAAAAATTGACGTGGGCAGGCTAACTTCCACATGACCAAAATGCAGCCTGCCTGCATTTTATGTCACCAATCTTTTCTTATTCGTTTGTTATCGTTTGTTAGCGCCTCAGTATACCCGTTTTTTAAAAAATGACGTGGGCAGGCTAACTTCCACATGACCAAAATGCAGCCTGCACGCATTTTTTGTCACCAATCGTTTGTTATTCGTTTGTTATCGTTTGTTAGCACAATGGTTTCGTTTGTTAGCGCCTCAGTACACCCGTTTATTAAAAAAATGACGTGGGCAGGCTAACTCCCACATGACCAAAATGCAGCCTGCACGCATATTATGTCACCAATCGTTTGTTATTCGTTTGTTATCGTTTGTTAGCGCAATAGTTTTGTCTGTTAGCGCCTCAGTATACCCGTTTTTTAAAAAATGACGTGGGCAGGCTAACTTCCACATGACCAAAATGCAGCCTGCCCGCATTTTATGTCACCAATCGTTTGTTATTCGTTTGTTATCGTTTGTTAGCACAATGGTTTCGTTTGTTAGCGCCTCAGTATACCCGTTTTTTAAAAATTGACGTGGGCAGGCTAACTCCCACATGACCAAAATGCAGCCTGCCTGCATTTTATGTCACCAATCTTTTCTTATTCGTTTGTTATCGTTTGTTAGCGCCTCAGTATACCCGTTTTTTAAAAAATGACGTGAGCAGGCTAACTTCCACATGACCAAAATGCAGCCTGCACGCATTTTTTTGTCACCAATCGTTTGTTATTCGTTTGTTATCGTTTGTTAGCACAATGGTTTCGTTTGTTAGCGCCTCAGTATACCCGTTTTTTAAAAAATGACGTGGGCAGGCTAACTCCCACATGACCAAAATGCAGCCTGCACGCATATTATGTCACCAATCGTTTGTTATTCGTTTGTTATCGTTTGTTAGCGCAATAGTTTTGTCTGTTAGCGCCTCAGTATACCCGTTTTTTAAAAAATGACGTGGGCAGGCTAACTTCCACATGACCAAAATGCAGCCTGCCCGCATTTTTTGTCACCAATTGTTTGTTATTCGTTTGTTATCGTTTGTTAGCACAATGGTTTCGTTTGTTAGCGCCTCAGTATACCCGTTTTTTAAAAAATGACGTGGGCAGGCTAACTTCCACATGACCAAAATGCAGCCTGCCCGCATTTTATGTCACCAATCGTTTGTTATTCGTTTGTTATCGTTTGTTAGCACAATAGTTTCGTTTGTTAGCGCCTCAGTATACCCGTTTTTTTTTTTAAAATGACGTGGGCAGGCTAACTTCCACATTACCAAAATGCAGCCTCCACGCATATTATGTCACCAATCGTTTGTTATTCGTTTGTTATCGTTTGTTAGCGCAATAGTTTCGTTTGTTAGCGCCTCAGTATACCCGTTTTTTAAAAAATGACGTGGGCAGGCTAACTTCCACATGACCAAAATGCAGCCTGCCCGCATTTTATGTCACCAATCGTTTGTTATTCGTTTGTTATCGTTTGTTAGCACAATGGTTTCGTTTGTTAGCGCCTCAGTATACCCGTTTTTTTTTAAAAAATGACGTGGGCAGGCTAACTTCCACATTACCAAAATGCAGCCTCCACGCATATTATGTCACCAATCGTTTGTTATTCGTTTGTTATCGTTTGTTAGCGCAATAGTTTCGTTTGTTAGCGCCTCAGTATACCCGTTTTTTTAAAAAATGACGTGGGCAGGCTTACTTCCACATTACCAAAATGCAGCCTCCACGCATATTATGTCACCAATCGTTTGTTATTCGTTTGTTATCGTTTGTTAGCGCAATAGTTTCGTTTGTTAGCGCCTCAGTATACCCGTTTTTTTAAAAAATGACGTGGGCAGGCTTACTTCCACATGACCAAAATGCAGCATGCCCGCATTTTATGTCACGAATCGTTTGTTATTCGTTTGTTATCGTTTGTTAGCACAATGGTTTCGTTTGTTAGCGCCTCAGTATACCCGTTTATTAAAAAATGACGTGGGCAGGCTAACTTTCACATGACCAAAATGCAGCCTGTCCGCATTTTATGTCACCAGTCGTTTGTTATTCGTTCGTTATCGTTTGTTTGCGCAAATTTTTCGTTTGTTGGCACCTTACTCTACCCGTTTTTTTAAAAATTACGGTGGGCTTTTCGAGGGCTTTGCGGGGCAACCCAAGGGGAATCCTCTAAATTAGCAAGGCTGGGCAACTCGGAACAACGGCCTCGTTTACCGGCTGGAGGTACGCACGTTGCACACATGGCTTCAGTTTTGGGGATCGGACGCAGCTGCCGCAGTGCTTGGGGATTCTTCAAAGAGCATGGCGAGATTTTTTAAATTTTTTTATTCTTTTTCCGAACTTATCTAGCGAATCACGCTATACATGAGTTCTGCGACATTCGTGGTAGGCAACCCAGTAATACAAACATGCACTTCAGGAGCGTGTAAAGTTAAGCACGCGTGAGCGTTCACGTGAGGTGAGCGCTCACAAGAGAACTGTGCGGGGTCTAATACAAAGCGAAATTGCAAATGTTTTCGAAAAATTTCAATGTCTGTACTCTTACCTTTCCAAAAATGTACGGGTTTGTCTATTTTTAGGTCATTTCTCAGTTAGTGCGCCTATCTCCTTGGCACTCCCACGCTCATCTCACGTGAGCACTCATGCGTGCGTCACTTATACTAAGCGGAATGACCTGAAAATTCAGAAACCCATACATTTTTGGAAAGGGGAGAGTACGGAGATTGTAATTCTTCAAAAATGTTGCCAAGTTTGTTAAGTAAAAGAGCCCCGAACAGTTCTCACGCGAGCGCTCACCTCACATGAACGCTCACGCGTACTTAACTTTACACGCTCCAGGCAAAATTCTCCCGACCCATTAGGCGCCCGGAGCTCGTGACGAGCAGGACGACTTCGCAGGAAGTTCTGCTGTGAAGCGAAACAAGGCGATAAGTTGGCAAAGCCCCAAAATAAGATTTTTATGCAATGGTAAAGGATTGGGACTTAAGACCTTGTTCCGCTTCACAGCCACAGCAGAGTTATTAACTTAGCGTCTTGCGTCAAGCGTTTCGAGCATCGATTTGCCGTGACTCGCAGCATCTGATGCGCTCCCAATTTTTTTCACACTGCTTATCGGGCAGGCTGCATATAAGTCACGTGGAAGCTAGCCTGCCCACCGTATTTTTTGAAAAGGGTATACTGAGGTGCTAACAAACGAAACTATTGCGCTAACAAACGATACCAAACAAATAACAAACGATTGGTGACATTAAATGCAGGCAGGCTGCATTTTGGTCATGTGGGAGTTAGCCTGCCCACGTCATTTTTTAAAAAAACGGGTATACCGAGGCGCTAACAAACGAAACTATTGCGCTAACAAACGATAACAAACGAATAACAAACGATTGGTGACATAAAATGCGGGCAGGCTGCATTTTGGTCATGTGGAAGTTAGCCTGCCCACGTCATTTTTTAAAAAACGGTTATACTGAGGCGCTTACAAACGAAACTATTGCGCTAACAAACGATAACAAACGAATAACAAACGATTGGTGACATAATATGCGGGCAGGCTGCATTTTGGTCATGTGGAAGTTAGCCTGCCCACGTCATTTTTTAATAAACGGGTGTACTGAGGCGCTAACAAACGAAACCATTGTGCTAACAAACGATAACAAACGAATAACAAACGATTGGTGACATAAAATGCGGGCAGGCTGCATTTTGGTCATGTAGAAGTTAGCCTGCCCACGTCATTTTTTAAAAAAACGGGTATACTGAGGCGCTAACAAACGAAACCATTGTGCTAACAAACGATAACAAACGAATAACAAACGATTGGTGACATAAAATGCGGGCAGGCTGCATTTTGGTCATGTGGAAGGTAGCCTGCCCACGTCATTTTTTAAAAAACGGGTATACTGAGGCGCTAACAAACGAAACTATTGCGCTAACAAACGATAACAAACGAATAACAAACGATTGGTGACATAATATGCGGGCAGGCTGCATTTTGGTCATGTGGAAGTTAGCCTGCCCATGGCCATGTCAGTTTTTCGGAGAACTAAGCGCTAACAAACGAAACCATTGTGCTAACAAACGATAACAAACGAATAACAAACGATTGGTGACATGTTTTGCGGGCAGGCTATTTTGGGCAGGCTAACTTCCAGCAGCTAAAGGTCCCACCTCCGTGAATGATGGAAGAGGGCGGTAGTCGGGGTCACCATCACGTGACCTGTGGGGCGGGGCGAGGCGAGGCGGGGCGGGGCGGGGCGGGGCGGGGCGGGCCCGCCCAGCTGGACTCCTGCTGGATTAATACTTTACTAAACCATGACGGGGCGGCCGGGCCCCGCCCGCCAGCGCCGCTCCGCGCTACGTCCAATCCTAGAGATCTCATTTCACAGCGAACACCTCAACTCATAGTAGACATAAAAAATATATTTATATAAAAAAAAAGTGAGAACGTCTTGATGGGGCACAAGTAATCTTATATCTGGCCGCGTCAAAAGAGACACAGCGCACAGTATCTATATACGAATCATCCTGGAGTAACAATTATAATTCTGATACATGCACAAAAAGCAAAACGTCCAAGGAATAAAAACAGTTCACTGCACACAAATCGCAAAAGGACATATTGAAACACGCCCCCCACCCCATCTTTTTTCCGTTTGAAAAGTGTCGTCAAAGCCCTCTGCTCATCGCCTTATTCACACCGGGGCGCCAGTCCCCTCTTTCCCCAATCCTCGCAGCTTTTTTATCCGACACCCAACTCATCTCTCTCTTTACTGTTCGTTCTCTCTCTCTTTCTCTCTCTCTCTCTCCTCTCTCTCTCTCTCTCTCTCTCTCTCTCTCTCTCTCTCTCTCTCTCTCTCTCTCTCTCTCTCTCCTTTTTATTCCTTCTTTTTTCCCCCTGCGCAAGCGACTTGTCAGTTACACCCGGCCACCCCCGCAGCAGGAGTTGCACCATCACACACAACTTTACTTTGGACACCGCATAGAGCGATGGATAGCCGCGCGGTGTGGACGGGGGCAGCAGCCCTTATGGCGTTCGGTTCTGATTTAAAGTGAATCGTGAGCACGGGTGGCGGGCGTGAGGTGGAGGGGGGGGGGGCACCCCGCCACCACTCAGCGAGGGAGATCCCCGCGCGCAGATACGCGCCAAATCGGCGACTGAATCCCACAGCAGAGACCTCTGGGAGCGGGCAATCGTGGGCAATCAGTATTTCGAGCGGCAGCGCTCGCAGAGTGGCAGAGGCACCAGCGGGGCGGGGCGGGGTGGTCCGGGGTGGGGCGGGGTGGGGCGGGGTGGGGCGGGGTGGGGCGCGCCCCTGCTGCCGCTTGCTGCTGAAGAAATTTAACGTTTTATTGCGTTCAACAGAAAGAAAATGCCATAGTGCTTTGACGTGCTGCCGCCGACAACGCAGCTAGCTCTGCGCTCTGGGACACTCTGGGAAATTGTTGTAGATTTTACAATACGATAATTCCCCCCAAAAGATGTCGTAAAATTACGATTTATAAAGTTGGAAAAATTTCAAGTATTACATATATCGACTGGCATACATCGACAATCAGGAGCCGCAGGATGTCACTAATTTCCAGCGATAGAAAATTACAAAATAAATTCTACTACAAAGATATGTTTCGCAGTGGACAAATAAGGGAGAGTGGGGCAGGGTGTAACAGGGGCAGTGTGTAACAGAGGTCCGTAATTCAAATATGGCGCGTCCGAAACCGAATCTGAATGTGCATATTATATCTTCTGGTTGACTTAGTTCATTTGCAATCGAGATAGCCATGGTCGAGAAGGTGTCATGGTGGTAAACGGGCGGCAAAGTTAGAATCACCCGGTTTTCAGGTAATTTTCGTACTTTTACGACATAATCTTTTTGGGTTGAGGTCTATTGGTTACAAACTACACCCAAAATATATTTTTTTTTCGAAGCATGTAGCTTTACACTTGCAAAATGGTTGTTGCCGCTAACAGAACCTCGAAGTTTCTCGCCCTACGAGGCCACTTACAAGGCAGTGTACCTTGGGGCACTGTGTAACAGATGGTAACAGAAAACTCTGGGGCAGTTTGTAACAATACGAATGATCTTAGTTGGTTATGTCAGTGACATGCATATGCTCCAACAGTCTCATTAAAGCAGTTTTGTCCGTTTTTAGTTAATATTCACAAAATATACAAAATAATTGTTATGCTTTTCCATTTTTGATTAAAAGCTTACTATTTGCAGGAAAATTCCATTAACACAAAATTAATTTTGTTGAAAAATACTACTAACAAATCAGCAGCTACCAAAGGAAGCAAGCAGAAGCTGTTTCCTCCCTTTCTAGCTGTCTTCTGATCTCAATCATCCCCTTTGTTACACACTGCCCCACTGTCGTTACACACTGCCCCGGGGCGGGGCAGTGTGTAACAAATGCAGACCTTCATTCAACAAGCTCTAGGTCATACACAATGCGCTCAGTAATCCATTCGGGCAACTTCCAGCCTCGGTAAAGGTCCAATCTAACATTTTATCTTTATTTTTCCCAAAATGTCTGCATAGTTTGACTGAAATAACCAAATTCCAAAATCCGTTACACACTGCCCCACTCTCCCTTATATACTGACGATCGTTTTCTGTCGCAATGACCCGTGAGAAATTAGTTAAAAGGATAAGTGACCAGGAATCATCGGGAACCATGTGTGCAAATCAGACGAAAGTGGTCGCCCCGAGGGTGAAACAAGTCTGAAAGTTTTGTACACCTCGTAATTCAGGAAAATTCAGAAAAATTTAGAAAAAAATTAGGATAAAGTCAAGCCAAAATTCACAAAAAAATCTCATTGTGTTCATCAAAATTCAGAGTTGTTTCCCCCATTGGGGTCGCCGGGTCATTCCCCTCGGTCAGTCCCACGCGCAAAATGGAACGGACTTCACGATACACAACGTCCCATGCCGCAGCATGGCCCGCCTCCCGCGTCACACCGCCCTCCGCTTTCACTGAAAATCTACGAGTCATAATTTCTCGCCCCATACGAGTGAGAATTTGAGGGCAATTTTATTACTCTCTGGAGAGTAAGAATTTTTTTTCCTCGCCCTTTATGAGAAAGAATTTTGAGACCTCGCCCAAATAAAGTGAGAATTCGTGCTCAAATTAAGTGAGGTTAAAAAATCCTTACTCAAATAGAGCGAGGCTCAAAAATATCTCGCTCGAAAAGAGTGAGGTTAAAAATTCTCACTCTAATTTAGTATGGAAAAGTGTCCTCTCCCATTTTGAGTGAGAAATTGGATTCCAGGGTTTGCAGTGTTCTGTGACACTCCACTCGCGCTCCTTACGAAAATTAAGCGTAGTCACGAAATATAGGGAATCACGCATCGTTGCTGGTGCGGCATCAAGAAATCGGACCGGTCATCGTGGACAACCGCGCGCGGAAACGCGATCGAGAGGGAGACGGGGCACCCGGTTGCACAACCGCCAGGCTAAGTACTCACGGAACGCTGAGGGATGCACCGCACGGTGCGTGGGCGGAGGAGCCCGCGCGAGCGCCTTCAAGAGCCGTGATGAAATTCTATTTAGAAACCCGCGCGCCGCGCAGGGGTACCGGGTACCTCCCAGACAACGGGTACTCCCATGCGTCGACTCGGATGCAGATCGATTGAATAAGGAGACGATGTTATTTTTGTTGGGCCACCAGTAGTGGCAGTGCACGGTTATGCTGTAATATTTTTGTAATATTTGTAAGTAATATTTTCTTTATTATAGTTATTGGAGGGTGTTTCAGGCTAAAAAATAGGTAGGTCAGCGTAACCTATCGTCAAGCTCGAGCTGAGCAGCGCAACTTTGGAATTCTTCATCGCAATTGGATCGGAGGGAGGGTGGGAACTAGGGGGGAGGGATGAGGGGGGGGGGACGGGGGTTACCTCCTCCCCTCCTTTCTGGGGCGGAACTGTCAAACTTGTTCAGAACATGTGGCGGAGCGTCGCTACGGTTCCGTCAGGAAAGCGTGCCGGAAGTTGGAGGTCAAAGGGGTCGACCGGTGGGGCGTTTGTCTGTGTGTGTGAACGAGAGAGAGAGAGAGAGAGAGAGAGAGAGAGAGAGAGAGAGAGAGAGAGAGAGAGAGAGAGAGAGAGAGAGAGAGAGAGAGAGGGGGGGGGGCAGGGGAAGAGGGAGGAGGTATGCACAAGGTACCACCACCGCACTGGGGCTGCCACTGAAATGGCCCTGTTTACGGGCGTCTGCCTCAGAAGTGATCACGACTTGTAGACATCCGATGCACACAACTATGGGCCCCCCGGCCCAGCCCGGCCCTGGCGCACATTTCATCGTAGAGCCTCCGTTTATCGACATATGTGCCGCCCGGCTCGGTCTTTGCCCAGGTCCCTCCCTTCCGAGAGGGGGGCCCGCGGGGGCCCGCAACGCTCTACCCCGCCCCGCCCCGCCCCGCCCCGCCCCGCCCCGCCCCGCCCCGCCCCGCCCCGCCCCGCCCCGCCCCGGCGCGCCCCGCCCCGGCGCGCCCCGCCCCGGCGCGCCCCGCCCCGGCGCGCCCCGCCGCTCGCACGGAACCAGGCAGTGCAAACCTGCGGGGCGCATTCGTCGGGGGCCTCACTCGACCGCGGCCCCGGAGCGAGTCCGGGCCGGGCTATTCTAGCGTGTTGCGGATTAGTCTGTGTCATCCGGCATCACTATGCGTCCCGCGGAGTGAAGCACTTTATCGCAACAGGAATGACGCGCTTCATGTTGAAATGTTTTTGGAATGTTACTTTAGCAAGAAGCCCTTTCATTTTCATTTCAATGAAACTCCCGGTTTCCTTGCAAAAATTCAGTTCTGGCGATACAACACGTTAAAAGGTTTCGAGCCATAGTTTCCTGGCTCCACATTCATTGAGTGTTTTTATATTGAACTCATAGCCCTCTATATTTTATAATCCTATTCAAAAGGAAGTTTTACAAGGGATCCGATGGTCTTATTGAAAATAAAATTTAGAAGCTTGCTGAAATAGAGTTTAATTTTCTTTTAAAGAAAACACGCGTCCTCCCTAAAGTGATAACGAGCGTCATTCCCGGTCATTCCACGGAGTATTTCTGCGTTTGAGTGCAGAGACTCGGCCCAAGTTGTTACCGGGCCAGGCCAGGGCTGCAATAAGAAAAACCCAAGTGTGCGAATGTCGTGCACTTCCAGGAGTGTGATAGTTTTCATACCTACACGTTTGGCCTGTCAAGAACGTGTAAAAGTCCTAGGCAAACTTCGCACCTTTACAAGACAAAGAGTGCGAATGAAAGTTAACACAGCAGCAAACGTGCGACAAGCAGCGCACAGCAGGGCGAAGACAATGGCCGAGGGCTCACTCAGCAGGGCTGGCCAGCCGAGCAGCGCTATGAGGTGCGGCAGGTGACGCAAGCCACCCCGATTGCGATCTGTTTGATCCGGGCGGAGCGGAGCGGGGAGCAGGGTCTGGACTGGTCTGGTGGTGAGCGCTGGCGGTTAGCCGGGGCATGCTCCACCAGACCTGCACCACCACGCCCCGCCCCGCCCCGCCCCGCCAAGCCTCGCGGCGGTGTTCGGACGTGGTGGCGGCGGTGTCGTGGCGTGCAACACCGCGCTGCCGACAGATACTTTGGGAAAATTATTTCAACCAAGGCACTGTCACATTTTTTGTGTGTGTGTGTTATTGGGAACAAATCTATAAGCCGACACACGAGAAGAACAACCGCCTACCTCCGCTGCCTGAAAACAAAACCGCGTACCTCCTCGACCCGAAAACAAAACCGCGCACCTCTGCGACCCGAAAACAAAACCGCTTAAATTACTATTTTACACATTTCGAGATATTAGTATCAAAATGATCCCTGAAAAATTCTGTCTTGAATGACACCAATATCGCAAAATGTGCAAAAAAGTCATTTAAGCGGTTTTGTTTCCGGGTCGCAGAGGTGCGCGGTTTTGTTTCCGGGTTGTAGAGGTATGCGGTTTTGTTTTCAGGTAGCGAAGGTAGCGAGCGGAAGGTAGGCGGTTGTTCTTCTCATGTGTCGAAGCTGTTATGGGCACACAAAATTACGAAAAATCAGGATGATTTTTTTCTTAAGTTATGTTTCTATACTGCTTTTAGCAGCACCTCAATTTTTTTTCCGCTATAGTATGTTATTTTATTTTTTGTGAAAGGTCAGACAGTGCGCACCGCCGCAAACTGCACGTTCTAGATCTAAATAGCCGAGGCACTTTGCCGGGAAAAGTTTATGCTTCTGTTCAGTTGCGACGTTTTAGTGATCATAAAGGAACCCTTATGTCATTGGAGGGTTCACAAAGCAACAGGGTACGCCCGACAGACCACACTTCACGAAAAATTGTGAAGACCTGAAACCAACCAGCGCTACAGTCACTATCGGTGTAAGAATCGTCGGGTTCCGATGCAGTTCATATAGACCATTAACCCTTGAATAATTAAGCTAAAGGTACCAGAGTAGTATGTAATACTCGGACCACGAAATTTTGTAGTCCTGCTTTGTTTTGAGAGCAAATTTAATCTCAGGCCACATTATACTTGGATCAAGAGACGTCTTTTATGCTCGGAGAAAACGACGTCTTGGTTTTCAAGCAGTTTTGGGAAAACCAAGACGCTCTTATGGAGAAAATATCCGGGATTTGTGAGGCACCTTAAAAACCAAGACGCCGGTTTCTCCGTGTGGGTATTCCAGTCCTGGCGTCTCGTCGCCCATTTCGCTTTATGTTTTAGCCTAGGGGCGGCCGGCCAACTCGTCAAAATCCGCGTACACAGATATCTCGGAAATGCACGAAAATGCACGAAAAAATCTCAAAACACACAAAAATTGGTTAAAATACAATGAAAAAAAAAATCAAGAAAATACATAAAATACTATATATACACAGCAAACCCGGGAATCTAATTTCTCACCCAAAATGGAGTGAGATTTTTTTTTTTTTTATCCTCACTCTTTTCGAGAGAGATATTTTTTTTAGCCTCCCTCTATTTAAGTAATAATTTTTTAAACTAACTTAATTTGAGCACGAATTCTCACGTTATTAGGGCGAGGCCTCAATATTCTGTCTCATAAAGAGCGAGGAAAAAAATTCTCACTCTCCAGGGAGTAATAAAATTGCCCTCAGATTCTCACTTGTATGGGGGCGAGAATTTTGACTCGTAGATTTTCAGTGTATACACGCGAAGTGTATAGAGAGGAATGCAAGAGTTGGCCGCCCCCGTCGTTTTAGCCCGTGCGCCCGTGCGCACGCCGCCCCTGGCTGCCCCCAAGCGTCTGACTCAGCCCCGCCCGCAGCAGCGTTCAAAAACATATCGCATACCGGCGGCATTTCGTCCGCGTGGCTCATGGCGCGCGCGGTGTTATGCACTGCAGTATTTTCGCAACAAATGCCTCGGTTCGGTTCAAAGCTGCGGCGGGTAGCTCGCTCAGCGCGCTCAGCTCACGACATTAACATGGCCAGTCTAGCAGAACAGACAAACCGGGTGAAGGTGAGGCCGGCGCGCCACTGTAGCAGGACGGACTGAACGAACGAGACCGGGTCTCAACCAACCTGCGCGTGTTCGAGGAGACTGAACATACTCTTGGACAAAAGACACACGAAACGGCATTCTTTTCCCGCACTCTAAATCTTGTACAAAGAATTCTTTCGTAAAATACAAATATTTTCTGTGCAACCGTAATAAACAGGAAATTTCCTTATTTTACAATTAATTTTTTATTTGTATTCCACAGATTTTTCCCTGCATTACAGAGGTTTTTCATTGCAATTATGAAGATTTTTCTTGTCTGATAAGATCGCTCTTATTACTGAGAGTCAGCTACAGGAACAGTGATCAAACGCAGGCCTCTCACGTCAACTTTAACGAGAGCGAGGAGTCAATGGGCCGGGGCTGGACGAGTAGGAGCGAGGTGTGGCGGGGTGAGGTGGCTTGAGGCGGGGTGAGGTGAGGTAAGGCGGGGCTGGTCCGGGTCCGGGTTATTCTCTCGGGTCTCATGGTGGAAACGATTGGCGGCTCTATACAAGGAGCAGCAGTTATAGCGAGCGGTATTCACCTCTAACGGGCTGCTCGAGTAAATCTTGAACAGATTCTCGGAGCCCGTGGCCTTGGGCCAAATCTGAGAGAGGCATTGAAATAACTTTCCCCCTAACCCTACATAACACACATTTAAAAGAAAAAAAATATGTAGGTATATTATGCAGAAGTTGCGTGTGCATGGCAAGCATGTGATTTTGTTACACAACTCGGACATAAAAAGAAAACCTTTTCAAGTAAACACTCAAAAAATAACTCTCGCCGTTAACTAAAGGAAGACTACATCGGCGGGCAACAAAAAAAAAAAAAAAAAAAAAAAAAAAAAAATTAAAAGGCGATCCCGTTTTGTGCATGCTGCTCCGCTCCCGCTCGCTCACTCGCTCCGCGGGCGAACCTGTGGCGAGGTGAAAGTCCCTCCCGACCCGGCCGGCCCGGCCCGGCCCGGCCCGGCCCGGCCCACAGGCGCCGTGCACCTGCTGCTGCCAACCGGCCGGCAGCGCGACTAGCTGGACTAAGGTCAGGGGCGCTAAACCTGCTGCTGCTGCCACCGGAGCGTGCGTGAGTGCGTGAGAGAGAGAGAGAGAGAGAGAGAGAGAGAGAGAGAGAGAGAGAGAGAGAGAGAGAGAGAGGGAGAGAGAGAGAGAGAGAGGGAGAGAGAGAGGGAGATGGAGAGGGAGAGAGAGAGGGAGATGGAGAGAGAGAGAGAGAGAGAGAGAGAGAGAGAGAGAGAGAGAGAGACAGAGAGAGAGACAGAGAGAGAGAGAGATACAGAGAGGGAGAGAGAGATGCAGAGAGAGACATAGAGAGGGGATGAGAGAGACGTGGCAAGTCCCTGCTAGTCCGCAGAGCGGTCGCGATTCCCGCCATGTGTGTATATATATGTATACTCCCTGGGAGTAACGCACACGGAGAGGGAATACCGTCGAGCTTAGCGCGGAGAAAACCACGCGGAGCGAGTCGCGTCGCGGGATCAATGTCCGCGACGCGCAGCGGTGGTCGTGTGGTGTCGCGCGCGCTTTCCATTTCGCCGTGCGTTACGGACGCGTGTAACGCTAAACGCGCGCGCAAGGCGTTTATCGCGTGACAGCCTCGTCAGGATTGACGCGCCGCGCACTGATCACTCATGTGCGATAACGCCACGGAGGGTCACCGGGCCGGCGGCGCGTCGCGCAGGAGTTCCGCCCCCCCTCCTCTCCATGACGAAGTTCGAAACCATGACGGCAAAGAGAGACGTCCGCAGCAAACCCTCCAGGACAGGACAAAGAAATGACGGTGGTGAGGTGGTTCTTGTTGTGCTCTAGCGTGGCGGGGAGGGCCGAACGGGCGAGCGGGCGCAAGAGAGAGACAGAAAAAGGAGAACCGACTGGCGCGGATGCACAGTGCACACTCAACTAATGATGGAAACTTTGTTCAGACAGCCGAGTTATAAAATGTAGAAGCTAAGCATGTGGACAAAAATTGTAAGGTGTCCGAATAAAACTGTAAATACGAAATTAGTAGGTGGCAATGACGCTGAAGTTCTTCTCTTATTCGCTGCAGATTTTTCCCCAACACGGTAAAGATAAGAGTTTAGGCCACACGAAAAAATTGATTACAAATAAATGAGGAGAGAAAATGATCTTTATCAATCGATCGATATCATAAATTTACCAACAACCGCTCCTTTACGAGTGACGAATTGACCCTTCAACTTCAACGTGGGTTATTTGCAAGAGCCATTAAAATTTTGCAACTTTACAATTCTATATCACAATTTAAAGACAGTGTCTCATAGAAAATTTTTTCGACGACCCCAACAAATATTTTTTTACAGTAAGGCAGCCAACTCAAAAAATGACGCACACTTGGAAATACTTCGAAATAAAAACTACGCCTAAAAATACGATAAATTCACAAAGGAATATAGGAAAAGGAAGTACTCGCAAGGTGGTGCCTCAATGTGACATTTTTCGAAAATGAATTGTGAGGTTTGCATAGCGCCCGCGGTGAAAGTCAACCTGCCGCCCAGAAGCAGCAGCAGCAGCAGCAGCGGCTCTCAGATCAGAACACATGAATAGCGCTACGCAGGCAACTAGCCCGCGCTGACAAAGGCGCGCTTCGCAGTCCCGCGGGAGGCCGGGAGTGGGAGAGAGAGGGAGGGAGGGAGGGGGGCGGGGTAGCTTCAGAGAGGACTTCCCCCAGGGCTGTCAGCCGTCCCGCTGCCGCCGCGTACCCACTGCAGACCAGCCGACTTATTCCGAAGAGCGCTATCTGCTCGCTCTGTCTCTCTCGCACCCATGCGGCGCGAAGCACACGAGTGCGAGAGAGACAGGGTGAGGAGAGCACGCGCTCTTCGGAATAAGACGGCGGACCGCGTGCGTCGGGAAGTGATTTGCATGTTTTGCGCGCGAATGTCGCTCGCCGCGGAGGGAGTGCGGCAGAAGCGGGTAGGAGGAATCGCGGTAATAATACTTCCGCTTTCACTTTTCATCCGCGAGTCGCGCGCCCCGCCCCGCCCCGCCGTGAACGACAGGTGTCCGTCAGACTGGAGTGCGGCGACAGCGACGCGCCGGCGTGGTGCGCGAGCGTCACTCCACGGGGGGTACAAACTAAGCTTCATACGGAAGAAAAGAAAAAACCTTCAGAACTACGCAACATAACACAGCAAAGGCCCCGCAGTACTTTTCCTTTTATGCCCAAAATTTTTAAGTGACGTACACACTACATTCCTATGAACTTTTTAAATACGCAGCTTCAGATTTCTGTAAGCATGCTCTATTTAAGAATAATTTTGTCCACAATTATGAACAAAATCGTCCATATTCAGCTTATTTTGTTCATAGTTGGGCACAAAATCATGTGTAAAATAGAGCATGTATACAGAACTTTGTCGCTGCGTATAAAAAAAAAGTTCCTAAGAATTTAGTGTGCAGGTTGCGACCACAGTAGTTGCGACCCTTGTTCACTCTGCGTCTATGCGTGCCGGTTGTTTTGTCTTTTCACTTGGAGGACGGAAGACCCGTCCGGCCGTGACCCGGCCCGGGCGCAGCCAGGTACAACAACTTAGGTTTTTGCGTTGCCATCTGCTTGGGAAAACGCCTTGGCGGAAACCCATCAGTAGAGACAATGAACGGCCGGACTGCCTATACGCACACACATTAACGCACCGCCACCCTGCCAGCTCTCTCTCTCTCTCTCTTTCTCTCTCTTTCTCTCTCTTTCTCTCTCTCACTCACTCACTCACTCAGGGACGCCACGGGCATCAATATATTTGGGCTAGGGGTAGCCCACCGCCCCGCGGGCGCAGAGCTCAGTGTCGGTAATTAAAAATAATCGTTAAACCAGAAGAGAGTATCGCCTTTCATCGGCTGTCCTGACGACCCGAAGCTCATCCGTTACGCGCGCTGGAAACGCTTAGACTCCACATTGGCCCCTAACGGACGTCAACAGATAGGCGCCTGAGGGCGTTACTTGTGGAGCGTGCCGCCCCCAGCCCCGGCACTAACGCTGCACATGTGTGTAGCGTTAGGGTCACACCGTGTGGGTGAATGAATTTCTATCTGTGTTCCGAATCAAGGAAAAGTGTGAACTACCACAGAACAGAAGGGGCAAGTGTGCGAATAGAAAATCAGACATGTGCACCGCAGATATTCAAGTCTACGAATGTCGCTCACTTGCTGCGAGAATTTATCGGTACGTGAGCGCGAAAATGATCGCTTACTTGTGGGCGTGCGAATACAGGTGCGTGCAACCGCACAGATCGAGTTAGTTGATACGAACGAAACGGGGTTGAAGGAAACAAAATGTCACTCCAAATACAAGAGTGAGGTGTCTCATCTAAAAAAGCGAGATTTTCTCTCAGGCCCCGTTTAAGTGAGAGTTCGGGAACATTGATCTCATTGAGAAAGAATCTATGACATCACTCAAATAAAGTGAATAAAGAATATAAGTCCTCACTCAAAAAGGGGCGAGGTTTCCCAATGCTCACTCAACAAGGGCGAGGTTTTTGAGACTATTACTCTAATCGAGCGAGGAAACCAAACCTCGCTCTCAAAGAGTGAGAGAAAATTTCTCGCTCTCCTGAATGCGAGAGTTCTCGCTCTGATATTTACAGTGTTCATTCCAGACACCGAGTCAATTTTACTACTCTCGTTTTTAACTTTTTTAAGCGGTCTTGTTGGTTTTTTGTTTTTGTTTGTTTGTTTGTTTGTTTGTTTGTTTGTTTGTTTGTTTGTTTGTTTGTTTGTTTGTTTTTAAAGGAAAAATTCAGTCAACTCTGTCAATTTTTTAAAAATTGATTTTAAGTTTGGTCCCCTGAACTAAATGGCTTTCAGGTGCAAATGAGTAGTAACTCACTGAAATTCACACAGGAAAAAATTGAGAAACAAATTTACAGGTTTCGCTGTCAAATCGGTTAACAGATTTTTCCTGAAATTTGATGAAAAATTTAGCAGATTAACATGAAAAATCACGAAACCACAGATACCGCTTGTAAGTTACGGAATTCTTTTGTAAATTTACATAATTCTTCTGTACATCAACAAGAATGAAAGATAAATTCTGTCAGGTAGTTTAACAAATTTCACAGATATTTCCTGTTAGTTTACGAAATGGCTTTTTTTTACAGTGTGGAGCACACGGGTGGGGGTCATTCAGATGCGCGCATTTTTTTGGTAATTAAATCAGCCGTCATTACGCGGGTAAATACGGGGGAAAAGGCGTGGGAGCCACTCACACGTGCGCTAGCGCGGCCTTAGGGCGCTTAGATAACTGGAGAAAGAGAGCCCAGGCTGGAGCTGGAGGGAACACGATAGCCCGGGCCGGGCCGGCGCTGGACTCCAGCAGCGCTCCAGGACCGCTCCAGGGTCGCGGCCAGAGGAGGCCGTGGTGAGGCCGCTCGGTGATCCTTGTGCGTGTCTCCCGCTGGGCGGAGGAGGCGGGCATATGGAGCGACTCGGGGGGGCAGGGGAGGGGGCGCCCGAAATGGGCTGATGCGCGCGCGGGCGCAAGCCCTCTGGGTTTAAACAATTTGGCGCGGCTAGCGATAATGAATGGTTGGAGTATAATCGCGCTGGCTGCTCACCCAGAAAAAAAAAAGTTAACGCTTGGGAGAAGAGAAAAATTGTTCATGAGGAAGCCAGGGGGTAATATACTTCAGTTCTCTGCAAATCTTAGTAAGATAATACATGTCAGTTTACAGCGGCAAAACTCACGAGTTCGTCAGTTGAAACTGCAAAAATCGAAAGTGTAGAACTCGTGAGTTCTGCAGTTTAAACTGACGAACTCGTACGTTTTGCAGTTGTAACTCCGAAACTCATCTTTCGCAGTTTAAACTGAGATGTATAGTGTCACACTTGGATTTGCAGAGTTGCTTTAGGTGTCGTAAAACTGCAGCTTAAAATTTTAAAATTACAATGTAACTGCAACGACTTGGGATTCGCGTATAATTTTATTTCGCGGACAATGTTTCCAGCGTCAGCAACGGGGTCCCCCCCCCCCCCCCCCACACACACACACAGCATAGAGGGCTGGAGGATGCATAGCATAGCCTCGGACAGCGCCGGTAACTGCGACGTTGCGTCACCGGTGGAGGGCGCGGGTAGCGAGGGGGAGGGCGGCATCTCGACAACAAAAAGGACAAGCAAGGTACAGCGGGAGGGCTGCAGGTCCCTCCATCCCCCTCCCCCCTCCCCCCATCTCTCCCTCCCGCTGCTGTCCGAGGCTGAGGGCCGCGGTGCCGGTGAGGTAAGCAGTGACAAGCACGACAAATAATCATTTTACATCGGAATACTGCTACACACTGAACGACCTCCGTCCTCCGAGCCAGGCAGGCTAGGCTGTACCGCACAGCGAGCCCGCGAGCGGGCTGCCTACCCCACAGGCGCTCAGGAAGCTGATAGGAACAAATCAGGGTTGTGGCGGGAAAAAAAAAATAGTTCCAGAAACCGACTGATTTTTACTACCCTCGTTTTTAACGAAATATTATAGGACAAATTAAAATTTATTCAACTCCATCCAAATTATTTGATCGCATCAGTTCAAATCATTTAGCTCGTAAATTTGTAATTTCGGTCAGCAGCTGAATTTTCATCGGAAGCTACAATGCGACAATGCGACTGTAACCCATTGCTATATGCACACCCTGCAAACCCTGGAGCTACAGTGCACTGTAGAAAATATTACCGTGGATGTACAATATATTTCGTAATTCACTAACATATCTCGTACATGTACGACTTTACGCTTTTCGACTTTGTTGCTCACCAATCGATTCTGAGTTGATACGTATCGTTATAAAAATTTACAATATGATTTGTAATTGTACAAGACCTCTCATGGAAAATTTTCCCGTTCCTGGTACAAGAATTTCTCACAGTGTGCCGAAGGTTTCACTACACACCGTAAAAATAGTTTCTTGAATTTCAAGATCTTTCTTGGATCTTATGGAGAATACCAATGGACATCCAAGACAGATCTTGAAATACAAGAAACTATTTTTACCGTGCAGGTAACAGAGAAATACACCCCGGTTAAGCTTTCATTCTACTGCGAAAGACGAAATCTCTCGGATCGGGACAACACGCTCTCCTTTTTCCATGCGGCTGTGAGGATGAGCCGGTACCCCCAACCCACCCCGCCCGGCCCCTGCCGCGTGTGAGAACAGGTCCCACAGCCACTTCATCAGCGGAGGAAAGTAAAGGAAAAATAGCGCTCCGCAAAAGTGTTGGGAAGGCAGCCAGATTAGGCCTCGTTGTCGGCAATTAGCCGCGCGCCGCCGCTCCGCCCGCTGCGTCCACGCGGGGACAGAAGCCGACCCGCGCCCGCCAGGGCATTATCGATCCTCACAGAGACAGAGAGAAAGAGAATCACAGTAAAACTATGTCTCTGATTTTTTGAGGAAACAAAGAAAACTACCAGGCGCACTCCATGATTGGCACACTCTAATTCATACAGAGAAAATTCTCATATTAGAAAGACAAATTTTCTTTGTAAAAAAAAAAAGAAAATCCTTACGAAGAAAAAATTCTGTTGTACAAGGAATTTTCTGTATATTATGGTTGCACAGAATTCTCTGTTATACAAGAACATTCTTTGTAGAAGATTTGAACTGCTGGCAAAAACTCCTCAGGTTTTGAGGAAGTTTCCTTAAAAGGAAATTTCCTCATTTTTTGAGGGGAGTTCCTCAAAATCGGAGGAGTTTTCCTCTAAGTTACGGAATGTCTCAAAGTTTTCCCTTTTTCCTCCAAAAATCAGACATTATTTATTTATTTTTATTTTTTTGCCCCTGATACCTGTAACCCATTTCGCTTTTACCTAGAAGAATTAACTACTGTCGGATATCGCAATAACGCTACAGCAGGGAGGCATGGAAGGCTATGGGTGCGCGGCGGTACAAACAAACGGGGTACAAAAAAAAAAGGAAAAAACACACCAACGAGGCAGACGATACGAGAGCGGTATTCGTACAACCGTAAAACAACAGCAGCAGCAGCAACGGCGCTGAGCGACACTACAAATAGGGCGGATGAAATGGGCCAACTGATTGCAGAGCGGCTGCTGAGCGGTGCAGCGCAGCGCGGCTCGGCGTGCAGGGCAGGGGTTTGCAGTGCCCAAGACAAACAAGGTTAGGGACAGCTTTACTGCCTCCAAGAACCAGCGGCAGCGGCGGGGCGCGGCGGGGCGCGGCGGGGCGCGGCGGGGCGCGGCGGGGCGCGGCGGGGCGCGGCGGGGCGCGGCGGGGCACTAGAGAGGAGACCCCAACGCACGAGGCGCACCAGAGAAAAACAAAGTATATTTACAATAACTTGACCGCGAATTTTGAGTTTAATTACACTTTTTTTTTTCACCGACTACTGCAATGATGCAAAATGTAATTCATTACCGCGTAACTTAAGCTTTTTTCTTTTTATTATTATTTTGAAAGCAGCAGAGCCACCTCACATTACCCCAGCCTAGCAAGGCCAACTCGGGGACGGACCGAAAAACATACACCACGCGAGGAGAGCTGCTCGTTATCTCCCTCATGTGTGTGTGTGTGTGTGTGTGTGCGTGTGTGTGTGTGTGACCGTCCCGCCCACGCGGAAGCTCCAGCTCCATGCCCTGCAATTAATTCCAGCGAAGGCTGCCCCAGCCCAGCAGAGACGTGCTGGAGCCTCCTAGAGCCCGGCCTGGAGTCACTATAGACGGATATAACGACTGGAATTCTCGAGAAAACCCCAAGAGTGAAGAGTGTGAATAATTGTACACACTTGCGAGGGAGTAAATTTCGGTTTTAAACTGGTGCACGCACTTTAAATCTTCTACAAATATTTTTTTTTCGTATCATAAAAAAATATGTGCAACCGTAACACTTTCCGTGTGTTAAAAAAAAATTGTATTTGTCCCACATAGAAAATTTGGCTTTGTATCACGGTTGCACAAAATTCTTTGCAATGCAAGAATTTTCTTTGAAAGAATTGAAGAAAGTACAAGTGTGTGAGAAATTCCTCTCTTACATTTTTGGTGTTTTCGAAGCTTTGACCCCTTCCTCCCCTAAAAGGAAAGCATGTAGGGAAGGTCAGAAGTACACTGAAAGAGTGGGTCTGCTTTAAAGGGCATTAAATGTTCCACAGCGCTTTTACAAGCGAGTAAACATGACCCGTTGCAGCCTAACCAGCCTAGCCCGGCCCCGCGGGGCAAACAAAGCAGTGACACTGCACTACATAACAGGCTATAAATCTAGGCGCTCCACAAAAAAGGATGATTCATGGTGACAGGCCAGGCCCCCTAGGCTCCAGGCAGGGTGAGTGTGGCCACATCGTGGTCGCCCGGCAACAGTCGGAGGCAGAATGCGCACTCTTCCTCAGCATTCCTCGCCGCGCGTCCGGTGCTTCCGGATTAGGAAGGAGGAGAAGTTCAAACGAAAGCAAAACGCGCGCGTGGTGTACCTACAGAGGGAGCGGTAGCAGACACGCGGGCGCGGCGGGGCGGGGTGGGGCGGGTTGGGGTGGGGGCGTTCCTGACGAGGCGGCTCGGGGCAGGGTGCAGCACAGCCTGTACTAGGCGCGGGCGCACACGTCCTCGGCCTTGTCCTTGGCTCGAGCCAGGGGCTTATCCGATCACTCACTCACCACTCTCACACACTCACACTCACGCACTTCCATCACTCACACACACACACACAGAGGCGCGCGCGCTAATGCCACCCGCACCGCGCAGGAGTGAGAAATCGCTCGCACATTAATCATATAGAGCATCGCCCCGCTGCGTAGTGCAGAGCGGCCAGCAGGAACTCACTCGCGCGCGCACACACACACACACACAGAGCTCACATACGCTCCAACACTCATCGATACGTTCGTACACTAAAGCTCAACAGCACACTGCGAGAAGTCGAAAAGTTTACAGATATACTCTGAGGTGTCAAATCATGAAATCGATGTGCAAACTTTCGAAACTTCACAAAACTTTGAAATTTTCCACGTTTACAGAGTGTAAAAACTAGACACTTGTGCTCCGCTTATCCTGTGTATTGCCACACTGAAATGTTTTCGTTGCAGCGATCAAACTATAGTTCGATCCGTCGAAATGCCCATAGGCATCGAACTTATAGTTGTGGGAATGGAACTTTCTGTTAAAGCGACTGAATTTTTCAATGACCATAACTACTCTGACAGATCGAACAACAGTTTGACGTTGGGCTTTAAAGATTTGATGACTGCAATCAAAACTTTTTCTCAGTGTAGAGAACTGATTGAGTCGAATTGTGCACCGTTTTTCGTTATTACTGAACGTTCAAAGTGACCTCACGAGGGTGCAATATGATTAAATAAGCATGCGGTGCGCGCAAAGTCTTGACATTGATACTTAAAATGCCGAGGGGGAGATTACTCAGAAAAAATGTGTTCTATGATCTTTTCTGACTTTTGATATTTTTTTGTCAAATTATTTGAGATTTTAGAATTTATTTTGTTTTGATTTTTCTTATGATTATTCAAGGAAAATTTTTGTCACTTATAGATAAATTTTGATTTTTTCCTCCTATTTCTGTCTCTTAACCAGTTTGTCTGAGTTTTTGTTCATTTGTTCCAGATCCTTCGGATTTTTCTGCGTGTTTTTCTGTACTTTTCTTCTTGTTTTTTTTTCCGGTGATTTCCTCACTAATTTTTTAGGGGGACCGTACAATTATTTTTCGAGGTGACTTGTGAAATGCTGAACTTTGGCCATGCTTGTTTTACCATCAGTGTACGCGTGTGTGGCGATACGATCGATGGTAGGCATCCTCCTGCTGGATGAGGCGAGGTGCTGTGCGGCGCGCTCTGCTCCGCCCCGAGGTCACGGAGGCCGTCCGGCTGATCATCGCCGCCCCGCGGGGGTCCCAATCACACAAACGAACGTCACAACACGTTCGAAGGACGGGGGTGGCACCAGCCCGGCGGGGAGCCACGCTACACCCATCAAACACAATTACATAGCCATTTTTTATTTATTTGCTTTTCCACTTGGATTTAGTTAGGAAGGTACACTGTAAAAAAAAGTGTTGTTCGTAGACAGCGTTTGGGTTGCTAATTTTCTTAATCACACGCGCTGTTACCTAACCAGATTTATCGCAATACAACAACACACCTGTTCACTGACAACTTTATTGTCACGTAACAACAAAATTTGTCAAGAACCGCGCCCAAAAATTTCACTGTCAAACAACAAAATTTGCTGTTGTGGAACAACTTTACTGTCGAATGACAACAGGGTTGTTAGAAAACAATAACTGCTGTATCAAAACAACAAAGTTGTCAGGACCCGATGACATTGCAAACTGTTAATCGACAGCATTTGTTGTAGTGGAACAACTACCCTGTCAAATTACAACGTACCTGTTCAAAAACAGTAAAAACTGTTTGAGAACAGCAAATTTGTTGGGACTTTACGAGAAAGTTAGATGTCAATCGACAACATTTGCTGTCTTAGAACAACTTCCTTGTCGAACGATTTGCTAAGGACTGGTGTTGTTTGTCAAACATAATTTTGTTCGAAAACAATCATATATAGGTAAAAAAATTAGCAACGCAAAAACTGTTAACCGACAACCGCATATTATTGTTTTTATTCAGATATGAAGTCTGTTCTGAAACAACCACCTCGTCTAATAACAACACCGTTATCACACGGAATTTCATCAAATGACAGCGATTTTTAACAGTGTAATTGAATAGACACTTGGGAAAATTTCATGAGGAGTTTATCGTGGCGGCACTTTAATAGTATACTTTGTATACGTGTACCTGAAATCTACGAGGGTAGTTTTCGATGGTAGTAATATGCGCCACGCACACCGGCGTATGATGGTTTTAGTTTTTGCTGTGTACTTTGCACTGCGGCACGCCTCGTCCAGACCCGACAGCGAGCGCCCCACTTCCAAGGCGTACGCGGACATTCGGCCAGAGGTGGGCCAGGAGGGGCGGGGCAGGGCGGGGCAGGGCAGGGCAGGGCGGGACAGGGCGGGGCAGGGCGGGGCAGGGCCGGAGGGGCAGGGCCGGGAGGGGCAAGGCGAGGCCTGGGCCTGTGCCTGTGCCGAGGGGGCAACAAATCTGAATTTTGGTGTACACATTTTGTGATTTTTTGTAGAATTTTTGCGAATTTTCACTTGAAACTTACCCAATTGTTTTGCGAATTTTCTATCCTGGATTTTTCGTGATTTTTTTTCTAAGTGTTTCTGATTTTCTTTTCTGTACACAAATTTTCGATAGTTATTTCCTCCTCGCCCTGTGCGTACGGTACGCCAGACCTGGCAGCAGTAAGTATGCTCTTTTGCGCAGACGTAGCGTGGTACGCCTCGCGGAGAAACTAAAGACCGTAAAGGACGCCGTCGTGGAGCTGCTATGGATCTCACACGAGCAGTGCGGGGCGGGGCGAGGCGGGGCGGGGCGGGGCGGGGCGGGGCGGGGCGGGTTGGGGCGGGGCGGTGCACGCGGCACGCCACAGCACGCCCACTTTCCCTGTCTGTCTCACGCCATGTCACCTCCGCACGCATCGTATAAGAACAAACAAGTACCAGACCCTGGCTGGCCCGCCCCCCCGGCCCGGCCCGGACCGGGCCTCATACCCGATATAGACTCGTGCTCGAGGTGAGCGCCGCGCGGGTTCAAGAACCTCAAGAACCCCCAACTCTTCCGAAGGACAGTACGGAAAACCCAATAAGTGCGTAAAGCAGCACCGCACACCTGTCTGAGCAATAATTTCCACTACCAACGGATCCCACCCTGTGGGAACTATTTCGATTCTCAAACTCGTGTGGTATCGAGAATCGACCAGAAGGAGCCTATATCGTGAGGAGCTTTCAGAAACCTCCATCCAGCACCACCAAAAATCATTTATCAAGGCACGGTATGAGGTATCGAAAATCGTTGGCCGAGAAGTTACAAAATGTCCGCACATCAAACAGCGTGTTGCCCATAAGACTCTACGTTAAAAACTGTAAGAATAGTCTGTACTTCAAAGTCCCCAGACTGGCCCAAGGCGGAAACAACTTTGACTTGTACAAATTTAGTAAAACTGGGTTGAAATTGGTTGAATTTTTGTGAATTTATTTAGAAATTTTGATAATTTTTGCTTGATGCTAACTTGAATGTTTGTAATTTTTTTTTGAAATTTTTCTGATTTTTTAAGAGTTTTTTGAATCACTCTGGGATGGTCTGGCTTTTCTGGAATATTTTACAGAATATCGAGGTGTACGAAAACTTCTCAGATATTTCCCCCGCCGTAGAATCCTATACAAGTCGAATTGCCTAGCACACCACGCACCATCACCGCTTATTTCTTTTTCCAAAATGACGCATCACCGGCTACACGCCGGGTGAGGTGAAGAAGTGTGTGAGCGCGTTGGCATGCCGCGCACGGCCCTGACCTTGCGTCTCACTCACACCTCCAGCAAGAGGGCGCCGCGCGCCCCGCGCGCCACTGGTTGCGCCCTAACGGGACGGGTCACGTGGTCGCGGGAGAAAGGGGGCCGGCCCGGGCCGGCCGGGTCAAAGGGTGCGACAAGGAGCAATATGAGCAGCGCCATCCAGGACCCCCCCCCCCTCCCCTCCGCTCCAGGCGAAGCACGGTGCCGCGCCGCACCACGTTTTAGTCCTACCTTCCTACTTCCTTCCCTCAATACACCGAAAATCTGAACATTCAAGTGTGCTAATATAGCACACAACTACAAGTCTGACTTTTCATTCGGCGTCCACATGAGCTAGTAAAAAGGATGATTTTTTTTTTTTATAAAAGTCTTTAACCAAATCAAAATTTACTTACTTGCAAGAATTTGACATCGCTCCACTTTCGATTTGAGTGTATTTTTTTTTGTTTTCCCTTGAAAAACAAAAATGCTTTTGATCTATAAAACTGTGTAGTGTTTACCACATTATTAAAAAGTCTGGCTTTGTTTCATAATAAATTTTCGGCAAGCGAATCACAGACCATATTGCAGATGGAACCAGTCGCTTCCAAGAGAGTCGATTGAGACGATTATTCCGCGAGAAAAGCGGGAGAGGAAAGGTGGGAAAAGTGTGTGTGTTTGGGAGAGAGGAGGGGGAGGGGGGACGAGGTGCGTTTAGCGGTATACACACCGGTTCTGTTCTGTTGTCGGTACGTGCGAGTGCAGCTGCTACACCGCGCTCCGTTACTCCTCATGATGTCATACTCGCATGTTCACACGACGGCGACGCCGTGCGGCCCGCGGGCAGGACACTATGGGGAGAGGGAAGGCGTACCCAGCCCGGTAAGCCCGCACGAAGCTTAAAAGTGAGTAGTAAAGTACACTAGAACATCCACGGCCTTTCCGTAGTCGTAGTCCTTCTTCTTCTCCTTTTTTCACTCACTTTAGAACCAGTGAGGCTTTCCAGAAATGTTGTTTCCAACAATTTTGTTGACTTTTAAGAACACATCTGCAAGCAATTTTTAACTAAATATCCAAATTCTGTACTACATGCTAGCTAGGTTTGAAGCACAACCTACAACGGACAGTTACAATTGCTCACAAAATTTGCCCATATGTTTTGAAAAATGTTGACCACCTATAATATGGCAGAATTGTCGACTATCGTGAACAAAACACCGTCCGTAGACATGTAGTGTCCATGATGCATGAAAAGAAGCAGCGATCCTAAGAAGTTATCGTTCAAGAACGTACGAGTGCGCATATATGTGTGTGCTATTCTGCTTTTGGACAAACCTGTGTACGGCAGTTTGTAACATCAGCTCACCTGAAACAGACGAAACGCACCGGCTATTAGACACGCTGCCGCGAAAATGTTAACCACAAAAAGAAGACGATGATCTAAGAAAGAAGGTGAAGGAAGAGTTGAGGATTGAGGGAGGTGGAAAAAAAAATCGAGTTTGTCAGTCAGACATAATAATAAAACGTCGAGTCATCGCGGGTCTGAGAGACGAAAAGCAGCAGCAAAGGCTATTAAGAAGCCCAGCGATCGCACAGATTCCTCCGACAAAAGAATATTTCAATTTGTTTCTCGCGCCCAAAAATTAGTGTAGCGGTTTTATTCCTAATCACCGTTTCGGACGCAAAGCCACCATCCGTCTCTCGGGCGCCGGCCTGGGTAGAAGAGCGGGCTGGCGCCATGCGGTTCAGCCAGATAAAAGCCCCCGGGCAGATGCTGCCGAGGCAAGGTGGGGCGGGGTGGGGCGGGGCGGGGCCCCCGCCGGGGGTCGTTACCCCTTAGGGCAGCCGGCCGATGCCCAAAAGATTACGAGAGGCACAAGAATCTACAATTTAGCAGGGGCCGAGTGCCAGCGCCAGCTCAGAGCGCGCGAGTCAGCGATCACAGCGCACGCCCCGTGGAGAAGAAAAGTCCCAAATCTTCTCAACTATAAAGGTCGGAGCTTTGTAAAACTTTTGGCTGACATTCGCGCTCCGTGTGGGCGAAAATTTATATAATTATACGTAATTTGGGCGAAAAATTTTACCGTCACAAATACACTGTTTAAGATGTGTTAGTTTGCATTTCATAATTCCCACGAAAATTCCCACCTTCGAGAATTAATTCGCCCTCCGACAAAAGAGTGCGACACACATACACACTTGGGATTCCAGAGTTGTCCGGGTTGACGGGTGTTCGTACAGTACCGGTGCGGGTCGGCCCTATTCCGTACGCGTGCCCGCTGAGTACCTCGCATGGATCCAGTTGGCACGCCCTGCCATGGGCCGCGAGACTTTAAACACGTTGCGTGACCACTATATGGCCTCGCTCCCGTACTAAATAAAACACAACGGGGATCAAAACGCGTCCCGCACTGAATGCGTTAAATTTCATAGATTAAGAGTTAAAAAAATAATAAAAAAAATAATTTAAAAGTATTTTAAAAACATATTGCGAAGGTGGCGTTAACTACATACTCTTCAGCAGCGTTCTCAGCACCTTTTGCGTCTGGTTACACACATACACACACACACACACACACACACACATCTCGCAGGGTCGCTGCACTCATCTGGACGTGCAGTCATTCAGAGTGGGTTTCCAGGAAAGACACAGGACAGCCGCAGCGTGCGCGCACTGACATGACGCGTACCCCGCCCCGCCCAACCTCGCCCCACCCCGCCCCGCCTCGCCCGAGACTCAAACAAACTGTTTGAAGGGTACGCAGCGAGCGGCCAGAGGTGACCTGGTATGGTGGTATAGTGCAGTCTGCCGCTCCGCTTTCGGCCGTCACAGGTCCCCCTGTTTGTTCCTCAGCCTCCTGACGCGGGTCTACGACACCAGCACGCCCAGGCACCAGGTCGAGGGGGAAACAACTCTGAATTCTGGTGTACAGATCCTGTGATTTTTTTTTAAATATTTGTAAATTTTCGTGAATTTTTGTTAATATTTACCTTTTGTTTTTTGAAAAAGTTCCTGAATTTTACTGATTTTTTCTCATTTTTTCTGAATTTTCTTGAATTACGTGTACAAAAATTTCAGAGTTGTTTTCCCCTCGTGCCAGGTGCATTACTGACGCCCCCCGAGGGCGCATAGCTCATCCCCGGCAATGTCTCTATTTGCTCTGGAACGCCCCGCCCCGCCCCGCCCCGCGCTCAGTAGCACGCCCGTACGTCAGTCCTTGCGGTTTCCTATCCTGAACGGCCGTAAGGTACCCGAGCGCCGTACCGGGAAGAAAAATAACACGCGCAGTGGCGGGGCGGGGCAAGGCAGGGCGTGGAGAGGCGTGGCGTGGCGGGCGTGCTTGATGTTACTGCTCCACCAATACGCCCTTATTCCAGGTAGACGAAAGGGGGAAAAAACACGGGGCACAAGCGGTACATTGCGGAAAGAGTCTGCAACGTCAAGGAATGAAACGCAATCACCATTCAAATAGGTTTTCGACGAAGATATATTTTTTTTGTAAAACAATGTCATGCATTTTGTGCAGAAATTTGCAGGTTTTAAATGGGTGCTCGCCCATGAGGTTAAGCGTGACCACAGGTCAGGTGGCGGGCGCGGCCAACACTCGCGCTCTGCGGTCCCGCGAGTAACGGGGCGAGTAGGAAAACCATAACAAATAATGACTTTAGTCTCAGTTGAAAGAAAAAAATTCTTAAGTTTTAACCACAGACTTTAAAGACATTTTCCATACTGTTACGCAAAAACTGTGACGCAGTTTCTCCTGTGTTGAATTAGTTGTGCCACACCCGTACATACGAACTTGAAGCTTCAAGTGCCCTAGGGCTCACTGTAAATGAATCTGATACACTGTGGGAAAACCGTACATCATACAACAAAACAACGGTTTTGAATTTACAGTTTACGGTTTTCGTTACAGTACCTCGCCAATTCTCCCTATACCAGGTACAATTTTCGAACAATTTTTTTATTGTACTTCGAAAAAATGGTTTAAAACTGTTGTTAGTTTTTTCTCACAGTGTAGAATGGCACGCAACCAATTTGACACCAGTCACAGAGTAAACGCCTCAGGTCTATACCATTATCGATTTCTTTACAAATTAAAAAAGAAAACATTGCGATCACCACCACCTTTTTGGCTAATTCATGCTCATCCCTCCGCTTCAGGGCGTGACGTTGGGGCTCCCTTGCACGGCCTGCACGGCCTGCAGCGGGGCTCGTCTCTGCCGATGACGATCACCAAAGCGCCTAGAGACTTTTATAACTTTTTTTTTTCATCCGGGAGCCACAGCCGGCTAATTGCAAGACGTGACAAACGCAATGCCGCGGCCGTGTAACGGTGCAACACCTGGGCGTGGTGGGGCGGGGCGGGGCGGGGCGGGGTGGGGTGGGGCGAGGCGGGGTGGGGTGAGGCGGGGCGGGGCGGGAAGGAGGATGGAGGGGCGCAGGAGGAGGGTGAACCTTTTCGAACTTTTTTCTCCCGCTCATCTCTCTGGCCTGTCATCATTGTGGCGGTGCGAATGATTCCCCGTTCCTTTTGTAGACAACTCGCCTCGAGTCACCACGGCGTAAATAAAAACACCCGCGCCGCACCAACATTTATTCACCAATGCAATCAAGAGTGTTCAACGCAGTTCAGCTGACGTACACCCAAATGAGAAACAACACTGAATTTTGGCGTACAGAGTTTGTGAATGTTTTTTGGATTTTTCTGATTTTTTATTGATTTCTTTTTCTTGCAATCTTTGCTCGAAGTTTTCCATTTTTTGTTCATTTTCCTGCATTCAAAAAAAAAAAAAAAAAAAAAAAAAAATTCTGAATAAATTTTCTGTAATTTTCTGATATTTTGTTTTTCAATTTTTTCTGCAATTTACTCAATAACGATGAGCACAACAGTTTCAGAGCTGTTGCCCCCTCGCATATACACACACGTGTTGAACACCGCTGGGCCTGGGGTGTGACCTCCTGGGGTACGAGGGGCGTGATGGCGGGGCGTGGGGAAGGGTGTTGGATAATGGTGTTGAGAGGCCGAGCAGCAGCGGGGAGGAGATGCGGTGCCAGAAAGTGGCGGAACCGTCGGAGAAAAAAAATGTAGGATACAAGGTGAGGAATTATTGAACTCACAATGGAAACGCCCGCGCTGTCGTTGCATAACCGTCGAATGCTAGAGGCCGAATGATGGATTCTTCTTTTCCTTCTTTTTATCGTGTTTTCTTTCTTCTCTTTTTGTGGAAACAAAGAGATTCAATTTAATGATGTCACCTGTACAAAATTATTTTTCATAAAATTTTTCAGCTAGTTACGTATTTATTTTTATACAATTGCATGAAAAGAGCTACTTATAAATGAAACGCGGTACGTTTCTTAAACCGTCACACGAAAAAGGTTACGAGCCGCACTCCCCTTTCAAATTCTTTTCGACACGTGGACACACTACGGTATACACACACGCACTCACTCACTCACTCACACGCACAAACGACGGACGCGCTCGCGGCATGCCGGCATGCCTGACCACGGGGCACTGCTTCCTCACGCACGTAAGGTCCACCTCTCCCTGATTTATGAGCGCCGTCTTCCTATGGGCGGTGCACAGAGCCTCAGTCATGGTCTGATGAGGCAACCTATGTACCGATATTTATCTCACATTTATCTTATTCCAATGTCTTGCCTCTGATTTGTCCGAATGCGACAGAGAAGAGCAAGGAGAGACGAAACGTATAAAAAGGCGGCGCACGTGTGATGGTTGTTGCTCCGAGGGGGTATTCACCCCGGAGGTATCATCTCTCCCAGGGGATGTCCTGGGTTTTCCAGGAAAAACTCCTGGCAAAAACTACTTTTTTCCAGGACATTCACTGGGATTCCAACTACGGGAATCCCAGGACTCGTTTCTACCGTGCACTGACATATTTTAAGAGTGCACGTGTGAAACATTTACTCACCTACAAGTAAGCGAAACTCGTACACTTTCCATTGCTAGTACGTCTTCTTGGCTGTCCATTTTCGCTGTCTCACACGAGGCCGCCGGAGGCAGGACGAGGGCCGTCATGGGGGAGAGTTTGAATGGAACGACAGGAGGAGGCAGGAGGCTCCGAATATTATTGTACTGTCCCGGAAGGCGGCACCGCCGGAAGCTGGCACAGGCCAGGCGGGTGAACGGGCGGTGACGTGCCAAACTCACGACATGCACTTGCAATAATGCAAGTGAGTGAATTTATTACACTTTTAGACGTGCAGGCAGACTCGTTTCTGTATTCGAACTTGACTTGTACCCTCGTGGGTGCACTGCAAAACCAACAGTCAGCAGTACACTGTTCCTAATGTGTACCTCAAACGAGGGGGAAACGACTAAGGTAATCCGGCTGACAGCCGTTAGGTTGTCCGGCAGGGTGTAATCCGGAGAAATTTGAAGTAATCCGGTGTTATCCGGGAAACTTTTAGGGTGATCCGGGGTAATCCGAGGAAAAAAGCACCGTTATCCGGAGGACACCCCGGAGGTAATCCGGGGTAGTCCGTAATCCGGCTGACACGAAAATTGACAGTCGTTTCCCCCTCGACTTCAAAGCACGCATTAGGAAGTGCATGCCTGCCATGGTATGCACTTGGTATGGTGCATGCCTGCTATGGCGTACACTGTTAAAAATTTGTTGTGATTTCCCAGCACTTCCTCGATACGGAACGATTGTGAAATCCCAACACTTCTCTGTATTCAGAAAGGGACCCTTTCGCTGCCTCAAAGTGAAATATTTTATCGGACAGTCGACCATATTTTTGAAGCCAGTCTATTTTAAATACAGAGGACAGTTGGAATTTCCCGAAGAGTTCTGGTAAAAATACAGAGGACAGTTGTAATTTCCCGAAGAGTTTTGGTTTAAATACAGAGGTTAGTTGTAATTTCCCGAAGAGTTCTGGTAAAAATACAGAGGACTGTTGTAGTTTAACGAAGAGTTCTGGCAACTTTTTTCACAATAGAGGTGCTGTGAATTTCCAACATTTTTTTTAACAGTGTAGTGCTATGGTAAGTACACACTTCCAACAGCATGCCATGGCAGGCATGCACTTCCTAGTGCATGCCTTGGTAAGCACACACTTCCTAATGCCTGCTTTGAAGAACACACTAGGAACAGTGTACTAAGTTGACTGTTGGGTTTGCAGTGTGAGATTCCTAAGCATTCCAGACTTTTCTACTTAATCAAGTGTGCGAGTGAGACTTCACACGTCTAAAATGTGTGTGCGACGTTCACAAACATAGGAGTAAACTATGTGTCCCCAAAAATGTGGCCCCGTTAAGAAGACAGTGATGGGAAGGCTGCGGACAGCCCAATAAGCCAGTCACAGCCCCGGCCGGCACGGGGGGGAGACTTTCCCAGAAGGAAACCCTTCTCTCCCTCCCTGACGTTAACCCATACCGCCAACTCCCCCTTCAAACTCTCCTTCAACCGCATTGATGGGCCGTGTCTACTGCTCGGACATCCTTTATCGGGCCAACATCGCACCCACTTAGGCCCTGTGGGCGTGGCAGTGTCTGGGGGGAGGGGGGGAGGTCAGAGGGCAAGACTACCGTCACCTTTCCGTTTAGACCAGACGGTATACGACCTCACTTTTGTGGTCGTCTTTTCTTTTTTTCCTTTTTTCCGTTTTAAAACCTGAAAAGACGTCGTCGCCGGCCTGGTCGAAGGTCGGTGGGACAATAAATGCAGACGCTACTGAGTGGCGTCATCACCTCTTCAGGACTTGCGGGTCGTCCGCAGTGCGCGCCCCGCCTCGCCCCGCCACGCCCCGCCCCGCCCTGCTCTGCCCTTGCCACGCATTTACTGTCACGCACTATGGCAATGACATGACATGGCAGGTCGATAAAACCGCGCGGCGGCAATGACCACCAGTGCGTGTACAAGTTGCATCGCAATTTCAATGGCAAAAATTGTTATGCTCGGGGACTCGTTACATGGGACACCGATGTGTGAATGTCGCATACTGCGAATTCCCGTTCGTAAACTAAAACAAGTGTAAAAAATGTGGCAATTTTCTTAGAAACTTCACCCGCTTAAAGGTCAATGAGCGCGCGACGAGAAATTCACACACCTCCACGTGTGCGACACTGACACTCCTCGACAATCCGCACAGACATCTGTGTTAAGTTATGACGGGCACAATTAATGCGATGCGAGTCGCCGCCATAGGCATAGGCGCCACCGCCAGCGACCTCGAGGGCCATATAGGACATGAGGCGCAGAGGAGGGTAGGGGGCAGGGGCGGTCAGGGGGGCCAGCGGTAAGCCCCTATCTGTCGGTCTACCCGCCCCTAAATGTCCGCTCCAAGGGTACCCGGGCTGATGTCACTCACACGCACGTGCATTGTGAGGGGGCGGTGGGGAAACACCGCCATCCGAGGGGGGGGTCACTCATACAAAATGCGCTCAATGATTTTTTCACCTTTGATATTCATTTATTTATTTATTTTATTTATATTTTTTTATGAATGGTATTTTGTGTCTGACCACTGTGAAAAAATCTTAAATTTACGACTTTTTTCGTAATTTATGATCACGACACGGATTTGTAAATTTACGAGAGGAGTCGTTTTATAGTTATCATGGAAAATGTTCCCGTATAACCCTAACGAATATTTTTCACAGTGAGTGACATTGACAAACTGTAATCACCAATGTAAGATGTGCTTTGTCAGAGAAAAGCTGTAGAAAAAAGCAGGAATGAGAGGGTTAAGAAATGTACATGTGGAGAGAGAAGGAGCCAAGGTGAGTAGCGGAGAGGAAAAAATACTGTGACGTCGAGGTGGGCAAAAACAAAAATTAGAAAGGCGAAACACTGTTGTCGTAACACACATGGGCGCCCGGCCCAGTGCAGGCCACTAGCGCTCAGCTTGCGGGTATTCAAATGCGCACCACGATTAAAAACACACACACACACAAAAAAAAAAAGAAATTAACCGAAGAAAAGTTTTCCCGATCGCTTTGCTAGCCAGCCAGGAGCCCCAATTACGTGTAGAACCGCTGGAACTGATCTGGAATCGCTCCGGCCAAACACCAAAAGCGTGGCGAAGGTGAAGCAACTGGAAGACAAGGCACGACACGGGGTAAGAAGGGAGGGAGGGGAGGGAGAGAGAGAGAGAGGGAACGGGAGCTGTCTCCTAAGGGTTGATGGTCTTGCTGCTTTATTAAAGGCGAAGGTGGTGCTGGTCTTAATTTTTGTCGTTACCATTGAGTGGTGGTGTTCAATTTTGTGCCTGAGGTTTGGTCGGCTAATTTTAGCGTTGTCTTTAAAGGGGGAAATTTATTCCAACAAAGAAGTCCGCCACAGTCAAGATAGTTTTAGTGACACTGAAGGAATGATTGCAGTCAGCGTTGGATTCGTACCTACGTACAAGTTGTCACGGTTGTTCCGGGAGGTCGGGCTCCTAATGGGCGGGACGAACCCTTTTGCGTTCAGTTCTATGCGCGCTATCACCGAAAGAGGTCGCCGAAGTACTCTTATACTTTTGCTAACTTGCTTGAAGTTTTCGTCGAGCTTTCAGTTGGGTAGAAGAAGTAATTACCTTGAAAATAGGTTTCAAAATAGGGGCGATTCGCGGGCCTACTTTCCACCGAGGGAGGGAGGGAGAGAAAAAGAGAGAGAGAGAGATGCTCAGGCAGACGCGGTGAGCGATTTGCAGGTCAGGCCTGGGGCGGGGCGTGCCGTGGCGTGGGCGGGTGTGGCGGAATAGAGAAACGAACAAGGGCGGCCGCGGGATGGGGCGGGGCGGGGGGGCGGGGTGGGGGCGGGGCGGGGTGGGGGTGGGGGCAGGAGCGGAGGGGTTGGGGGTGGGCTCCAAGTCCCTGGTACTGCCTTGCCCGCGTGAGCCCCGCCCGCCCGCCACGCCAGGGCCTGGAAATGAACAGGTCCGCCTGACATGCCGTGTTTCCTTGTGTGTGTGTAAGATATAGAGGCTTTTTTTCCCTCAAAGACCTCGTGAACAAACGCAAGAAAATCCCAACCTTAAAACCTTTAAAATTAATTCAATACAAGCACACGCTTTTGGATGTTCGTCCAAGTGCTAAAATATTTTGCAATTTACCGTGCGTGCAGGACATACAACTTCCCACTCTTGTCCGGCATTCGACTGTATGTCGATGCGCAGTGCTTGAACATTTCCGATCACAAATTTTAATTGTACGACATCTTCCATGAGGAATGTTGTCCTCTCTGCACCACAATTTTTCACAGCGTTTCTGCATAAAAGGGCATTTTTTTTTTTACAGAGTATGCGAGGAGGGCCATGTCGAAGCGTGGCGTCACGGCGACGCATACCGACGGCGTGCCAAGTAGGTCCCCGTCGAGAGGAGTTCGCGGTCGGCCGGCCCCACCCGCACCCGAGGGTCCTCCACTCAAAAAATTAAAAACAAAAATAAGTGTACAACCTTAAACAAAATCGGTAAAAAATCAGGGGAAATTAAAAAAAAAATCAGAGAAAAAACAATGAGAAAAAATCAGGAAGGACACGTTAAGAACCCCTAACCCCTTGCCCGCACCTCTCCTGGGTGGTTAATATGCCACTAAGGATGGTGTAGCCCCTACCACGAAAGGCGCATAACTGCAAAATTTACACCATAGAGTGCGTCACCGTCACACACAACGACGATTTTCAGTGAAGGCACCACCACGCTCCAGGACCGCGAGGATACTTTGCACCCCGTTTCGAGCTCCAGCGCCTGCAACGCATGGCATTCCGTGAGAGAGAGAGAGAGAGAGAGAGAGAGAGAGAGAGAGAGAGAGAGAGAGAGAGAGAGAGAGAGAGAGAGAGAGAGAGAGAGAGAGAGAAGGGGAGGGGGGAGGGAGCGGGAGGCGCAGGGACACAGCCCAGGCATTATCCCATGCCAACAGCTGTCGCACACACAACGACTCAATCAACAGAATCTCCATCTCGAGTCTCTATAGTCCTTTTTTTTTCTTCTTTTTTTTTTCGGTACCGCTGAGCTTTCACCGGCGGGTGGCTGCGGGCAGCGCCTCCGTGGCTCGCGCATAAGGCCCCGATGAATGGCGCAGTTGCAGGGTAGAAGGTTACCCCGAGGGCTTCTTCACTATACAATCAAGCTCACAACGATTTTTTCTATTTTTTCGAGAGTTTTCTTGATTTTTTATCTAGTTGTTCTTGATTTTTTTTCCCTTGATTTTTTGTTTTACTGATTTTGCTTTAGGGTGTATACACTAATCTTTTTGAGTGAAGCGCCCCCCCCCCCCTCCAACGGAGCCATTGAGCCCTAGAGCCGTGGCGGGGTGGGGCGGGGCAGTGCGCGTTTTACCATCGTTTGTAAGTGGTAGCAGCGGTACGGCCCGGTCCGGCCCGGCCGGGGTTCAAAGATGACCCGTAATTAACTGAGCTCCCCTCGGCGAGGCTCCACCGGCTCGTAGCGCCCCGCGAGTTGCACAACCCACGTGATTCAAACCAGCGGCGCGAAATGCAACAAAAATAGTGAGATTTAGTCAAAGCATTATCTAAATGCCCCGCGCACACGGAAACGGAAAATGTAACGGGATGACGGAAAACCAAGGTGTGGACGAACATCACACATTTCGCGTGTCCATTTTCATTCGCACATTGTCTCCACAAAGGTGTGCAGTTCTCTCTCACTTATTTGAGAGTTAAACGCAGGTAATTCATATGCGTACTGATGAGTGATGCAACCATATAAATGTGTGATATTCACACACCATGCACATGTGAGAGATTTACACATCTACACGAGTGCGACATCCAGATCCACAATGTAAAATTCACACACCTACACGTGTGTGATTTTTGCACATACACACACATGCGTGACACCCTCGCTATTACGACATTTATACGCTTATTCATGTGACACACGCTTACATGTTCCGCGCGAAGGCTATTCATGCAGTTGTTGGAGGCAGGGAAGACAAAAGGAAGAGTTGGGTGGGTGCGGCGGTTTAAAACTACTCTCCCTCGTCGATATAAAACCGATCGGCGCGTTCACTTTCCTGTCGTCTCGTCTCGTCGAACCCGAATAACAGCATGATCGGGATGGAGAAGAAATGCCACGCGCGGGACTGTGGGGGACTGTGTGGACGCGGGTGCGTCGCGTGCGCAGGCCCGGTGCGTGACCCTTGACCTTCCCCCTGCGCGCGCCCGCCCCGCCCTACCCCGCCCCGCCCCGGTAGTACGCCCCGCCCCGCCCCGCCTCGCCCCTAGCTTGCAGCAGGGTCAGTTTTTTTCAAATTTACCACCAGATTTTTGACCACGAGAATAATTTTTTTTTCTAGCATGAATTTGTAGTCCTTGGCGAGGCGATCAGATTGGCAACAGTCTGGGCGCTGTAGCTCAAATAGTTTAGAAGATATGGCCGTTCAAAGTTTTAAGCCCATTTTCTTAGTCAAAAGTTGCATAAAAGCCTAAATTCGGCCATAAATCGCCTCCAGAGTGTCAGAAAAAGACGATCCGGGTATCCCTGGACGTAAAATCGCTCAGAGAATCCGAATATGCTATCCCCAAGGCGCTGGGACGGCTCCAAATGACTCAAATACGCGAAAAACCGTTTTTTTTCATACCTCGTTTTTCCAGTTTTGCACAAAGCCGAAAGGGGTGCTGCAAATTTTTGATCGGACTTCCCAGGGGTGGAAAAGTTTCGTCTTGACCAGTAGTTTCAAGATCATCCGGAAAAAGTACTGTGTATGACCCTCGTTTAGGCGCTAGACCTTGCGCTAGACGCCTCTTAAGAGGCGCACTTAGTAGGGACCCAAAATTTTGTATTCTGGCGACCATCTAGAAGTGATCAGAAACTCATAAAACGCATTTCTACATGGTCGACAAAATAACTTTTTTCGGGTTCGACACTTGTGAAATTTTGGATAAGGGAGTTGTGGACCCCTACAAATGTGTTTTGGCGACCATGTAGAAATGATCAGAAACTCATAAAACGCATTTCTACATGGTCTACAAAATAACTTTTTTCGGGTTCCACACTTGTGAAATTTTGGATAAGGGAGTTGTGGACCCCTAAAAATGTGTTTTGGCGACCATGTTGAAATGATTAGAAACTTAAAAAACGCTTCCAAAATTTCACAAGTGTGGAACCCGAAGAAAGTTATTTTGAAACCATGTAGAAATGCGTTTTATGAGTTTCTGATCATTTCTACATGGTCGCCAAAACACATTTGTAGGGGTCCACAACTCCCTTATCCAAAATTTCACAAGTGTCGAACCCGAAAAAAGTTATTTTGTCGACCATGTAGAAATGCGTTTTATGAGTTTCTGATCACTTCTAGATGGTCGCCAGAATACAAAATTTTGGGTCCCTACTAAGTGCGCCTCTTACGAGGCGTCTAGCGCAAGGTCTAGCGCCTAAACGAGGGTCATACACAGTACTTTTTCCGGATGATCTTGAAACTACTGGTCAAGACGAAACTTTTCCACCACTGGGAAGTCCGATCAAAAATTTGCATCACCCCTTTCGGCTTTGTGCAAAACTGGAAAAACGAGGTGTGAAAAAAACGGTTTTTCGCGTATTTGAGTCATTTGGAGCCGTCCCAGCGCCCCGGGGATAGCATATTCGGATTCTTTGAGCGATTTTACGTCCAGGGATACCCGGATCGTCTTTTTCTGACACTCTGGAGGCGATTTATGGCCGAATTTAGGCTTTTATGCAACTTTTGACTAAGAAAATGGGCTTAAAACTTTGAACGGCCATATCTTCTAAACTATTTGAGCTACAGCGCCCAGACTGTTGCCAATCTGATCGCCTCGCCAAGGACTACAAATTCATGCTAGAAAAAAAAATTATTCTCGTGGTCAAAAATCTGGTGGTAAATTTGAAAAAAACTGACCCAGCAGGATTACTGGCAGGCCGTTCCTTTCCGTCTCGTTTACAGCGTCGTTTCCGGTCCTCGCGCGGTGGCGTCCTGTAGGTTGATTCCGCACACTGGTTTCGTCGCTCTCTCCTTGTCGCACTCATCGGGCACGGCCATAAGGAGCAAGAGAGAGGACACTACAGAACGGTGTTCAGAATCACCTAGCTGTGCGAGCCTCGCCCGCGTCGTCCCGGCGGCCAAAAGGTTGCTCGCCCGTCCCGCCCGGACACGGACAGCCATGCAGCCGCGGGGGTAGGCGGCCCGCGCCGCGCGGCAGACGCGCATGCCGCATGCAAATATGATGGCCGCGGAGAATAGGGAACCAAAGTCTTATTTCTGACTTTGTTCGACCCATCCGCTAAGAACTATACGGAAGTTAACTATACCACATTTCTGTCGAGGGATACTATTACACTCTCAGTCTTCTACAAGGAATTGTTTCGTACAATGCGAAAAATTATGTGAAACCGTAATATACAGGAAAAATTTTATTATACAATTTTTCTTTGTATTGGAAATATTATTTTCTTTGTAAAGAAAATTTTGCTTTTGTATTACGGTTACATAAGAACTCATTGCGTAACACAAGAATTTTCTTTTTACGAATTAGGATGTAAAATAACCTAATTTTGGAAAATTTATAATTATGGATGTGGCGCGAATAGAATTTCAGTGGCCGAAACAAAATATTGGTGTTATGGCTTTGGGTGGCCGTCACTGAGCTAACCACGCCACAATAGCAACAACTTTTCATTCCTCTAGGAGTACGCTTTTCTGTTGTTTTTTTTTTTAAGTGCTCCTGGGCAGCCCGAGTGCCCAGCCGGGTCGCGAACGGGTTTCGCAGTGTGGTAATGATATGGCCGGGGCCGGGGCGCCGCGGGGCCCGTAAACCTGGGCTGGGCCGGGGCCCGGGGCCGGCCGGCTGCCAATAGATCGATAGGTGCTCCTCCACCAGCGATTCCGCACTGAGGTGTACGAGATAAGGCAAATGCACGACCTCAAGAAAAGCAACCCTAAATTTTCGTGTAAAAGTTAAGCGACTTATTTGCTAGATTTGCTTGAGTTTCAATAATTTTGTGTTAATTTTGGCGAATTTCGCAGAATTTCCCTAAATTTTTCTGCCGTTTTTCAAAATGAAATTTCTCCCCATGCGCCAAACAATATCCTCAGGCAGGGAATTATTACTCCCCCCCCCCCCCTCCGGGGGCAGACGGAGTTCATTATCCCCAGCCCCCAGCCAGGGAATCAGTACTCTCCCTGGCCGGGGGTAGTAGTGCATTTTCCGAGGGGGCCTTAACTCACCCAAAATTTGTACACATGATTTCAAGATTTCACATGATTTCACATGATTACACCTCTAATAATTGAAAGAAATAATTCGTAAAGTAAATGCAAGCGTATTTTGAGCTTTATGAGCCCAAAATACGCACTCCAACCATTTTTTTTTCCAGCAATAGATCTACATTTTTTGACAATGATTTCGAAGATATCAGCGATGATAGCACATGATTTCAGGAATTGAGGCCCCCTCGGCATTTTCCCCAGCCGGGGAAATTGTTACTGCACACGGGTCGGGGCAAAGGGGCGGCTCAATTCGAGTAAGTGGCTGGAGAAAAGTTCAAAGACGAACCAGCTGCAGGGGTTGCTCTGTCCAAAATGCAGAGAAAGTGTTGTAGTCCTTTCAGGCCGAGTTTTGCGGATATCGCGTTAAAAAAAATTCTAATGGACCCACAATCTGCATGAAGCAACGCTCTGCCAATTCGATATATCGACAACGACTAAACAACTTCACTGAAACGGTTCCGCCGGCGTCGATATAACCTGGCGAAAGGCCAGTGCGCTCCAAGGCAGCTCCTTTCGATCTCAATCGTTGTGCCACTTACTGGAAGTACCGACCGGAAAAATTAAAAGGAAATAAAAAGACCAAATCAAAAAGGGAAATGGTCCGGCTGAATATTAAGGTGAGCCGACATTACTTCCCCATGTACGACTTGGCTTGGCAGAGCTGTGTATGAGGACGTAATTATTCCCAAGGGGTTTTACAATCATGTGGCCTAGATCATACACCATATCCACGCTAAAGCAGCTGGATAAGCGATATCCATAAACCTATTTCTCTCAGCTGGTCCGGGAAGGGGCGCGCGATATTACGAACGCACTGCAGGTCACAGACCACATCAAGTGCAAAAACATTCAGAGGTACTTTGTCCCCCCACTACTTACAGACACACGCTGCACATCGCAACACCGCAGTACTGAATCTCACCTGAAACACACAAACGATTCACTTTGTTAGTTGTGCAAGACGGAATGCGGGAGGCGCCGTCAGTAACGAGAACAGTGTTACACCTGAGCAAGCACGGCAAAAAAAAAAACATTAATAATTTATTGCGATATAGTTAATTACAAAGTGGCAGGGAGGAGGAAAGGAGAAGAGAGGGGAGGGGTGAGCAGGACCAGACCGCGGCTGCTGACTTTAATTAGTGTTCCGGTGAGGCGGCTAAGTGTAGGCCGCAAGGGAAGTCAGTCCCCTCCTCTCTCTCTCTCTCTCTCTCTCTCTCTCTCTCTCTCTCTCTCTCTCTCTCTCTCTCTCTATCTCTATCTCTCTCACCCTCTCTCACCTGCAGACGCATCGCTAAGGTGCAGAGATTCACAGGGAGAAGCCAGAGGGCGATTCCCACCGCCTTGCAGGAAATGAAGCAGAAACTATTTCCCCTATTTCCACGGGGCGCCAGAGCCGCAGCCCCCCCAGGCTCACGGCGCCGCCCCCGCACCGCCCCCGCGCCGCCCCCGGGGGCAGGATTCGCTCGCCATTACCGGCGTTAACTTTGGGAAAGAGATGCACTCCGAGAGGATCAGGACTGGTAGATTATTAAGAGGATTCCATTTAACATATGAGCCGAAGATTCGCAAAGCTAGTAAGCTGGGGGAGAGAGAGAGAGAGAGAGAGAGAGAGAGAGAGAGAGAGAGAGAGAGAGAGAGAGAGAGAGAGAGAGAGAGAGAGAGAGAGAGAGAGAGCGGACTTCAGTTTCGCAGTTACAACTGCAAAACTCACGAGTTCATCAGTTTAAACTGCAGAGCTCCCGAGTTCGTCAGTTTAAACTGCAAAACTCCCGAGTTCGTCAGTTTAAACCGTGAAACTGTTTTCCATTTTAAACTGACGAACTCGCGAGTTTTGCAGTTGTAACTGCGAAACTAAAGTTTCGCAGTTTAAACTGACTTGTAGTATCACACTTTGATTTGCAGAGGGAGAGAGAGAGAATGCGGTCGCGCAGATGCACCCATTTTCTCGGGTGAGACGCAGACGCACTTCCTAGAATCAGTTCTTGACATCGGAACAGGAGAACGATTACCGCGGGTCGCCGTCCCCCCCCCCTCTCTCTCTCTCTCATCTCTCTCCGCCCACTCGTGTCCACTGGCGCGTGGAGATGCGCCGATTCGCTTCGGATGTTGACCTGTCAAGTCATCTCCCGATGATTCGCTGATCAGCCGGTGCAGCAGCCTCTGCGAGCGAGATACCCCGTTGCTAGTTCTGCACGCTCCATAGGCGGCGTTTTCAATTTCCCGCCGAATCTCTCTCTACGCCGCCCCAACGAGGACGCTCCGCTGCTCCGCTCCACGCGGATGGCCCGCGCTGGACGGCGGACAGTCAGCACTTTTCACTCTACGACGCCCTTACTGCACTCCCGTTTTGGGCTTGTGGTTATTTGAGACAAGCCCTTTCACCCGTTCGGTTCGGCTGGCCGCCGCCGCCGCCGTATACCGCCTCTACACTGCTGCCGCCACCACCGGCCGACAGTTCGCGAAATGATGAGTAGAATTATTGAGGCGTCTGCTTGCTTCGTGCGGCGTGCGAACGACGGGGGAGAGAGACAGAGGGAGAGAGTGGACCGTACGGAAAGAGAGAGACCACTGGTAGAACTAAGGCGTAACTGTATGCTTGAATGAAGCACACAGTTACGCTTGAAGACGTTACGCTTGAAATCAAGCGTACGAAAGAAATTCTCCTATACATTTAGATAGGACGAATAGGAGCGGATAGACCCGTTACGCTTGATTTCAAGCGTAATCTCAGTACGCTTGAAAACGGGGCATAAGGCTACGCCTTAGTTTCACCAGTGGTACGCGAGCACGCTCTAAACAATTTTCTATCCAGCCTAGTTGTGCCTTGGTCTAAACTGGGTTCAAAGTTGTTGTCTCCAGCAAGGGTATACCATTTTGGAAAATCGCGAACGAGGATTATAATCAGTCACGATTATGGTGATTATCAATGATTTTTTGAGTTTATCTTTAAGATATTTACTGATTATTGTCCAGCAATCACGCAACTTTCTGTCAAATTTGATCATATTGCTCCATGTTTGTCAAAATTTGGAAATTTTACATGATTGTGATTATGTGATTAAAATCATCGAGGGGGATGTATACGAGGATTATGGGAGTGGTAGACCCTGCTTGGTCTACAGTCTTGGGGGGAAAACAAAGCAAAAAATACCCAGAAGCTTGTTATTGAGAAATTATGACGAGCCTTTGCGGCCTGATTCTGTCAAGTCAGTAGACACTCCTGTTGAGCGATGCAGAAATGCTCCGCTCAATTCGCGGCCGGAAAATGTGACGATTGTAGCCCCCTCGCCCTCCTCGAGGCTGCTGCTGCTGCTGCGGTCGTTTCCGACGCGGCGTCCTAACGACTTGATCATCGCTGTGTATAGAAAAGAAGATGGAAGGACGCAGAGAAGCGAGGGACTTTACCGGTGCAAATCGAGCGGAGCGCGCGCAGGGGGGGGGGGGGGGCGTGGCGCGCACAGTCAGCCGGGTACTTCCGCGTACATCTACTTGCATCGAGGCCGTCCGACTCAAAAGCCCGTCAGCGCGCGGCGAGAGAATAAGGCGCAAAAATAATAAGCGATAAGTCAAGGCGGCGGGAATAATATGCAGTTGTTTGGGGAAAAAACAATTCCTCTTTCTTGCGCTCCAAAATATGAGTGCTTGATTTAGGGCGAAGGTGCTGGGATCTAATTTCTGTACTTCAACTCTTTTCGAAATTTTCTAGAATCCAAAGACCGTCACGATTATTCAAGGACGTAAATAGGAAAAGAAACGCACAGGGTAGTTCCTATCATCCGTAAGATAGTCATTGGGATCCGAGGAATCGAAGAGAAATTTTCTTGGATTGAAAACAATATTGGCTCAGATTGCGATAAATAGCGCTCTGGAGACAATTAGGGAACTTGAAAATCATAACTCGCTTTTTGGGTCTGCTTTAGGTCCCAAGTCCAACACACTACAGAGTGTGAGTACATATTTACCACGGATTGGTCCCAAAAGTCCCCACCGTGCCGAAAACCCTCGCAACTTGCTTATGCTACTTCAGTCTTGATAAGCTGTGTAATCGTCCATGCCTCTGACAGGGACCGCAGCCTAATTCCAAACTATTATCAGGAACAGGGATTCAGATTCCTATCGATATTTACTGGACAAATACCTGGCTCCGGCAGGTAAACTAGTAGTTGACCTCACGTTAGGTCAACATTGATACCATTAAAGTAATTTGGTACACTGTGAAAAATACTCGTAAGGGTTACGGGAAAATTTTCCCTGATAAAAGTCGTAAAATTACAATTTGAAATTGTAAATTTACAAGCAATCTCTATCGACTTGGAATTGACCGACGAGCAGGAATGGGCTGTCGTAAATTTACGACATATTTTGTAAATCAAAATTACGAAAAATGTCGTAAATTTACAAGGATATTTTTCACAGTGTATCAGCCACAAGTGGTTTCGTTTTCTTTCTTTTTTTTCCCTCATTCTGCATTTTTTTTTATACAGAAAACGCAGCGAAACCCGTATCGAGACCGCGAGACCCGAGCGGCAGTTAATCGATACTTCATTTGGGTTGAGGCAATGGTGTACCGCGCGGGCTCCCGTCCGCAAGTATGCATGCATTGACATCCCACAACCGCAAGGCCTTCCCCGCCGTCAGCCAGACCGTCACCACGCAAGCTGCACGCCTCGCGGCAGAATAAACTGCACACACTAACTGGATTTGTAGCTTTAATTTGCACAAAGTTAAACCTACGCTTTATTTGCACAAATTTATGCACAAACTTGCACCTTTTTATGCAAATCTATGCACAAAACAGTACATTTCTTTGCACAAATTTCTGCGAATCGAATTGTATGTTTAACTTTGTGCGAAGGTTTGCACAAAAACCTTCAAATACAGTTAGTGTGCAAGACCCAACTCACTTGCAGGTGTGTGAGTGCTGTGGAAAATAAAACGAGTATTACACTGCCGTACTCTGATTTATCAGTGTACAATGTTAACACGCTTTAGTTTCCAGAGAAGTGAGTTTTCATTCACAAACTTTCAAGATACGCTGAAGTGAGCAGGTTTAAGAACTCAGATACACCTAAAGGAAGTGGGCGCGATGATATTTTTCCGAGGGGTACCTCACTCTTTAAATAGCTGTGGACTGATTGGAGGGTTGTATTGTGATTGGGAGGAAACTTCGACCAAACTTTGAAGAAAGCTATACATTTTTGGCACCAATTCGATACTTTTCAGTTTGAATTTGATTAAAATAGATTTTTGTCGAAAGATTATGTGACTGGATAGTGATTGGAAAATGATTGGAATGCAGGGTGTACACTGATTGGAGAAGGTGAGTTACCCCTCGTATTTTTCGCACACTTGGGTTTCGAGGATGACACGACGGTGACGTGTGGTGTGACGGGAACGGCGAAAGTGTTGCCTTCCTTGCGGTGCAAGGACGGTGTGGCGAGCGACCGCCCCCCCCCCCCCTCCCCCCGCCACGCATCAGCCATGCCCCATCAGGTGGATGCGCTCTCGCTCGCTCTCTTTCTCTCTCTCTCTGTCTCTCTGTCTCTCTCTGTCTCTGTCAATCTCCTACGCGGTTTTGATCGGAGAGAGCGTGAGTAGTATTCAAAAAAGAAAAAAAAAAAAAAATGAGAATGGTTTCGATATCATATACGATAAAAACAATGTCTGATTTTTTTAAGGGAAAAGGGAAAACTTTGAGGCACACGTCATTTGATGAATAATACTCATCATATTTTGAAGAAGTCTCCTCAAAAATTGAGAGAAGTCTCTTCAAATTGTGAGGAAACTTTCGTCAAATTAAGTAGGATCCTCAAAATTTTTCCCTCTTCCACAAAAAATCAGACATTGCTTTTATCTCATTTCCGATATAGAGTTCTTTATGCGTCAAGAACTGTCTAGCAGCACAAACTTGTACACATTTAGACAAAAACAAAAAATATTGAACAACCGCTCTTTTGTCTGACACAATAATGACGCGTTTGAATGTGTATTCATTCGCATGAAAGCTCATGTACATGTGTACGTTCGTCAGATTTTCGCACTACAGGCAGATCTGATGAAGGACCCCGCACCGCTCGCATCCGGCACCCGACCCGGTGCGCGACGGTGGCGCGCTCTCGAGAGCGAATTAACATAATTTATTCCCCACGCAGGTGTGCGATGACCTCAGCTGCGCGTCAACTGCTTGTTTCATCGACTGATGATGTGCGTTTCGAAAAGAGAGAGAAAAAAAAAGATCCGCACTCACAATTGGGCTGTGAAGCGGAAGAAGGGTGTAAGTTGACTTATACCCAAAATGAGATTTTTATGGCATATGATAGTACATTAAAGTTTGCTTGTGTCTGCCAAATATTATGGGGATATCTCCCATAGGATGAGAGATATAGGGGTTTGTAAAAAGAGATAAGTCGACATAACTTGTTTTGTACGGTAATTATCATGAACCAAACGGGGGAAAGTTGACTTACCTCCAAATTCATAAAATTTCAACAGAAGCAAAGGGAGTTAAGTAGACTTGACTCCTTATGTAGCATGACATCAGAAAAGTTTACTTGACTTATACCCTTTTGCACAAAAAATACAAGCAAATTTCTTTTGAATTCTAACGCAATACTATATGGCTGAGTTTTAGATGACAAGTTGACGGAAGGAGTTTTTTCATGGTTTTAATTTCTGGAAAACTTCCGGAGTCCCATATTATGTTAAAGTTTAAAATAATTAATATGACTTATGCAACTAATGTACTTAGAGTTAAGTCGACTTAACTCTTTTTGTCAATTTTCCAAAAGACTTCACTCAAAATTCTTAACCTGTCAAAAGTGTTTAGTTGACTAATGTCCATAAGTTTACGTTGGCAAAAGGAGTCAAGTCTTAAATCTCAGTAACGAAGCATGATATTGAAAAACTTCAAAAAGGCAGTAATATCCTACATGAAAGCACATCTCATTTACATCATAACATTTTTAAAAAATTAATTGTTTATAGTTTTTTTTGATTTCCTGAAAAGTATGGGTTTTGGACTTATCCCCTTCTTCCGCTTCACAGCCCAATTGTACCACATTTACACACTCGTGTGTGTGACGCAAGCACCTGGAGAGGAGAGGTGCTGAGCCGCGTCGGCCTGCTGGTCAAGATCACGGTGCGGGGCGGGGCGGGGGCGGCACGGCACTTGGTGCTGCGCGCTGCGCGACCACAATCACCTCCTCATCTAGGACGCGCTGAGCCGGGCAGGGCCGGGCCGGGCCGGGCCGGGCCGGCAGGGAGCTGCTCGGCGATGGGTTCTGCTCGCAGCGGCCGCACCGCGCGGTTCAAGGACGCACGGCGCACGGCGCGACCCTGCCGGCCTCTGCCGCTGCCGAGGCCCGCGAGTGAGAGAGAGAGAGAGGGAGAGAGAGAGAGAGAGAGAGAGGGGGGGAGAGAGAGAGCACAGCGCAGTCGCCTCGCCACACCGCCATCACGAGGGTCAATCACATTGCGCACGGACCGCAGGGGGGGCGAAAAAATACAAGAACGCATCGGACTTGAATAGCTCGTCGCAGGCCTAATATAACCTATGCTATCCAACGAGATGGTGGGCCGCGAGGGAGCGGGAGTAACTCACAATGGAAATCCAAATGTACGAATGTCGCACACCTGCAGGTGAGCGAATGTATGTCGGACACTTGCAGGTGAGCAAACGACCTTGTTTTTCGTTTTGCTTTAGATTTTTCACGAAAATAACGGGAAATTTTGTCACTTTAAAATAATTTTTTTAGTTTTTTCCTCACTATTTCGGACTTTTTATAGATTTGATTTTAGATTTTTGTTCACTTGTTCTTGATTTTGCGGATTTTTCTGTAAATTTCTTCCTGATTTAATTTTGATTTTATCAAATGAGTTTTTTCGGGCCGTACGATGATTTTTCGAAGTCACCCCCTTCCCTTGGTAAGCCACTCCGTGGGCCACTGGGTGGGCCACAGGGTGGACCACCTCACCTGTCCTCCCAGTGGCCCACTCCCCACGTCGTGGTCCCTCCTGGGGTGCGCGCGGCGTGGACCCGGACACCAGGTCGATACATGTTGTTGCGCCCGAAGGTCATGCAGTGGCCCATCAACAACAGCCCGCTACCCCGCCCCGCCCCGCTGCCGCGGGTTCGAGAGCCCCGCCTTCTCGTCAATTTTTCCCGCGCGCGCCCACCACTAATGCCGCCTGCAGCGGTGTTTGCTCCCCGTTCATTTTTTACACCGTCGTGCGCGGCGGGTCTGTGCCTGAAGGAGTCCTTCAATAGAAATTCAAGCGTACACCGATTTTTCTGTTTTATCGTGATTTATAGAATATTTTACTGATATTTTTTCTGACTTTTCTTGATTTTTTTCTGTTTTTTTCCTGATTTTATTTTAGGGTCCACACTGATTATTTTTTGGTGAAAGGACCTCTCGGGGCGGCTGAGGTAGCAGCGGCAGGGGCAGTAGTACCGGCGCTGCAGGTATAACTGTGTCAGTGAGTCGCGGTCGCGGACGACGGCATATAGGTTCCATTCGCGCCCGAGGACACGCACCGATCGACCCGAGCCCGAGCTTATCTACCAAATAAAAAATAGATTAAGAAAAAATAATGATAATAGAAGATTGAAATTTTTTTACTACAAACATTTTTAAAAACTTACAATTTTTTTTTTATTTTTTCATAGTAACGAACGACTGTCAGTTGGTGTTTGGTCTGAAACATCGTTCAAGGGTACAAGTGTATGTGGTTGCATTATTTGTATTGGTTATTGATCAGGGCGCCGCCCCACCCCACCCCGCCCTGCGGGCAGGTGCTAATAAGACTCTCCTCCCCGAGGCCTCCAGGGAGACTCTCCGTCCTAGCAGCGTCGGAGGCCGCCCCGCGCCCCGCACGGCCGCCGCCCGCTCCACGACGGACAGTCGACGGGCACCAGGCCACGTCAGGCGGGCTGTCCTCCCCGCCTGCCCCGGTCGATACAGAGCCATCACCCGGCCCAACCGAACACCGACACGTATAACTGGGCCGTGCGTGCGGGACATTTATCGTCCACACTGGAGACCTAATTCACACACTTGCATGGACGTTTAAATTTCGATTCGTGCCCTTGAATTAGAGAAACACCGTTCGTAAATTTACTATGCTCACTGATAAAACAGATGTTTAGTTTTTAAATATCGTGGTGTATAGTTGGCAATTCTATACATGACATGATGTATAGTAGGGACTAAACATGACAATATGTTTAACAAATAAACACTTTCGTAAATGTTTAGAGGTTAAACATTTGTTATGCATAGAAGTAAACACTTGGTCGAGGCTTCACATGGAGAAGCATAACGATACCAAGCTGCGCCAAGTGTAAATCCAACTGAACACTTGCAAAGTGTTTAAAAAATAAACATCTGCTGGTGTATAGTTTGCAACTGAACATGATATAGTGTTTAAATATTAAACATTAGCAGTTAAACATCAGGTGATGTTTAGAACTAAACATTTGTTTTACCAGTGCTGTGTCGCAATAAATAAAAAAATTACGACCAAAGTTGTACTTTTACAACAATTTCTCCACAGTGGCCCTGCCCGGCCCGGCCTGCTTCTCACGCCGCGTCGCGACGCCTGCTCGCGCGGCGCCTTGCCGTCTGTCTGATGTTGTTGTTATATTGCGCCGCGCAATGCGCCGCCTCTCTCTCTCTCTCTCTCTCTCTCTCTCTCTCTCTCTCTCTCTCTCTCTCTCTCTCTCTCTCTCTCTCTCTGTCTTCCTCACCAAGAGAGGTAATCGACTTTTGCCCTCTCTGTCTTCGCAGGCGGAGAGGAGTGCGGCGCTGCAGCACGTCCTTGGCTGAACCATCTCAATCAATACGCACGGGCCTCTCTTTGTAAATTGACCCAGGGAAAGGGAGGGTGAGAAGGAGAGATGTATAGGGAGGGAGGGAGGGAGAGAGAGGAGAGGAGAAAGAGGGAGAGAGAGGCATAGAGAGGGGGAGAGAGAGGGAGGGTCATCATAGTGCAGTCCACACGCACGGGTGCGGGTGGCCACCGGCCATACCCGCCCGCACAAGGTACAACGACGACTCTATATAGTTTCCGGTTTACGAGCTTGTTGGGAACGTTGTGGTGGTACAAAGTGCGGCCAAGCCCCGGGGGAGAGCTAATCTGATCAACGGCCGAAACCGTGTGCAGGTACGGTACATGTCACACGGCCTGGGGGCCAGCCAGGCCTCGGCCATTCTCACCCCTCGACTGATTCGCGCCCCGCCCCACCCCACCCCACCCAATCCCTCCCCGCCCGCCTCGCCCCACCCCGGCAGAACGCCTGGCCGAGTGTCACCTCAGCGCTCCCTCGAGAAGGATCAAGCTAGCTAGGCTCCCCGTCCCCCGCCATGGCTGACTATTTACGACCCTCTAGCGGCTAGCCGATGGAGGGATGTGTTCAATATTTCTTTGGACTCTTCATTTTTTTCCATTTGAAATTTTTTTTTTTATTTAGATTTTTCAAGGAAAATTTCTGGCACTTTTTGATAAATTTTGATCTTTTCCTCCTATTTTCGACTTTTTCCATTTTTTTCAGCTTTTTATTCATTTGTTCTCATTTGTCTGTACTTTTCTTCTTGATTTCATTTTGATTTTTTTTTAAATGATTTTTCGAAGTGATTTCCCTGCCGCGGCTGACAGTGCATGGCAAGCAGTTCAGCCAGAGACTTTTAGACTCACGCACGAACCGACACAGAGTCATCAGACGCGGCTAACGGTCGAGCAGTTTCGAGTATTATTTCCTCTGCAACACATGAGTTCAGCGAGTTACAGAGAAAGAGGGGAGATTTGGAGAGAGAGAGAGAGAGAGAGAGAGAGAGAGAGAGAGAGAGAGAGAGAGAGAGAGAGAGAGAGATGAGTCGTACTTTCGAAACAGCGGCTCGTAACCTTGATGCAGTTGGTGGGTACTTCGTCTCCGCGGGAGTACCCGTGATTCCCCTTGGACAGACTTACGCAACAGAGCACGCACCTACACTTCCACGCTCTCCCCTCTCTCTCTCTCTCTCTCTCTCTCTCTCTCTCTCTCTCTCTCTCTCTCTCTCTCTCTCTCTCTCTCTCTCCTACTCTCTCCCCAACCATCCCTCACTCACACACATAAACACTCTCACACACACACGAATCGGCTTTGCGGCCGGTGAAAGGGAAACTTTTGAAGCTTCGCCAGTGCTTAGCAGGCACAAGCTTAACATGGGGAGGTGAGGCGGTTGGGGTGCGCTGCGCCGGGGCGGCCGGGGCCGAGGAGGATGGGGTTGGTCGGCCTGTGGGTCGCTGGGGACGCGAGGCGCTGGGGGTGGGGGGTGGGGGCTGACCCGCCGTCGCCATGGCAACGGAACAACAAACCGACAACACGGCCAACTCATGGTGAATACCAGGGGGAAGGACACTCGGTGGAGATGAGAGAAGGGGGGGGGGGGGGCATGGTGTGAATGAATGCAGGGCGGGGGAGGGGAGGGAGACACGCAGCAACCCCTTATATTGTCAAACAGTTTATCTTCGGCAGCTAAGTCGGACCCCCCCCCCCCCCACACCCTTTCCTCACCTGCTACACTATTACACAACAAATATCCCGCACGGTTCTCTTTTCGATTCCAAGTGTACTTGTACCAGCGCGCGGCACGGCGTGGCTGGGGGAAAACAAAAGAAAACAACCGGAGAGAGAAGAGAAGAGGATAGAAGAAAAGTAAAGGCACATAATTGTCCTTCTGCAACGTAGGAAACGTCTAGTCTCTAGTGAGCCTCCTAGACAGGACAGGCCATGATGCGAAACCCAGGCTCTGCTCCCTCCCTGCTCCTGCCCTGCTCCCGGGCTGCTACCACCCTGCTCCCGCCCTGCTCCCGCCCCGCTCCCGCCCTGCTCCCGCCCCGCTCCCGCCCTGCCCCCGGCCTGCTCCTGCCCTGCTTGCTCCCGTCCTGCTCCCGCCCTGCCCCCGGCCTGCTCCCGCCCTGCTTGCTCCCGCCCTGCTCCCGCCCTGCTCCCGCGAGGCTTGCACCCGTCGGTATCTGGGTCAGGCAAGCAGTGGAGCAGCAGAGGGCTCAGTCTTGTCTACCGAACCATTATATCGTTGTTGGCTCGAAGCCGTTTCCGGCCCTTTCAAACCCCAGAGTCTCGTCATTTCAAAGCGGTGTAGGAGGGTAAAATAATGTATATTTTTCTACCATTAAAAAAATTTTTATATAGATTTTGTGCTTTTACACGCACCATTCTAGATATCGCTGACCTTTCACGTTAATTTTCGGGCGTTACAGGGGTAGGTTCACAATGAACGTCAGTGACTTTCAAATTAGCCGCGCAAAATTTCATTAGACAAAGAAGACACTATTTTCCGTAGCTGCTGCTAAAGAAAAGTAAATGGGGGAAAAAAATCTGGGTGGCAGCCGCAGTGCTGAAAGCTTCAAAGCCCTGGCGGGTGCCGCATCACGACCCCCTGGAAGCAGTGCAGGGGGGAAATGGACAAAGAACAAGAAGTCACTGGCCTTATGTAACGCTCGACAAAAGGGAACGGTTTGGGTCGGGCTCGGCTGGCCGGGGGCCGGGGAGGGCTTAGGGCGGTGGGGCGGGGCGGGGTTGGTTGGGTTAGGGCTTGGGGCAGGATGGGGCATGGGCTAACGTGCTCACACTCCACCACACTGATCCGGCGTGGCGCGCTGCAGGTGCAGCAAAACCGTCCGCAATCGGCGCAATCATATTTGTCCAACTCTGACGAGAGAGACTGGGTGACACCCTGAGGAGTAAAGGCTGTTTGACATCTTTATAGGTGTGAGACCAAACTGTGACAAGACAGACGAATGAGTATTTCACATTCACACTCGCTGATATGGCGCCAATTACAGATTGATACTGTGAATTTCTTTATTAGAATTAATAATGAAATGTAATACTGTATATATGTTGTAAAGGTCACAGCCATGGATTAGAATCTAAAGTCGAGAAGGAAGAGATTATATTTTCAGCTTTGGGGAAAAAAATGTAAGTACACATGCAGTACTGACATGACAAAATGTCATGTCAGTACTAAAATGAAATGATTAAATCAGCAAAAATAAGAAAAATCAAACCAGAAAAAAATCAAAATCAGCAAAAATCAAGAAAAATCATGAAAAATTAGGAAAATTAGAAAAAAAAATGGTGCACGTTTGAGTGCAGCCCCCCTCTCATTTGCTACGTTCAGAAGCCCTGCAGAGTGCTTCGCAATAACGCTCAGCAAAAAGGCCAAACAGAATATAATGAAAAAGGAAAAGCAGACTGCGATCTGGCGCGAGCGAGTGGCGAGCGGTAAGAGTAACGGGTCAAGTGACTGGCTCGACTGCCAATATCGTGGGCGCATGCTGCCAATAGCGCGCACTCCACGGCGCGGCCCACGCGCTGCCGAGACCGTGCAGGACAGGGGGTGGACCAGTTAGCAAGGGAAGGGGTGAGGGGCGGCAGGATGCTTAGAGTTCACCCACGCCGGAAACCCGCGGTGTGACTGACTGTCGCCGCACACTTAAAAATAGGTGCAGAGGGAAACTATTAAGGGGGAGAAAACTCCGAGGTGGCATAAATTCACAAAATTTCGGAAAAATCACAGCAAACGTTGAAAAAAAAAATCATTAAAATTCACGAAAAATCACAACATTTGTACACTAAAATTCAAAGTAGCTACCTGCTCGAACTCTATACACGCATGTCCCTGTACGCTGTAGGGTCAGCGCTCGCTCTCTCTCTCTCTCTCTCTCTCTCTCTCTCTCTCTCTCTCTCTCTCTCTCTCTCTCTCTCTCTCTCTCTCTCTCTCTCTCTCACACACACACACACACACACACAAGCCACTCACAGACTAGCCAGGCCCAGCCCAGCCCGGGGGCCGCAAGGTCAGGGCGGACCAGTCCGTCCACAGCACAGGTGTAGCGAGGCCCCGTCCGGGGCGCCCCGGGGGGGCCCGGGGGCAGGGTGGGGCCCCGTCGTGCGGACAAGGAAGCAGTGCCGCGTAGCTATTTGCAGCAGCCAGCAGCGGCGTGCAAATAATGGCCGCGCCCTGCTGCAGAGCCCTATGGCTGGCCGCAGAGAACGAAGACGACGGCGGCGCTATGCGTCTATACGTGGTCGCGTAGGGAGGGGCTACTCGCAGGACTCCGCGCTCGAGAAGAGGATGATGGCGTTATTCGCAGGTGATTAGGTCGCCGCGAGGCCGCATACACCACGAGGCGGCGGCGCAACGCGACGGACTATCACGCTCTCACTTACTCCCTCCCTCCCTCCCTCTCACACACACTCACAGGTGGCGCTGGCTTTCTCGACATTTCCTCGTAGACGCCCCCCTCTCTCCCGTATCCACGAGTACAGATTTGCAGTCGTGTGGGCGAACCGGTCGGGTTGTGGCGTGCGGCCCGGAGTCAGCCAGAGCTACAGCAACACACACTATGGGAACCCAAATGTGTGTGTGTTACACACTTGCACGTGAAGGGAATTTTATTCGTACACCAGTAGTCGTGTGTGGACTTACTGATAATTTTACGCTCGAATTTCTTCAATAGTCCAGATGGAATTAAATTCACAAATACGCACAAGTGTGTAACCTGCGTGGACCGAGAAGTCATTAACTTAAAAAATCTCATTGTAATGTGCACCCCAAAACAAAATCAGTAAAAAATCTGGGAAGAAAATCAGAAAAATTCAAGAAAGATCAGAGAGAATTAATACAAACAGAAGAAAAAAATCAGAAAAAAATCAGAAAAATCAAGGAAAATCCGAAACAAAACTGAAAAATCGGTGTATGCTTAAATATATAATGAAGGACCCCCGGCATAGCATAGGCTTGGGAGGGTGTCGGTATGGGTGAGCGAGAGGAAGGCGGGTGGCAGGTCCTGACAGCCGACTGATTCAGAAGATCGCTCTCATCCCCCCGTCCTTGTTGCACCTACAGCGGTGCCCTATGCTGGCCATGGTAGGGCTGGGCGGTATGGACGATTCCAATATCAATATCCAATAAAAAAAATATTGGAAATCCGACCAATATCAATATTTTGTATTGGAGTATTGGTTGCCCAATATATTGGTGAACCAATATTCCAATATTGATATTGGTCCACCAATATGTTGGGCAACCAATACCGGCGCGTCGTCTGTTGGCGAGTCAGGACTTGCACCGGCCCAGGCCACCCGCCTAGCCTACCTAGGCCCCGTCCAAAACCTCTTCCCGGCAGAGTATACTTTCGGTCTTTTGCGATACAAGATTTATGCTGAATATTAAGAACCGAATAATACAGATTTTTATCGATGTGTAGTAATATGTATTTAATGCTAGGTTATTGGTTTCAGTTATCAATATTGAATTATATCTTCAAAACTCAATGTAAAATTTGGGCATGTATTGAATATCGGACTCCAATGCGCAATAATTGAATATTGGACTCCAAATATATTGGACTCCAATACGCAATATTGAATATTGGACTCCAATACGCAATATTGAATATTGGACTCCAATACTCAATATTGGATATTAAACTCAAATATTCAATATTGGATATTGGTTCAAATATTCCAATACAAAATATTGGAATTGGAAATTTCAATATGCCAATATTGGAAATTCCAATATTGAAAATATTGATTTTTTTTCCAATATATTGGAAAATCTCGCAGCCCTAGGCCATGGTAGTGCTCCATGAGTGCGACAAGGACAGAGGTATGAAAGCGATCTTCGGAATCGCTCGGCTGATGACGAGGAACAAGCCAGCCTGCGCGCCCGATAACCGACTATGCGGCGATCCGACCCGACAGTATGGGGGAATGGCGTATTATCGTGGGGCCCCCAGTTCCGCTGCCGTCTTGGCGATTAAGTGTGTGATGCGGGGCGCCGTGCCGACGCCGACCTCACAGGGGGAGCCCTCCGCGTCGGGCACCCGCCGGGCTGCGCGGGGCCCACCACCAAGGCCCGCAGCCGAAAGCGCGCCGAGCACGCGAATCAGCCATTCCTCCTCTGTCCGCCAACACTTTTCCTCAACTTCTCAACTGGAGCGGCTGAAAACAGGATGAAAGTATAAGTTTGCAAGCGGGTGGCGCGGGGCACGGGGCGGGGCGGGGCGGGGCGGGGCGGGGCGGGACGGAGCCCGAGGCTTGCGGCGGGCTGCAATCCGTGCTGTCCGACAGAGAGCCGGGCCCCGCGTCCCACACTCTTAGACTCTTACGAAGAACCTCTCTTCGTAACGTACAAAGGATTTGAAATCTTTGTAATACAAACAAATTTTATGTATTACGAAGACTTTTCGGTTTGTAATATGAAACCTTGTTTGTCTTACAAATCGCTTCGTGTTCGTATTATGAAGAAAATTAGTTTGTAATATGGCGGTTCCAGATCCTTTGTACGTTACAAACAGAATTCTTCGTAATATATGAAGACTGCTCTTTGTAAGGAATTTACAGTGCGCCCTCGCGAGGCATAGGCTGCTGACCGTCCTTACTCAAGCCGAGGAGCGGCCAACTCGTGTGTTTCTGTGCACACGATTTTTCTCGAGTTATGGCCGCCCATTGCCCTTGACTCAAGCTCTGTTACTCAGGAAACCATATGTGTTTCAGAGGACCAAATTTGAAACGAACAAAATTATAGCTTCAAGTCCTAAATTGTTACTAATTTGACCAAATAATAATAAAGTTGGGAACGAAAGGTTAGTAGGAGGACATAACACTCTTTAAGTGTGCTCCAGGTAGTACCTTTGCACAGGCATTTGGGAATTTAGCACGCTCACACAGACACTAATGTGCCCAAAAGGTGCTAAATTTAAGCGAATTTGGACACAATCATGCCTTATTTATAGAAGACACTAAAATTTAGCACCTTTAAAGCACTGGGTTCTTTATTTATTTTTTTCCGAAGAAGTTTGTTACGAAAGGAACTAGTCGAAATGTTGAAGTTCCTAAAACTTTCAGTAATTATAAAGGCTAACGACACGGCGCTCTGCAAATCACGCATACACCCGCTCACCCCGCGGCCGGGTGAGTGTAGGAGAAGTGCCCTGCAGAGAGATAGGCCGTCCATCAGTTCGAATGGCCCAAACAGTGTTGCTAGGCAACAGGCTAGAATAATAAACAAGCATCGCTGCCCCGACTGGGCCGCCCGAGCCAGGCGGGCGGGTGAATGGAGTGCCAAGCAAACTGTGGTAGGTAGGTGGCACACAAGACAACAGGAAGTAGGGAAAACAGAGAGAACAGCAAGTAGTTTTTGGCTGTTGAGAATTTTGTTTTAATTCACAGTAAATAAGGTAAGACTTCTCATATTTATAAACAAGAGCTCGAGTCGAGTTGCACGTCACCACTAGCCCCCATCAGTCAACATCCAAACATCAGAGCGCAACCACAAAAAGCGCGCTGATAAAAAACCATAAAAACAATCAACTTCGAAATCAAACAAAAAATCATTAAAATAAAAAAAAATAGTACGAAATCTCATATGGTGAAATGGAACAAGATTTAAAACAAATATGTACCCGCACACAAATGTGCAAAATAAATAAAGCTATCTCTAGTAGTATCGCACTAGTGAAGAAAGAACAATAGGGAGGAAAATCACAGGCATGCGCCACAGTTTTGATAGAGTAGGAAAAAAAAGCAAAACAGACGAGAGGATACATTCATTTTAGAACTGACATATGTGACCGTGTTCGGAAACATGTATTTTTCCAGGTTTAGTCATTTAAGTGCAAGTTACATAACTGACTGGATAAGAGCCACAATTCAGCGGCGAAACAATGGCACGAAATACATGACATATTCACTTTAATACTAATATTTGGTTGAGGTAACTTTGGTAAATCGGGAAATTAATCACGATGAGGCCACTAGACAATAAAATGCTGGATTCTATTTTACGTGGCAAGATATCTCCGAAAGAAACTGAGGATAAAATCGATATGAGTTCCTGGTCTGCAGCGATTGAAACATCTTGTATGGTCTTCCAAACGGCACTCTCTTTCTGGACCCATTACCTTACCTTTAAATTCGTTTATAGCACAGCGTTTGATATGGGTTCTCATCCATACTTACAAACACCATTTCCTACAAGAATAGTCGGGAGTATTGTACTTGCAGTCCTTTCATGTTTCTCAGTTGTATTTACAATTCTACCAGAGTCATATTTACAACAGAGGGAACACTGTAATATAAAGTTTTCAAAAGACACGCTTTTCTATAAGCGTTCAATGAACTGTTAAACACTTCTTGGCGCTGAGTTAAGACCCTAGTGGACAACATGTCCAAGACTTCAGTTCGTCCGAGGAAAAAAAAATTACATCGTTGTGACGTTCGACTCTGCTGGATGGGCAAAACTCGACAGCTGATTTGGAAAATACCATACCTGTCGTGGGAAGTGTTCGACTAACGCGTTGACAAGCTGGTGTTGTTCTTGTCAACGCACAATCATCCGGTCGCTAAAAATAGATTCCAGTATGGTATTTTCACTACTAGCTATCGAATTTTCTACATCGAAGAGAGTATCGATCATGACAACAAAGTCATTTTTTTCGTCAGGCCACATTCAGGTGTTAGACAAATCGGTCCTACACTCGAAATCCCGTTTGAAATACATGAGCTTTTAAACTGAGCACCATTAATTGTTCAACATTGTCTAATTCTTGATAGTTTGTGTCGGTTGAACACTTGATTACAGTGGATTTTTTTGAGAGACCGAAAATAACATTCATAATTTATTAAAGACAATACGATGCTTGGTCAGGCTGCATCGCCCCTTTTCCGTGGTTTCCAAATACGCTTTTATATTATTGATCAAATTTAGTTTACCCTCACATAAAATCTAATATCAAAATTCACTACGAAGCACACATTTAAAAATTACAGGAATGGTCGACATATATGGAAGTCGAAATTTTAGAATTGACTAGTAGACGACTCCCAATTCTCATATATTCACTTTTATGTAGGGCGATTGGGTATCGCAAGATGCTCCATGAATTATCCTATTATCAATTAATGGGACACAATAAAATAAGCCGAGCGATCCCAATCCGTTCATAGTGCAGCAGAACTCCAATTACAATGCTGGCTTTTGCCCAGCAGACACTAAGCTATATCGAGTAATAGTTTTGTCTACAGGGTGTCGCCAACAAAACACTATTAAAATTAGAAACATTTCGCTTAACCTTAAAACTCGAACTTGACGACATTGAACTATGTGTATGTAAACACGAGATCCTATAATGCAGATGTTCCCGGGAACTATTGTAACATCACTTTAACCAGAGATACATGGTCTAACGTTGTTTTATTTTTTATTTATTTTTTTCGTTTGGAGAAGAGCTGCAACACATGACCGCTGGGTTCACAAGCCACGAAGACTTTAGGACGGGTGTTCGAGCTTTTACCCGTGTTAACAAAATGACTAGATTAAGTTTACAATAGAATTACTTTGTACCGGCGAAAGCCATTAACATTAACAGCGGAGATGGTAACGAGAGTTCATACACACAAACAAACATTTCTCAGGTATATCAACCCAATATGTTAAAACTAACAAGTGCACAAAGGTACTTTGTTTGTAAATACGAAAAGTCTCTGAAAACAAAGATCTGAAATTCAGAACATTAAAATAACCAAACTGAGTGGTCTAAAAATGAAGGCGAAATAACCATCATCTCGAGTATTAGGCTTCGACCCTTTACTAACTAAATTGCTGAGTTTTCGTTTATGAATTCCATCTGATAGTGGAATCGATTCTAGACTCAGAACAATCCTACAGTCTTTAGTTTTCAGATCTCGAATGCTAGACAACATCAAGCAAATGTACGATGCACTTTTATATGGAACATGCACCACTTCTATCGCACCTTTCACTTCGCAAACTTACGAGGAACAGTTAGTCCCAGAGCACATGTGGGGCTCAGAAGCCAAATTTCGGCTGCTTAGTTAGTATGTGACCTAAAATCAGCACCCATACCGAGAACCAGGCCATTAGCTATAGCTCTAGAACCCACGCCTGAGGCAAGTATATGACAAGTAAAGATATTTCAATTGTAAAATAATTATTATTTACTTGTGCAACAAATATCACAGAATAACACCTAAAAACGAAATATCTGCTGATAATCTGACGCGCTTTCAAAGCATATGAAATGACTCTCTTAGCTAGTACCCAGCTGGACCACAACTACTTCACATGAGAAGATTGGTATACAACAATAGATTTGGAAGCATACATACTGTTGCTCGTATGTAACACGTAATACTTCAAATGGCACTCGGAATACTGAAGTATTTGCAAATATACACACACATTGTGATCATTCTACAGTAAATGGTGGTACTTACATCATTACAAACCGTTATTGAACTAAAAAAGTCACACAAGATAAAGTCATGATGCTGTGAAAATATATTAAATATATTTGTATTTGTTGGATTTTTACATGAAATTAAAACAAAGTACACTACTAAAATGTACTCATTTAATAATTTACACCAAAGTGAATACCGAAAAACCTGCAAAAAAGGTTTCCCGGAAATTATACCGGGAGGGATGCCCGCTATTAAGCTAACTGAATATCTGATTTTTAAATTTGGGACGAGGATCGTAGAAACATTGAGCCTCTCCTCACAGCTGTTTTTAAAAATAAAAACTAGCACGCACCTTATCTTGCCCATTATCTAGTTTACAAAAGGACTAAGTTTTAAATTCATTGATTCTACCACTTTCGATACTCTTCCAACAAAGAATTCAATTAAAAATGAACAAATAGAACACTACTGATCGTAAGGCAGTACAAAAAATAACAAGGAGGAAAACAACAAAAATCAGTTCCTTTTTTAGAGCAATAAAATAAAACAACAACTATCACAAATAACGTAAAAAATCACAATATACAGGTTCACAGAACCAAATTTAACACAACTCTTCTCTCGGGCGCTGGTGTTTCCCGTCTCGCGCCACTGGCGACAGCTGTCCAACAGAAGAGAGACAAGAAATCGCTTTTAGAAACAAGCCGAGGGCACGCCTAGGACGAGTGCCCCTCGGCCTGACCAAGCCATTCGCACAGTTACTAAACGGATCAAAGTTATACCGAAATACTTTGCGGTATACCCCCCCCCCCCACCCCAACCCTTACACCCCTCTCTATCTCCCCACGAAACGAGTGTGTGAGTCCAAATGTGCATTCATCCCCAGAAAATCACTTTTCCGAGAGCGGGGTGTTTCCGTAAGAACCACACACGCACACCAACAAGAGTGTGATTGATTTGACCAGTCACGCATTAATACGTGTGAGAGAGAGAAAAGGAAAATAAAAAAGTCGCATCCTGCCTGAGACATAACCATGAGGCTACTTCGTCCCTAAAAAAAATCATTCATCTGCCAACGAGAGCGGCAGACGGATTTCCAGTGTATCAACATATCGGGATCGGGCCGAGCAGGCCGCGCAGCTGTAGTGCTTTGCCTCTGCCACGAGGCAGAGCGCGCAGGCAGGCGGGCGCCGTGGGGCGCAGGGGGCTCGCGAAGCCCCACAGGGGGTCCTAGCGCTGCCGCGCGGGACCGGCCGCCAGGTGCCCGGGGAGAGGGGCTGGCGAAGGCGTCGACTCCAATCTGTCGACGAGCTGCAGGCCACACCAGGCCCGGCCCGGCCCGGCCGCGCGGACGCAGAGCACCCGCGCGACCATAGCGACCTTCTGGACTAGTAAAGGCAGGGTGGGTAGAGGGGAGGTGGTGCAGGGCGTGGCGAACCTGGCCTTGCTCCTGCTCCGTCCGCCGCAGCGCTGGCGCGGTCACAACGCCAGGCAGAGCGCGGACAGCGAGGCAGCGAGCTAACCCAGCAGCCCAGCCGGTCCAAACCGAGAGGGAGACAACTCTGAATTTTGGTGTACAAATTTTGTGGATTTCAGTGCACAAACTTTTTAATTTTTTGTGCTTTTTTAATTTTATTTTTGGTTGATGATTTTTCAAAATTTCCTGATTTTTCTAATTTTTCTGAATTTTTCTGAATATTCCTGATTTTTTTCCGAATTACGAGGTGTACAAAACTTTCAGAGTTGTTTCTCCGTCGGGCGCAGCCCAGAGCCCAGCCCACACGGCGGCGCAGGGGCGAGGTAGGCAGACCCGCGCGACACGGCTGCGCAGCGGGCATGCATACCCCGGGTCAGCACGGCGCCCCAGGCCCCGGTCCCCGCGGGCGAGAGCGGGAGGTAAACAGGCTATATTGTTGCCATCACTGAATAAGAAAGTGTTCAACTGACATACGCGTCCAAGTCTTGAACACAATGTGAAACACACTGGTAAAACCAGGGCTTAACAATACACTTGACAGAAGCGCAGAGTTATTACGCTTGTGAAGATTATAGGTTGGAATGAAGCGCAGGAAAGAAACTCTTCCATACGTTTGGATAGGAGGAGAAGGGGCGAGTATGTGGCTACGCTTTAATTCAAGCCGACGCTTGAAAAATGGCGTTATATCACGCCTTAGCCTTACCAGTGCACTTTAAAATAATCTGGTAAAAAGACCATATATTTTCTTAGAGACAAAAGTGTTCAACACTGCAGTTAGACGCACATTGTGCTGCGAATAACACTTATTGCCTACTTTTCTGGCTCTCTTGCCCGTCGACTCCTCCCCCCGCTCCTCCCTCCCCGAACAGGAGAAGGCAGGGGCCGGCGCCTATGGCTGGGTGGGTGGGTGGGTCCGCCCACCGCCCTTGCCTCCGCCGCATCGACACCGGCCCATTTTTCAATGTTAATTTTTTTTTCGGGCGCTGCAGCGGGGGCGGGGGGGGGGCGGACAGCGCGCGCCAATCGGAAATTGATGATTAGGAGAGGGGAAGGCCACAGCGATAAGGCGGGCAGGCAGACGGACAGGTCGGGCGGGGCGAGACAAGTCAAAATACAGATCCATGATGTCGGCCACAGAGTTGCCAGGTAGGTAGGCAAAACTTTCCACACCCAAAAAAATAAAGTAGTTTGTCTGGCAGTCAGGCATATCCGACTAGGCAAAGTAACTTTTGCCCAACGGCCTCAAACCGCGGTGTGTTTCTGGGATTTTGCCGAAAATCATATCTGGGGAACACTGGTCGGGTAACACGCAAAGTGTTTAGAATATCAGCGGAACCCGGGGAGCGGGTGACATTCACACCCACTCGAGCGGGCAGGATGTACGACCTGCTTCGACTCTGGCCGGGACGTGGATAACTTGAAAACGGTTCATTCCTCTGCTCTTGCAGGAGTCAGGCTCTAGCGGTCTACACGAGGGCAAAACAAATCTGAAACTTTTGTACACCTCGTTATTCTGAAAATTCAGAGAAATTCAACGAAATTTGGGAAAAATTCGCAGAATAGTACAATTTTTAAAGAAAATTCACTAAAATTCACAGAATTCTAGGAAAATCTCAACCAAAAACTCATCAGTTTCTACACGAAAATTTTGAGTTGTTTCCCCCTCGGGTCTACAGGAGCACGGCTTACAGCGTGTATATAGTGCCTCACACTTTCCTTGTCATTCGCGGGGATTAATCGGCCCGCATCAATGTTATTGATGCGGCGACGTTACTCCGGGGGACGACGCCACGCAACGTAGCCTAAGGGGCCGCAGGGAGGGGAGGAGGGGGCAGAGAGGGGCGCCCATACCCGCCAGGCGCGGCCTTTCGCTTTCCACGGGGCGGCGTGGCGGAGCGTGGTGCATTCATCCAACTCCCCACCCTCCCCTTCTCTCCTCTCCCCAATAATCTGCCACCGCACCTGCAAGCACACGAGGTGAGGTGGCTTTCTTCTCCTCCCCCTCCTTCATTCCCCTGTCTCCCTCCCCCCCCCCTCTCTCTCTCTCTCTCTCTCTCTCTCTCTCTCTCTCTCTCTCTCTCTCTCTCGCTCTCTCTCTATCACCCTCTTTACGATCGCAGTTTAAAATTCGCCTTCGCACTATACACACACACCCAACAATCAATTCGAGCAACGCACTCAAAAGTTTTGCTGCCCGCCCAAGAAAAATGAGCTGAAAATGTCGACAATACTCCTTTTGGTGTGGGTATCAGTAAAAAGTTGCTTGGACCAAAAAAAAATTTTTTTAATTAAGAAAAACAATTCTTGGTAAAAGCAACTTTTAACTTTTTCTTATTTCAGGTATTTTTTATTGGTTCAAGCAATTTTTATATTGGCCGCAGCAAATAAAGAAGCATTTGCGGGAACTGGCCAGCACGTAGTATAATTTTTGTCCATATTTAAAGCATCCTTTTTTTTTGAGGGGGGGGGGGGAGGCTATTCTGCAAATCTAAATGTGTAGTACTTTGCCACTTTAAACTGCAAAACTAAAGTTCTACAGTTATAACTGCAGAACTTTTTTGTCCTACAGTTATAACTGCAGAACTCTTTAGTTCTGCACTTGCAAGTGCAGAACTCTCTTTCCAGTTTTTAGTGTAGAACTGGAGAGTTCTGCACTTCTAACTGCAGAACTAAAGAGTTCTGCACTTCTAACTGCAGAACAAAAAAGTTCTGCACTTATAACTACAGAACTTTAGTTTTGCAGTTTAAAATGGCAAACTACTACACACTTAGATTTGCAGAGTAGGAAACCTTTTTTCCCCTTTTTTGTGAGTGAGTGTCAATTTCCAGGCTGTCCGTCGAGTGCCGTCAGAGCCGGGTGTCCTGTCCACTCACGCGGGTGAGCCAGCGCTCTTTTGATAGCGCTTTTGGCACTGAGCTCCGGCTCGGCTCGGCTCGGCGCTCAGGGAGCACTCGGTTGCGTGGTTGCATTGTGTTGGCCAACCTGTCGGCCCAGCCGTGCCAGGCCGAGCCGAGCCGGGGCAGGACGAGCCGGGCCGGGCTGCGCGCCAGACACCGAGCGGGGCGGGGTGGGGCGGGGTGGGGCGGGGCGACCCGGAGCGCGCCCGCCGCCCGGCCCGGAGCAGGAGCAGCCGCTGGAACCAACTGTTTCCGGTCACTCGAGCTCTCCGGGCATGGGCGGCGCGGCGGCAGCGGCATGGCAGCTGAGGGGGGCGACTCACTCCCTCCCACTGCTGCTGCGCACAGCGCACTCGAGACGGCAGCCAAGTGTATGAAGGTGAAGCACATTTGTAGCCGCGCGAAATATCGTTCGCACACGTCACCGTGCACTGCTGAGCAAAGTATTTTTGTAGATTTACAGTATATCTAGCAGAAATAACGATTTACTAAAAAAAAATTGTAAATTTACGACAACCCGTTCTTAGTCAAATAGCCCCAGCAGGCTGACACGCGCTTCATTTTCATTTTATAGGCAAACCTCCGCGCCTCGAAGAAAAGCAAACACTTGGGGCGCGGTGGGCAAGTGATCGGGGCGATCGCAGACTGATAATAAAGATGAAAGCGCTTTTTGTAATTAAATGTCCGGGGCGGTAGGACGTGGACTGATGGGGCGGGTCACACACACACACACACACACACACACACACACACACACACACACACACACACACACACACACACACACAACCCCAAACCCGCAGCGGCGAGCCGCCTAACGACCCTTTGAACGCGTCGCGTCATTATCCGTCGTTAAGTGACCAGCGGTCATTTCTTTCTCTGACCGCGCGCGGTGGTCACGCGCCCGCCCCGCCCGGCCCGGCCCGGCCGAGTACGTTCCATTACCGGCCCCAGGGCCCCAGGGGCAGTATAGTATACAGGGCGCGAGCGAGCGCCTAGTGCCTGCCTGCCTGCCTCGCGTGAAAGGGCGCGGCAGGGCGCTGCAGGGCGCAAGGAGACCAGGAGCCGCGAGGGTGGAGGTGGAGGGAGGGGGGTCACTTTGAAAAATCATTGTACGGCAACCAAAAGAGTCATTTGAAAATCTCAAGCGATGAATCGAGAAGGTGCAGTAAATAGTGAAAGATAAAGAAGAAATGAACAAAAGACGTAAACGAAATCGAAATAAATTCATAAATAGAGGTAAAAGTTTATAAGATTTATCGAAAAGTGGCAGAAAATTTCCTTGTAAAATCAAATCAAAAGCCATAAAAAACTAAAAACATCAAAAAAAATAATAACAATAATAATAAAATAATAATAATAATAATAATAATAATAATAATAATAATAATAATAAAAAGGCATTGAACGGTGTCAACGCATGCCCACTTGGCGAAAAAATCTTTTGGGTAGGGTATCGTGGACAAGTTTCGCCAAGACTTATCTGGCAACACTGGGCGGGTTGTATTGGGGCAATGTGTAACGTCAGACAACATGAAGGAGGCAAGCAGAGCTACACAAATAAGAGGGCTAGAGAAGAACGGGAGAGAGAGAGAGAGAAAGAGAGACGGGGAAACACAGCGATTCAACAAATGGGAGTCCCACAACAAAGGCGTATAACATGGCAAAGGGCATTAAGGCTTAATTGAACAAAAACTTTTGGGCCCTCGCGCCCGGCGCCCCCTTCCCCCCTGCCCCTCACCCCTCTGGCTCTCGCGCTGCCCGGCACGGCAGACACAGAGCGCCTTGCCCCGCCCTGCCCCGCCCTGCCCCGCCCCGCCCCACCCCGCCCCGCCCGCCGTGCCCTGCCCCGCCCCGCCCCGCCCCGCCCTGCCCTTCCTTTCCTATTGGCTCGCAGATCAGAGGCGCGAAGCGGCCGAGGCGAGGCGCCTTTTAATTGGCTGTTGTTTGAGGGATAGAAAAGGGCTGAGGCGTCGTCATAATTGGCCAACACGATGGTATCGCTTCTCTACTTCTACTTACGCACCGGCATTCGTACATGTGCGCCCCGGCACGCCCCGGCACGCCCCGGTACGCCTCGGTGCGCCCTCCCCGCCCCGCCCCGCCCCACCCGGCAGCGCATCGTCGGCGAAGCCACATACATCTCTGGGGGCTTGGGCGGGCCGCGAGCCAGACGGGATTCCCGATGTGCGCAAAGCTAACCACCGTCCGAACCCCGCCCCGCCCCGCCCCGCCCCGCCCCCGTCCCGGAAGGGGACAGACAAGCCGCCCCACCCAGCGGGGCCCAAATATAGACCTGATGGCGACCTTTGGGCGGTAATGAGCAGCGAGATTCCAAACGGCGGGGCAAAAATATGGGGAAAAAAGCATTAAGAGATACACTGTGAAAAATATACGTATACACTGGTAAAACAAATGTCTAGTTCTGCACGTAAATTGGTGTTTAGTTTAAAATGTGCAAATATTGCACACTTCAAGGTGTCCAGCATAACTAAACGTCATTTGGTGTGCAATGTTTCGACACTTCCGAAACGTTCAATAAACTGCACACCATTTAGTGTGTAGTTACTCGACGTCTGTTATTGCTTCCCGATAGCTGGTGCATGTGTCCAAGTGTGCAAACATTCGACACTTGCGAGACGTTTAAAGTTTAGACGTTAGTGTAATGTCTAGCAAAACTCGACACCATGTAACGTGCAAAGTCACATATTCCACACGTACACATATATGTGCAAAAGTTGCACATTTGTTTGTTTTACCATAGTTTGTTACGGGAAAGTTTTCTATGATACATGTAACGAGTGAGAATTTTCAGTTGTAAGTTTACGACTGCTGTCGTAAATTTACAACTTCTGTGTCGAAATCACGCAATATGAAGAAAGAAAAAAACGTTCACTGTAAATGGGGGAATGCATGTCGATCAAGAGAGGATAACGCACATTATAATGTGTTTTTTGAGAAATATTGTTTAAGTTAACTTCTAAGATTTATTTTGGATGACACCATTAGATTCCTCGTAAAATTTCCTTTTAAACGAGCAACGAGCATACATGTCATGGGGCTCCAACCCATAAGTTCGTGGCACACGTCATTCTTGTAAGTGTCTTTTCCCGGGCTCGAAACCCCATGACATGTTTACTCGTTTGAACAGAAATTTTACGAGGAATCCGATGGTGTCATCGAAACTAAATTTCAGAAGTTTGCTTAAATAATATTTCACAAAAACCGCACTATAACGCGCGTTATCGTCTCGGGATCGACATCCACCATTCCCCCGTTTTCAGTATTAATTTACGAATATTTTTTTCACAGTGTAGGGAGTGGGGGATAAAAACAGAAAAAAGAAAAACAACTTGGAGGAATGAGCAGAACACTTCCAGAGGCTCTAGTTTGGGGGAACTAACTGGCGGCGTGGAGGCCGGACGCGCGGCAGCAGATACCACGGGGGGAAATCGAAAGCAGCGTTCAAGTTGGCAGCAGTGAGTCGAGCCGGGCCGGGCCTGGCCGGCCGGTCAGTGGGTCAGGCAGAGGGGCCTAGGTAGGTAGGCGAGACCAAAGCCGAGCCGAGCCGAGCCGAACCGAGCCGAGCCGAGCCGAGCTCAGCCGGACTACTCGGGCGTGACGCCGAATTAGCATGAGGAGATGGCATCTGGAAATAGAGAGCAGCCGTGCGAGAAAGGCCTGCAGGCCCGGGCCGGGGGGCGGGCCCGGCCCGCGGGTCGAAAACGCCGCCGCGCTCCAAATCGGGGTAGAAATCAAAAGGACCGCCCGACCCCCACCTGCCCACCTGCTGAGGGGAGAGGGGGGGGGGGGGGGTGAGAGCTGACCGACACACGAGGACACGTTTCCCTCGATATGCTTCTCGATAGACTGGTAAAACAAATGTTTAGTTTTTAAACAACATGGTGTATAGTTGGCAATTCTATACATGACATGATGTATAGCAGGAACTAAACATGACAATATGTTGAACAACTAAAAAATTCGTAAATGTTTAGAGGTTAAACATTTTGTGATGCATAGAAGTAAACACTTGGGCGAGGCTTCACATGGAGAAGCATATAGGGATACCACGCTGCGCCAAGTGTAAAGCCAACTGAACACTTGCAAAGTGTTTAAAAAATAAACATCTGCTGGTGTATAGTTTGAACTAAACATGATATAGTGTTTAAATATTAAACATTATCAGTTAAACATCAGGTGATGTTTAGAACTAAACATTTGTTTTACCAGTGTAATGTACAAAAAAAAACAAAAAAAAACACAACTATAGAATAGTCGGCTGACTAAAGTAGTCCAGACAAGGAAGTAGCAGCAGCTCATGGCCGTTGAAGTTAAGCAAAATATATATTCTGGTCTGGTGAAGCATTGCGAAAGATAGTATAGCTGCGTCAATGCCACTTGCGAAAAAAATTCATTCAAATTGGGAAAAAAGAGGAAATCAAGAATAAGCCTCTGAAATTTTTAACACCTCGTAATTCAGAAAAAATCAGAAATTAAGAAAAAACAAATCAATAGAATTAACAAAAATTTGCATATTTTCACAGAATTCTAGGAAAAATTCCAGCAAAAATTCAACAAATTCAAATCATTTACTAAAATTTTACGAAAATTCACAATCATTCAGAAAATTTGTACACAAATTGCGGCGTTGTTTTCTCCTCGGTCATCGTATTGCGTTCTCTCGAAGCATTTTCGTATTTCCTTCCCTCCGCCGAGCTGTCTAGGAGCGTGGTTGGTCGTGCGCATTAAGACTTTGTGGGCGGGCAGTAGAGCGGCGCGACACCCAACCCGCCCCGCCCTGCCCCGCCCCGCCCCGCCCCGCCCCACCCCGCCTCGCCCATGCTAATCTAGCGCGCAGGCGCAGGGACCCCACTGAGATGGCACAAGGATATGGCACGGCACAGGGAGAGACACAGATCACGCGGAATGTGAAGGGGATAGAGAGAGATAGAAGGGAGGGGGTAGAAAGACTGGCGACAAAGGCCCCCCCCCCCCCCCTTCTCCGTTTATTTCTGTACAGAGTAATTCCTCGTAAACATACTCTGCAAACTTAAGTGTGAGACAGTTTCACGCTTTTTACTGCAGTACCACTGTGTCTCACACTTTCAAAAACTATTTTCTGTCGTTGAATAGCAATCACGTTTTAGAGGACAGGATCAGCTTTGGTTGAAAATTCCGGTTAAAACGAGCTACCATGTGATGGGGTTTGGAACAACAATACATTAAATAATCGTAAATTAATGGTTTCGAAAATGTATAGGAACGTTGTTGTTTGCGATCAGATGGTAGCTCGTTTTAACCGGGATTTTGAACCAAAACTGATGCTGTTCTTTAAAACGTGATTGCTATTCAACGACAGAAAATAGTTTTTGAAAGTGTGAGACACGGTGGTACTGCAGTAAAAAGTGTGATACTGTCTCACACTTGAGTTTGCAGAGTATCGGGAAAATAATCACTAACGCGGCGAAAGAGAGACAAGGATAGAGATGGGAGGGAAGGGCAAGGGAGGAAAAGCAAAACAGAAAAAAACAACGGGGGAAGCATCTTATGGCGCGCGCCGCGCTGGCCTCGCCTGCGAATAGCGGCAGACAACCCGCCCGCTTATTCGCAGTCACATCGCATATCGACCCGGCGAGCTGCAAAGTTGGCACAACAACCGCAGGATCAGCATTGCGATTCCGACGGCCGACCCAGCAGGTGTGTTGCGCGCGCGCCGCGCCGCGCGGAGCGGGGCGGGGTGGGACAAGTGGGTGGGGTGGGGGGTCGAGGGGGTGGAGTGGGGGGGGGGTGAGCCCCCACCCCCTCCCCCGCCCCACCCCGCCTCCGGAGTCACACCGCAGCCCTCAGCCCGGCTTACTCAACACACGCCCCCCCCCCCACCCCCTCCCGGTTCCGCTCTTGAAGGGTTTTATACCTTCCCCACGCAGCAGACCGCGGGGAGGGGGGAAGGGCTGTGCTTATCCAATAACCAAACCGACAATTAGGACAAGCGAATCGCGTCGCGGCGCTGTGGGCGCGGGCCGGGCCGGCGCGGCGGTGGTAGGCCGATTTGTCACCAAAGCCGTGGTGACCCACTCGAGTGCACTCCGACTCCTTCTGCCCCCTGCGGCCTGCGGTACCCCGGTACCCGGTACCCGGTAGAGCTCGCGGATCCGCTCGGCTTCGGCCCCGGAGAGGGGTTACGTCAACAACGTTCCGGCCGCGGCCACAGTGCCGGGCCAGGCGGCGGCCGGCCCCAGCGAGTCAGCCTCACCCCTCACCCACCCCGCCCCGCCCCCACCCCCGCCCGCGCCGGAAATGTCCATATAATACACTTTCCGCCAGCATTGCCGCACAGATAAAACACTCACGCACACACACACACATACGCACGCGGACAGATTTCATATATCACAAATGGCTTGGTCAGACCGCAAGGATACACTTCGTCGATCACACATCACTCAAAACACAACAACAGGAACCCAAAATGAGCAGGGGGTGACACACAGTAACAGATGAATGAATTCACATTCGCACAGAGTTGTCACTTCCACGCCACACCTCCCAAGTGTGGTCCAAGGGTGATAATGAGAATTCACACACATGCACGTGTGCGACATCCACGCAGTTTGGGTCCCCGTGCGTGTACAGCAGGCGCCAGGCGCCGCATATATTTGTATACCTGGGTCGCGCGGCGGCAGTGCTGTATCCGTCAGAGCGTCGGCTTCGTCGGCGTCGGTGTCGGCAGCGGCGCCGGCCCCCGCCTACAGTCACATCACATCCAGCACCATCTGGTGGGGCTGCAGCTGCTGGTGGTGCTCCTGCTCGTCCATCTGCAGCTCCTGCTGCTGCAGCCGGTGCAGCTGCTGCTGGTGGTCCAGGTCGTCCGACTGGCAGGGCGACAACGCGTCCGGATCGTCCGGGTCGTCGATCGAGTCCTCGACGACCGTCAGCTCGCCGGCGTCGTACATCGAGCCGCCGCCGCCGCCGCCGGCCGCCCCGTCGTCGGGCGCGTCGTCCTCCCGCCACTTGTCCATGGACCGGCGGCGCGCGTTCATGAAGAAGTTGCCGACGGTGGTGGGCTCGAGGCCGAGCTGGCGCGCGATCGTCACCTGCATCTCCTTGGACGGCCGCTTGGTCTCCTTGAAGATGGCCTGCAGCGTGCGGCGCTGCAGGTCGGTGAAGACGAGGCGCGGCTTCTTGGGGTGGTCGCCGGCCGCGTCCGACTCGGAGTCCTTGCGGCGCGAGGGCGCGCGCTGCGGCAGCTGCGCGGCCGCGATGCGCAGCGCCGACATGCGCTGGTACTCGGGCTCCTGCAGCCACTTCCACATCCGGCGGAAGGTCTCGCGGCCCGACTTGAGCTTGGACCAGGGCTTGGGGTTGCGCAGCAGGTCGCTCAGCGTGCCCTGCGACCGGCACAGCACGCGCTGCGCGAAGATGGCCTGCGGGATGGAGTAGCGCTTGAGCTCGGCCGAGATGCGCGTCGCCAGCTCCTTGGTGTTGATCTCCTCCATCTCGTGGCACGGGTGGCCGCAGTTGGCGGAGCCTCCGCCGCCCGAGCCGCCGCCGGCGCCGTTCGAGCCGCTGCCGCCGCCGCCGCTGCAGCTGTCGTCGTGGTCGAGCTGGTCGTGGTGGTCCGGTGGCGAGGGCGGCGCCGCCGACGGCGCCACGTTCGACACCCGGTTCACGGCCTCGGCGTCCGACACCGGCACCAGCACGTCGGTCGAGGAGGTCGGCGGCAGAGACAGCGACATGGCCATGGTGTCGGCGTCGGTCAGACCCGCGGACACGGACACGGGCACGGCGACCGTGTGCGCCAGCGTCACCAGCTGCTGCTGCTGCTGCTGAGGCTGCTGCTGTTGCTGCTGCTGCTGTTGCTGCTGCTGCTGGTCGGCCGGGTTGCAGTCAATGACGACGGCGTTCTGGTGCTCGGCCAGGTCGGCGTGCGTCATGGGCAGGAAGCTGTAGGCAGGCGGCTCGTCGCCCAGCGGCACCGCCACCATCTCCCCCATGGACTTGCCCTCGCCGCCCATGTACATGTCGTCGCAGGCCTGCGCGTCGTGCGGCGACATGGACTTGTGCTGCCCGGGGCTGTACACGCTGTGCGGCGACAACGGCTCCTGGTGCAGGCCCCCGATGCTCCCGAGGGAGTTGTTCCCGGGGGAGCCGACGTACATCTGCGACGGCGACATGCTCATGCCGTACGGCGAGTGCACGAGGCCCATGCCGCCCTGCATGAGCGTGAAGGAGCCCGACACGTGCGAGGTGTAGGCGAACTTGTCGGCGATGGTGGAGATGGGCGGCAGCGGCTGCAGGGGGGTGAGCGTCGCGTACGACGAGTTGGGCGAGTAGCCGTGCTGCGGCGACATGTCGCCGTGCACCGACGTGAGGGTCTCGTACGTCGGCTCATGGTGGTGGTGATGGTGGTGGTGGTTGTGGTGGTGGTGGCCGCCGAGGCGGAATGCGTCCGACGCGTCGATCATGCTGCCGTCGTCGGCCGACGCCGTGCTCAGCGCGCTCGGGGACAGCGGCGGCGAGGAGCGCGGCGACGCGACGTCGTCCTCGCCGAGCGTGTCGCACTCGTCGTCGTCCGGCGCGCGCTCTAGCTCCCCGATGTCGCCGTCGATCTCGATCTCATTCTCGCACTGCGGCACCAGGTCGTCGCGGAGGATCTCCTCGTCGTCGTCGTCCTCGTCCTGCGTCTGGATCTCGACCTCGCGGTGCAGAGGCTCGTACTCGAGCACAGGGTACTCGTCGGCGACGCCGTACTGCGCGTCGTCCGCGTCGGCGCGCTCGTCCTCGAGCCGCTGCTGCTCCTGCAGCTCCGCCTCGGTGCGGAACTCGCGCTCCTCGACCTGCTGCTGGTGCGCGCGGATGTCGGCGAGGTCGTCCTGCGGCGCGGGCGCCTGCTGCTGCAGGCCGACGGCCTGCTGCTCGGCCAACTCCTGCTGCAGCTGCAGCTGCAGCTCCTGGTGCAGCTCCTGCTCCTTGACGCGGATCACCTGCTGCAGCGCGTCCGACGTCGGCACGATCACGGACAGCTGTCGCGGCTGCAGCGGCACGGTGGTCGCGGCGGTCGACTGCAGGGCGCCGACATCGTACAGCTCCGCGGTGGTCGCGGTGGTCGACGCGGTCGCCGAGCCGGGCCCGGGCGCGGACGTGAAGTGGATGAGCAGCTTGCGCTTGCCGCCGACGGGCACTCCGCTGAGGACGACGCCGCCCGTCACACCGGCCGCCACGCTACCCGCTCGGGAAATGGTCAACAGCTCGGGCGCCGCCGCCACCGCCACGCCGCCGCCGCCGCCTCCGGGGGCGGCCATGGGAGGGGTGGCATCCGAGGGGGAGGGGGCGGCCGGGGCTGCGCGCCCACCCTGCGCAGGGGCCACGAACAACAACACCGGCCGCGGAGCGCTGGTGCCCCCGCCGCCGCCGCCCCCCGCGGCCCCCCCGCCGCCGCCGCGCTCCCCCTGCACGCCCGCCACCGTGGCCATGGCCCCCCTCGGGGGGGACCCGGGGGGACCCGGACCCCCTACACAAAGCAGCCCCCTTCGGCCCCGCCTGCAGACGGTGGGGCCGGGGCCGGGGCCAGGCCCGGGCCGCCTAACCCCGGTGCGAGGGCCGCCGTCGCGGCGGGGGCGGGCTCACGTCCACGTCGGCCACCATGGCGTCACAGTCACAATAGTCACACCGTCACACAGTCACAGACACACACTGCACTCGCTGGGCTGGTGCCGCTCCCAGGCTCACTGGTGCGCTCGGGTTCGGGCTGGCGCCGCTGCCCGCGCCACTGCGGCGGCGGCGGCGGCGGCTTCGCTCCGGCCGCACAAGCACACGACGCGATCCTCCTCGCGGTCGTGGTCGTCCTCGGCGCGCCCGGGCCTCGCCCTCATGTCCACAGCACGGCTAGACACCTGCACGGCGACTCGCACGACGCCCGCACCCGGGGGGAAACACTCGCAAACATGCAGACGACAAGGAACACGGCCTCAGCGGCCGAGATGAGGCGCGGAGCGGAGCGGAGTCGGTCCGACATGGTCCTCAGGACGCTGAGGGTTGTGCGCACGCGCGGAGCGCCGGGCCAGAGGGTGCTATCGACCCGTGGCGTCACCCCCCCCCCTCCTCCCCCTCCCGCAGGCGCCACGCGGCGCCACGCCACCGCCCCGCGCCACGCCGCGCCACGCGCCACCCCCGAGCGCGAGTCCAAGGTGGAGCCGAGCGCCGAGCGCAGTCAAAGTCGAGGGAAGCCGAGCCGGGTCGAGCCGAGCGGAGCGGCGTGCGGAGGATAGGGGTGGCTAGGCAGGGGTAGCCCGGGGGAGGGGGGGGGGGGGGCGCCTCGCCCCGCTAGGCCGGCCGGCCTGCAGCATGGTTTGAGGTGGTGGCGCGAGCGCGCTGTCCTGAGGGGGGTGAGGGGGATGAGGGGGGCGGTGGGGCCTAACTCGGGACGCGCGCCCTCACAGCCCTTACGCCTACCATCCCGGAGGCGGTTTTACAACGTGGAGACGAGCGCACGGTTGTTCTCTCCAGCTTGTTCGGACGAAATTGAATAATGAGATAGATGAATTTCAAACGGAGCAGCGCGCCAAACGAGGGTACTTGGACTGGGGTGTTCGTCGGGCACTGAATAACGATGATGCCCTCGTGGTTTAGGTTCGGGTTGGAATATGAATTCACCTCATTGGGTTGGGATCCGCGGTGGGTTTGAGTTGCGGGGCTCAAACAGTTAGGGATGGGGTACATATGTACATGACGCCCTCGTCAAACACGCGGCGCCCGGCACGCCACGGCCCCGCGCCGCCCCGTTCACCGTTCACCACCTGCTGGGTCTTTTGGATCGATAAATAAATTAAGAGTGAAATGTTTGCTGATGAATAAATGACGCGATAAATGACTCCTGGGGCTCAAGGCGCTACGCGGCAGCCCGCGGGCTATCCATCAGCCGAGCACCTCCGCGCGCCCACCGTGACCCACCCCCACCACCTCCCACGACACCGCAAAGAGAAACCACCCGCTGAGGACCCGGGACCCGCTCCAGAGGTCCTTCACTAGAATTTCAGGCGTAGGCCTACACCAATTTCTATGATTTTTCTAGTTTTTTTTTTGTTATTTTCCCTGATTTTTACCTTTTTATTCTGATCTTTTCTTGATTTTCTATGATTTTCTTTCTATTTTTTTCTGATTTTTTTTCCTTGGTGCGCTCACACAACACGTGCACGCTCACAGTTTCCTTTGCGATAAAAATGAAGAAAACGCTGTATGACAGTACAAGCAGGCTGATACATTCGTATCATCTGCTAAAAAGGTCAGGCCGTGTAGTATGGCTGGAGAGCGAAACAAAGTAAGTTTAAAAATTTCCATTCGCACACCTAATAACGAGTAAAAGTGCGAGTTTCCCTTCGCATTCCACACAATCCAAGTGTGCGAATATGGAAACTGACACGTCTACACTACAAGAGTGCGAAATTCACACACTTTGGTGCGGTGCGCGCACAGCTACGCACTACGGTTGCCGGAGTCCTCCCCCCGCGACATGGCGCGGCTGTGACGACTCTGTTTCCCCCACCCCAACCCTTACTCATCCTCTCCCTCCCACCCCCACACCCCCTCCACCCCTGCCCTCCCCTCGCCCTCCAGCGCCCGAGGAATTTTTCATCTCCGGCGAGTTTATGTACCCCCACCCGTGCCGCCCTGCCAGCGAGCAGCCGGAGTGGGAATTTTCCTTACCGCTGCCCCTTCCTCCCTGCAACGCTCCCCCACCCCCCACCCTCCGACGGGTCCGAAACTCACAAAAGAATCAGTTTACTCTCTAAAACACTGTGAAAAATATTTCCGTTTGATGTACAATATATTTTGTAATTCACTACACTCTAAATGACCGCATGGACTTTTATTGTTACCAGCTCCTGGACTTTTTTAAGCATGCCTAAGCCGGATTCATTATTGTGTATAGTTAGTTACATTTATGAAAATTTTGTTACTAGCTAGTATTTAACTACAGACAATATTGTATCCGGCTTAGGCATGCTTTAAAAAGTCCAGGAGCTGGTAACAATAAAAGCCCATGGTCATTTAGAGTGTATGAACAACATATCTCGTACATGAACGACTTTACACGTTACGACTTTGTTGGCTTACCAACCGATTCTGAGTTGATACGCATAGTTATAAAAAGTTTACAATATGAATCGTAATTGTACAAGACCTCTCATGGAAAATTTTCCCGTACCGGTACATAGATTTCTCACAGTGAACAAAATCAGTATTTAAAAAAATCAGGAAGAATCAGGGAAAAAAATAAGAAAAAACTAATTAAAAATCAAGTAAAATCAGAAAAATGGGTGTACGTGTACGCTTCAATTTATAATGAAGGGCCCCTCGCCTCCCCTCCGTGGCGGCACCGCCACTCTCCCTGTCTCCCGGACAGTCGGGTTCCTCCCTAACGTGCGAAACCGTGAGCTCCCCCGCCCCGCCCCGCCCCCGCCCCACCACGCCCCGCCACGCCCCGACACCACTACGGCCCACCAAGCCGCGACGAGCCCGCAGTAGGCCTATTCCTGTCCAGGCTGTGTGCCTGACCAGCTCAGCTCAGGCCCGCCGGGCCCGCCGCTGCTCCGTTCCAGAAGAGCGGGTGCACATCTCGGCAGAGGAACAGCAGGGCCCCGCCCCGCCCCGCCCCGCACCGCCCCGCACCGCAAAGCGACCGGCTGGATACGGGCAGATGAAACGGGCGCGAACGACAGTAGCTTGTGACGTACACCATACGCTTGCCGCACCCCAAAATACGTGAATGTGACTCACGCGATGGTGTATGAACGCTCGTTTATGCACTTCTTGTGAATAAAATATCACGAATGCAGAATTCACACTTTTCAAATTATTCAATACATGTGTACGAATAGCGAGGAGGAAACAACTCTGAAATTTTTGTAAATTCAGAAGAATTCAGGGAAATGCAGAAAAACATAAAAGTTCGTAAAAATCCAAGCATTTTTTTTAAGTCAACAAAAATTCAGAAACATTAACAAAAAATTGAGTTGTTTGCCCGAACGCAGTACGGTTTCTGTCTTTTTTGTTCGTTTCGAATCGTCACAATACCTTCCCGGGCCGCAGGCAGGCGCATGCCCTTTCACCTTTGCGAGGGCTTCTCATCATCCTCGGCGCGTCTTACTCCTTTCCTGCTCCGCACAATGAGGCGAAGCGGAATGAATGGAAAATGGTGGGAAGCGACGACGAGGAGGAGAAGAGATTCGCCCGGGCCGGGAGAGGCGAGCGAGAGAGAAAGAGACAGAGAGAGATGGAAATAGGGAATTAAAGCTGGGGGCGAGGTAGGGGTGAGGGGTGCGGGGGAGGGGGGGGCAGACCCGAGCCGACGCGACGCGGGCGCGACGCGGTCTCAGCGCGGCATCAGTGGCATCCCACAAACTCGAGAGGAAAAGGGAAAAGTTGTTGCAGGGCGGGGGGCAGCAGGGTCAGCCTGGTAGCGTGCGGGCTGGACTGGACCTGAGAGCAGGAGGCTGTGCTGGAGCCGCGAGCGCCGCTGCCGCTGCCGCTCCGCGCGCCAGAATGTAATCTCAATCCTTCACTTTCGCCGAACATCATTTCTGAACCGACCAGACTGGACGAGAGGCCCAGGCGCAGGTCCAGGCCCGAGAGGCGGGAGGGACAAGCCAAGGGGCCTCCGCGGGCCGCGCCGCGCCGGGTCCACAGCAGGTCGGCTACATTCTGACTGGGACTTCCATTTCAACGAGCGACGGGGGCCGCTGGGCTATGGGCGCGGCACACTTGTAGCACTGCAAGGCGCAGCGCAGCGCCGCGGAGCAGGTGCGCCGCACATGAGCGCATCTTTTACTCTCTCTCTCTCTCTCTCTCTCTCTCTCTCTCTCTCTCTCTCTCTCTCTCTCTCTCTCTCTCTCGCTTACAAATACACTCACGCACTCATTCACTCACTCTCTCACTCACACACTCCACCCGCAGCGCTGGCGGCACGGAACGTTCGCGTTCCAAATCCAGCAGGGCAGCTCTAGTGGGGGGTGGGGGTGGGGGGGCAGGGCAGACCACACGCGGAGCCCCCCTCACCACAGGGCTGGCCCCGCTGGCCGCCGACACACGACACCGCACGGCCGCACGGGGGGGAGGTTGAGGGAGAGCAAGAGAGAACGCCTAGGGAGGGAGAGTGAGGGTTGCGGATGCTATAAGGGCCGAGCGCCACCACGAGGACGCCGACGTGCGGTCCGGTTCAGTGCGATGCCTCGGCCGGGGGAGTGCGCTCTCCTCGCTCTGTCGCTCTCGCACCTGGTCGGCGCACCCAATGAGTGCGAGAGAGACAGAGGCCGAGGAGAGCGGGGCTCTCCTGAATCAGTCTGCAGGGCCGCGACGCGACCATCGGTTCTGGGCCGGGTCTGTGTTGGACCGCATCGCATGAAGTCGCGGTCGCGCGCGAGGACCGGGCGGGAGTGGCGGGGGCGGGGGCGGGGCGGGGCGGGGGGCGGGGGCGGGGCGGGGCGGGGGGCGGGGCGGGGCGGGGCGGGGCGGGGCGGGGCGCTGACGTCAAGGTGCGCAGCCCGCGTTACTCGTCCCTGTGTCCGCGAGCAGGCCCGCCCCCGCCCCCACCATTCCCCACCTTTGCTTTTTTTCGGGGCTCGGGGCTTACTGTTTCTTGGTCGTTTTTTATTCTTTTTTTTTTTCAACGTGAACATTTTTGCAACGGTGTCCAAAGCGATGGCCTGCGCCTGCGACGCTCGGCTGGCTTCACACAACTTATACGGCGAGCAAGGTCGGGGCTCGGCGCGGCGCGGCGGGCTGGGCTGGCCTCCCTCCCCCACCTGCTCCCTGCGCCCCACCCCGCCCCGCCCCGCCCCGCCCCGCCCCGCCCCGCCCCGCCACCAGCGAACACAGCCGTCGCTGATGGTAGTTGCTACACTTCCACAGCGACGCAACAATAACGCATATAATATCGCGGTGGAAGTGAGCACCCACAGTAAAATACGAGAAACCTATCAGCAGACAGATGCGGGGCACACTGCAAAAAATTGTCTAGTAAACTAACAGGAAAATGATTGTTAAGTTTTCAAACAAGAGTCTCATCACACCGAATGTCATCAGATGACTAAAACTTTTTTAAAAGGGTTATTGTTCTCCCGCTCATGGAGGAGAGCAGGGGAGGGTGCCCCTACGGATGCTCCTATATGGGTGCCCCTATGGGTGCCCCTATTGGTGCCCCTGCGGGTGCCCCTATGTGTGCCCCTATGTGTGCCCCAAAGGGTGCCCCTAAGGGTGCCCCTACGGGTGCCCCTACGGGTGCCCCTACGGGTGCCCCTACGGGTGCCCCTATGGGTGCCCCTACGGGTGCCCCTATGGGTGCCCCTACGGGTGCCCCTATGGGTGCCGCTATGGGTGCCGCTATGGGTGCCGCTATGGGTGCCGCTATGGGTGCCCCTACGGGTGCCCCTACGGGTGCCCCTACGGGTGCCCCTACGGGTGCCCCTAAGGGTGCCCCTAAGGGTGCCCCTATGGGTGCCCCTATGGGTGCCCCTATGGGCGCCCCTATGGGTGCCCCTATGGGCGCCCCTATGGGTGCCCCTATGGGTGCCCCTAAGGGTGCCCCTACGGGTGCCCCTACGGGTGCCCCTATGGGTGTCCCTACGGGTGCTCCTATGGGTGCCCCTCGGGGCGGCGGGAGAGCAGCGAGCGGAATCAAAAAGTACGACTTGGAGGTCTTTATGCAGCGTTACGACGCCGGCCGCGTTTTTTGCGCTCAGGTCGCTAACAGCCGGAAATAAACTGTTCTTTACACCGCAGCTGCGCGACCTCGCGCGCGTTTTGTTTGGGCCCTGCCGGCCCTGCTCGCGCCCGCTCGGGGCGATGAACCCCGACCCCGACCCCGGCCCCCTCCATACCTCCGCCCAGCCCGCCGCGGATTCGCACCTGGATGCGAGAGAAGCGCTCAGCGTGCGGGTCCCGGCAGGGTCCCGGCGCCCAGCCGACTTATTCCGAAGAGCGCCTTCCTCGTCCTGTGTCTCTCTCGCACTCAGGGGTTACGCCGCATAGGTGCGAGAGAGACAGCGCGAGGAGAGGGTTCTCCGGAATAATTCGGCAGGCCACGCACGACGGGGAGGTCAGGGGCCCCGGCCGGCCGGCTTATAACTCAAGTGAGAGAATGATACCCAGTTGCACGTGTGTGAATATCTATTCACTCACCTAAAGCCCTTGAAACCTGTGTAGGAAATTCCAAGAAAATTCGCACACATACCTGCCCGAATGTATACAAATACAAAATCTTGGCAAAATCAGACACCTGGAAGAATGCGACATTTCGCACACTTGTCTCTCCAGTGCTGGGAGCGACCAGGCGGGCGGCAGCGGCATTCAGGCGCAGGATGTGAACGGGACGACGGCGCCGTCTCACTCGCCAAGGTGAGACAGGCCCGCCCCGCCCCGCCCCGCCCCACCCCGCCCCGCCCCGCCAGCGCCGCGGACAAGTTCAAGCCGCCACGCCCCGCACAGTTCAGTCCACCTGGGCGACCCGCCTCCCTCCCCTGCTCTCTACAACTCATCCAGCCCGACCGACATGTATATACGTCCACGTCCACGGCGACAATACAAATAATAAAACACCGCACCAAAGAACTCCGTCGACGGGCGATTCGCGAAAGCAGTGTTGCCTGATAAGTAGGCAAACATTAAGAAGAATACACCTGTGTTAGGGTGGTCCAAAAAAAGGGAAGTTTTTTCCCGACGTTAGGTTGGTTCAGTTCCTGATTCTATACCACCAGACGATTCGAAAACCGTCTCTAACGTCGAAATCGGACTTTGGGAACCACTCGCTAAATGCTTTTGAAGTTTTCCATAAGAATAGCATGGGCAAAAGGTATAAAAGTCTTCTAAAATTGATAAAAAATACTAATTTTGGTCGTATTGACAAGTTCTATAGCTCATTTTGACCGCAAAGATTTCACCTTTCGATTGCAAACGCGTCCGGCCAGATCGGATAAGAAACAAAAAAGTTATGGACTTTTGAAGTTTTACCATTTCAGCATTTTGGGCAAAATTGGTAAAATTTTAAAAGTCCATAACTTTTTTGTTTCTTGTCCGATCTGGCCGGACGCGTTTGCAATCGAAAGGTGAAATCTTTGCGGTCAAAATGAGCTATAGAACTTGTCAATACGACCAAAATTAGTATTTTTTTTATCAATTTTAGAAGACTTTTATACCTTTTGCCCATGCTATTCTTATGGAAAACTTCAAAAGCATTTAGCGAGTGGTTCCCAAAGTCCGATTTCGAAGTTAGAGACGGTTTTCGAATCGTTTGGTGGTATAGAATCAGGAACTGAACCAACCTAACGTCGGAAAAAAACTTCACTTTTTTTGGACCACCCTAACCTGTGTGAGGCAGGGTATCTCCGCCCGCCAAGTACTAGGCAATAAACTCCCCACACGTGAGGTTATCTTTTGCTTAGTAGGCAGCCGGAGATCCCCCGTCCGCTTCAAACCGGTGAGTTTTGGGGGATTTTTGACTCTCTGAAAACACTGTCCCCGGCTTGAATTTTCAAAAAATAGCTAACATTTCTGTCACTTAAAGTTAAATTTTGATTTTTACCTCATTATTTCTGCCTTTTTTCAATTGTTTAAAGATTTTTTTCAGTTTTTTTTTTTTATGAGTTTTTCAGAGACTTTCTTCTTTATTTCATTTGATTTTTTAAAATTGTTTTAATTGATTTTTGGGGGGCCGCACGGTGATTTTTCGAAGTGATCCCTCATGAACCCTTCTTCACTTATTTTGAGTTCTAGTTTCAGCTGAATAGCCTCAGTGATAAGAGGGGATAAGATCAGGGCGCAGCCGTGCGAAGAGAAAGCCATCCCGCAGCGCCACGGAGGGGGAGGGAAAAAAAAAGACGGCGCATGTCTCAAGCGTGCCAAGATTCCGTAGAGCAGAGCTAGCGAGCAGCCGCTCCCTCGCCCCGCCCCACCCCGCCCCGCCCCGCCCCGCCCCGCCCCGCCCCGCCCCGCCCCGCCCCGCCCCGCCCCGCCCCACCCCGCCCCGCTCCGGGAAACGGAGTGTCGGGAATGCAAGCAAGGCGCGGTATGTCGCCGCACAGCCGCTGGGCCGCGCCAGGCCGGGCGTGAGTCATGAGCCTTCGTTAAAAAAGAAGATCTCCTCCAGGTAAAGGTTTAGAGGTAATCCCTTTGGGGGAGTCATCAGGGGGACAATAACAAAGGGCAAAGTGCAGGCCGGTCTTGTGTGGGCTTAGACTAAACGAAATGGAAGTTATTCACAACCCGAGAAGCGAGGGCGACATCGCACTCATAAAAAAAATGCGAACAATAACAATTATATTTTAAACTTTTTGTTTCTGATTTTTTTTTATATTTTTCAAGAAAATAATAAATTTATTGTAAATTGCCACAGATTTTTTTTTTAATCCCTTGGTTTTTACCCCTTTTTAACTTTCCTGAATTTTTGGGATGACCTCAGAAAATACACGCACATCCACATCTGATCCAAATTATTCTCTCAATTACATGATTAAATAGGATTTTTAGTAAATTATTGTGAATTATTTCTATTTATTCCAAATTATTGGAAATTAACTTGCAATAATGCAAAATAATCAAAATAATTTCAATTATTTTTTTAAACTTTTCAGAAACAAATTTTGCTCTGCAAATGGAAGGGTGGCGTGAAAACATAGAAAATTTTTGCGGCAGTAAACCTCCCGAAGGAGGTTGCGGTTCCCGCCAGGCACAGGGCTTTAACCCCCTGTGGCAGCCAACTGCTTCGGTGTTCCATGGGAACCGGCGCTTTGCTGACTGCGATCCTATCGCGCAATTCGACAGATTTGATCCCCGTACCACCATTGGCCTACCCCTAGAGGTACGAGCGGTGTCAAGAGCGTTAGACTTCCTGATCCCAGTTTCAGAGGCCTTACCTCAGAGGGGTACGCGGGATTCGAACCCACAACCCCGAGTGCCGACACGTAGCCAGAACAGGAAGCGACCCAACGCCCAGAGCCACCGAGCCAACGGCGGTGAGACGTGTTTAACTTCTATTTGACCTGCCATCCAGCTGCGGCCAAAGGGAATGTCAAGCGCGAAAAACACTTTCCCGAGTGGGAGTCGAACTTCGGACCACTCAGTTCAATGTTGCGCGCTCTACCAACTGAGCCACGACGCCACGATGACTGTACAGTGCGACGGGTTCGCGTCGTATTTGCCGCGTATCCTGCAGCCTCCAGCCAGGAGGACAGGGCAAATACAACTCGAACCCGTCGCACTGTACAGTCATCGTGGCGTCGTGGCTCAGTTGGTAGAGCGCGCAACACTGAACCGAGTGGTCCGAAGTTCGACTCCCACTCAGGAAAGTGTTTTTCGCGCTTTGCATTTCCTTTGGCCGCTGCTGGATGGCAGGTCAAATAGAAGTTAAACACGTCTCACCGCCGTTGGCTCGGTGGCTCTGGGCGTTGGGTCGCTTCCCGTTCTGGCTATGTGTCGGCACTCGGGGTTGTGGGTTCGAATCCCGCGTACCCCTCTGAGGTAAGGCCTCTGAAACTGGGATCAGGAAGTCTAACGCCCTTGACACCGCTCGTACCTCTAGGGGTAGGCCAATGGTGGTACGGGGATCAAATCTGTCGAATTGCGCGATAGGATCGCAGTCAGCAAAGCGCCGGTTCCCATGGAACACCGAAGCAGTTGGCTGCCACGGGGGGTTAAAGCCCTGTGCCTGGCGGGAACCGCAACCTCCTTCGGGAGGTTTACTGCCGCAAAAATTTTCTATGTTTTCACGCCACCCTTCCATTTGCAGAGCAAAATTTGTTTCTGAAAAGTTTAAAAAAATAATTGAAATTATTTTGATTATTTTGCATTATTGCAAGTTAATTTCCAATAATTTGGAATAAATAGAAATCATTCACAATAATTTACTAAAAATCCTATTTAATCATGTAATTGAGAGAATAATTTGGATCAGATGTGGATGTGCGTGTATTTTCTGGGACATCCCCGAATTTTTGTGAATTTACCTGAATTTTTGGAGAATTTTCTACTTTTTTATTCTGAATGTTTCTGAATTACGAGGTGTACAAAAATTTCAGAGTTGTTTCCCCACCGGTCTGTCCTTTCCCGCGAGACTGCCCACAACAACGTCCTGCGTGCCCGCCACGCCACGCCACGCCACGCCACGCCCCACCTGCCAGAGCGTTGGTTTTTGTTTGAGAAAGGACTTGTAATCCGTGGACGACACGCGGGCGTGGCGGTGCGGTGGCGGCCCCTACCCCGCCTCACTCACCTGCCCGGCGGGGCGGGGCGGGGCGGGGCGGGGCGGGGCTCGGCGGGATTACGGTCCGCTCACTGTGGATGACCGTCCATGGCTCATTCACGCCGGAGGCAAAACAATGGCCACCCATCAGCCACCGCGACACAAAGTCGCATAGTTTTCTTTCTCTTTTAAGAAGCCATACTACAGGCCGGACTAAGAGGACAGGACACGGCGCGGCGAGGGTGGGACACGCCCAGCTGGACATACCGCAACATTCCTCCGCATATCTGCAGCGGTCGGCGCGGGGCCAGCCGACTTATTCCGAAGAGCGGCGCTCTCCTCGCTCTGTCGCTCTCGCACCTATACGGCGAGGCTTACGAGTCCGAGAGAGACAGGGCGAGGAGAGCGCTCTTCGGAATAAGTCGGCAGGGAGTGCACTTTGCACACACTCCCTGCGACTTCCTCGGACGCGGAGTGTCGCGAGTACATTTTGGGATCAGACGGCGTACGGGCGGGGCAGGCGGGCAGGCGGAGCAGGCGCCGAGCCGAGCCCAGTGGGGTCTCGGAAGTGATGCCCAGCCGCCAGAAACACAATAGTAAAATGTCAGACGCATTTCCTGTCGCCGCGGGTAACTGAAGATAAAGATATATAAGGTGCAGCGAATGTTCGGCTCAAGGAATGAAGGGGAAACTTAGGTTCTCTTGACTGCAAAAGTGGTTTTCGACAAATAAAAAATAAGAAAAATTCTACCGGGCTTTCGCCTTTTTGAGTGGAATATTGAGCCTGCGGCTGGAAACGGGCGTGGACCCAGAGGACAATTATTCGCCCCGAGGCTTTGCCTCGATTTTTTTTTTCACGGTTTTCATGTCTCCCAAGCCTATCCCGTAGCTGGGAAGCTACACGACTTTGTAACAGGAATATTTAAAATATTAAAATTTTTATCATTTTATGAATTTTTCACTTTTTTAAAAGTAAAGACATCTTTGAACCCCCACGAAGGTATGCAACCCGCAACGTCGCAACGTTTCGCGCCCCCCATAGATCTCGGCTGGATCCGCGCCTGGCTGGAAAATTAAACGACGAGCGAACAATTTGGACAGCGTCCGTACAGTACGTATGTCCTCCAGTCTGGAGGGGGGGAGCTCCAATTCGTGGGTCACGATTTGCACCGGGATATGCGGGGCGGGGCGGGGCGGGGCGGGGCGGGGCGGGGCGGGGCGGGGCGGGGCGGGGCGGGGCGGGGCGGGGCGGGCACAGCACAGCGCCGTCCGTCCCCGTCCCAGACGGCCAGCCCGTGGCATCCTCACCAGGACGTCACGAGATATATAATGACAACGACGGAGAGCTTTATTCGCCCGAGAAATCAGCAGGAAAGACGAGGGAACAGGCTGATAGCGGAGGTATGCACACACTGACGACCCCGTCACGAGTCCTTGTCGTCACCCAGCCGAAAAAAAAAAAAAAGAAAAGCCCAGCAGCGGCAGCGCGCCTGGGAAACGAACGTCTCCGCCGCAGGGGCCGCAGGCCGCAGGGCGCGCAACACACGTGTGCAACTTGGACTCTCACGACTCACGGCTACCCCGCGCAGCACCGCCGCCTTGGAGTCGCGCCTCGCGGACAAAAAAGTGGCGGGTCTTTATGGCGGTAGCCGGTACTCGCTGCACCTCCCGCGCCCCTCTCCTCCCCTCCTCCGAGCTGCACGCTCTCCTCTCCATCTCTCCACCTAGTCTCATGACGCCTCCACCGCCGGACCGCCGCGCCGGCCCTGTCAGCCCACAGCCCAGCTGACCGGGCGCAATGCCACCGCAATCGCCAAGGTTTCCGTCTCGGCTGGGGGCTACTCTCGATTCCTTATTGTCCGACCACCGAGAGTTTAGCACACCAAATGACTAGGAAGGATAGGCGAGCCCATGAGTGCGAGAGAGAGGAATAGGCTATTCTTCCGGTGGGACCACAATACCACTAGACCATCGACTCACCAAAACTCCCGCGGACACGCCTGCTTCTGGGTCTCAGAGGGGCGCCATTTTGGATGTGCCGGCAGATGGTGACTGGTGACATTACGGGCTCATCTTGATGTCGACATTAATCCCGAGCATCCTAGACCGCCACATGGCATGTCCCTATTTATCGCCATGCACAGAAATTTCAACAGCGCCAATTTCAACGTTTGATGCTCGCGGAGGATGACTCCTAGCATTTTAAAGCGGTACTTTACTCGGAGAAAATTCTAGCAAGCGACGGCGCGAACAAGAAGAGACGTAACTGAAACTGAATATTCAGTTGTTCGTTCGTGCGACGGTTTACTGAGCAGCAGTGCTACCACCCGCCCACTTTTAAAATTAAATCTACCGAAATGTTACTAAGCATCGGCCTCGACGAGTGTTAGCGCGGTTTAATATGCTTTTTCACTTTGGTTTCTCATCCGTTCTGGACTGAAGTAAGCTCGAATAATGGAATGTAAAATTAATTCGTGAGAGGCGTACAAGTTCTGAGGCAGTCTGACGTTGCTGAGAGCTGTTACCTAACCTGACCGGCGCGCAAGAAGCGTGAACGCGCTGGTGCGGGGTGCGGGTGCTCTCGTGCTCTCCAACAAAGAATCGGAAGGTTTTTATGGGACAATAATGGACTTTAAAAGTCGCGCAATCGGTCGCGGACATAAATGTAGAATGGAGGGACGAGCAAGTATAATGCGCTTTCAGCGCTGCGGTCGGGAGATATGAGGGCGAAGAAGAGGAGCAAGGAGGGTGAAGAGGAGGAAAAGGATGCAGACAGGAGGAAAAGGGTAAAGAGGAGAATAATGAAGCCGAGGAGGAGGAGGAGGGTATGAGGGGGAGGAGGAGGCTGACTCTGACCTCATCTCCGGCGACCTGGTGCCAGACGCTCTATCGCCTCATCAGGCGCCTGATCCAGAACCAGATCCAGTTCGCGGTCGTGTCGGGTCAGGATCGTCAGGACAGTCTCCTCTCTGCTCTGAGCCTTACCTTGAGCGGCCGCGACTCCCAGCAGTGACAGCAGCAGCAGGGCGAGCGGCCCCGCGCCGGGGCAGCACTGTGCCCGGGGCCGCATGGCGTCGAGCGGTATATATTTATCCTCTGGGACACTAATCCGGGACGAGATGTATTCCTTTTTTTAACACTTTTCACTTTTTTTTGCACACAATCACTTCTGGGCACTCCTCCTCCTCGACCTGCACGACGTCACGTTCCCTCCCAGCCGGTAGGCTCTCAGATGGCGCTACCGGGAGCGCGCTCTCTCAGCTGCAGGTGGCACTAATTTAATCCGCAGGTGGCGCACTGGGGCGAGGAGGCACTTGTTCACCAGCTGCAGGAGAGCAGCGCTCGCCGCGAGCGCGGGCGGCTGCTGCGGGTGTCCGTCATGGTGACCCGGCGATCGAAGCAACAGGCGCGGCGAGTATCGCGCGCGACGGGCGGGCGGGCGGGCGCGGCGACGGCGGCGCGGGGGGAAGTACAGGACAAGACCGTCGTCCTCAGGTTCGACGGAGAGGGTCTCTCTGGCGCGCGCGCACTGCCGGGGCCGGGGAGGCGCGGGCAGAGCTTACGTTAAGACACGACGGGACTGAAGCGGCGCGGAGGCTCGACGACGAAGTTGAACAGCGTGGCGGCAGCGACCCGCACCGGAGCACGTCGGCTGCTGGACTAAATCCCACTCCCCTTCCCTTCCCTGCCTTGCTCACAGCCCCAGCCGCAGCCGCGGCTCGCAGTCGCGGAGGGGAGGGGAGGGGGCAGAGCGGGCAGCTGGCAGGGCGGGAGCGGGAGACGGGAGGTAGGTTCTCTTACCTTTTTGCCTCTTTCTTTCTCCTTGCCGTCTCCGCTCCGCTCTCTGCCGCGCCGGCCTCTCCTAAGCGCCGTCTTCACCTCTTCCAGTCTTCGTCGGTCTCGCTTTGCCTCGCTTTGCCGGCCGCAGCGTTTTGCTGCTGGGCTGGGCTGGGCTGCCGTCTGATTCCGAAGACCGCTCGGCTCTTCCGTCTCCGTCTTCGTCGCACTCATGGGGCCATACCACCCCCAACGTAAGGCACCACCATAGGTGCTACAAGGACGGAGGTAGGAGAGCGATCTTCGGAATCAGATGGTTGGGCGCTGCGGGCTCGGCGGCGATGGTGAGTGCTGCGCGGTTCGGGTCGGGTCGGTTTTTGCGGTTGCCATGAGGAGAGTCAGGGGAAGGACTGCCCTCCCTGCCCTGCCCTGCCCTGTCCGGATAGCTATAGCGCTGCAAGACGCTCGCGCTACAAATAGTACACATCGACGACTGATGGGCTGCTGTGCTCGGAAAATTGAACCAAATTTTGTGTCAAGGGGCGCAGGCTTTTACACAAGTAAAAATAGTCGCACTGAGAGGAGGGCTCAGCTCTTTCGTCTCCTCTGCCGAGCGATTCCGAAGATCGCTTTCATACCTCTGTCGTCGTCGCACTCATGGGACACCACCATGGCCAGCATAGGGCACCGCAGTAGGTGCAACAAGGACGGAGAGATGAGAGCGACCTTCTGAATCAGTCGGCAGGGTCACATTCTAGCGCCATAGAACACCTGCAGCATGGCAGCGAGGCGAGGAGCTTGCGATCATCAGTGCATTCAAGTCTCTGGACGAGTCACAGCATTTTGCCTCTCTGTGAAATAACTTTTTTTTAAGGGAACACTCAAACTCTCTTAACTGGGTTCACTAAACAGGAGTTGATTTGTTGTAGAAATAATTAAAAAATATAATATATTTACAAAAATTAAATTTATTTCCCACTAAACGGCAAACTTTTGTTCAACCACTCCTTAACTAATCTCATATTAGCATTTCCATCAGAATTTTTCCAGACTTTTTGTGCTAAAATTTCTACACCATTCTTCTTCCCAGAACAATGTTGTTTAAGAATTTTTTCATTTTCCTTCATAACACTGCGGCACAAGTCTTCTATAACTTTTGGATCAGTGATTAGACTCCAGCCTTCTTTTTCAACTATCTGCAATCAAAATTAAAAGCAAGGAGGGGTCTCAAATAAAAGTTTTCAGTTAAGTGAGCACATATTCAATAATACGACAATAAAGTTTCATTACTTCTTCTGGTGACAGGTCTGTGCCATCTGCAAGTTTTGCAACAATTTTCCTGGCTATACTTTTGCTTATGTCTTCACTTGCCAGCATGTCTGTTATGCTACCTACATCTTCTGCTCTAAAAACTCTGAAAAATTTTATCAAATTTAGAATAAAAGTCAGAAGGAAAAAAAAAAGGGAAAAAAGTATACTTACAAATCAGGATTTTCATTTAGTGCAGTCAATATATCATTAAGTAAAAGATTGGTCAATATGATTGCATCACGGTTCTTCTTATCACTCATTGCTTTCAAAAACAAAGGGATCAGGGAATCCTCATTCTGCAAGTTAGAATAAACTATTGGTGAAGCTCAATACCTGTTTTCTCAATAGGGGAAAGAAAAGGCACAAGAGAGAAGTCTATGCCCGAAAATCTCAGTGTCCATAGAAAGGCAGTTATCCCACAGAATGAGAGAAGAGGGCATTGAATTGGTTGGAAACGCATTCTTAAAAGATATTAATACTTGTTTAAAAGAAAAGAGAACCATTTAAATTACCACAAGGCGGACAGCTTGCAGCAATGAGATGTTGTATTCTTCTTGAAATTTTTGCCTCATTTCATGTGGAGATTCAGGGATTTTGTTCTTCAGCTCAAAAACATCCACCATGTCAGGATGGTGAGGTTGACTTGGGTCCATTTTCAAATGTAAAGGAGGAAGATTTGGCTCTGGCATATATCTGTAGTCCTATGAGACATTCTTTTTGAAATGACACAGGAAACAAATCTTTCATCTAAACTTAATACTTGCACCATCAGAAGCTTGCCTGTTTTTCCTCCTTATCTCTCATGGGTACTGTTCTAGAAGCCTCACTGTCCCATGACCTTGTTTCATTAATGACTTTTTCGCCATTCCTTAAAATCTTTATCTGGCGAGCAATCTCAAAGTCGATAGCATTCGCAACTGCACGAATGGAGTTAATATTTTTCACTTCTGTGCGAACACCTAAGGGTGTACCTTCTCTGTGAACTGATATGTTTGCATCCACTCTCAGAGCACCCTCTAAAAGAATGACAAAATATAATATGCAATACAAAACTAGTGTGACATGTCACAGAAAACTTATTTCTCAGAAAACTATGTACATGAATTACCTTCCATTTTGCAGGAACATGTTCCTAATCTTGTCAAAATAAGACTGAGCTCCTTAACAAGAGCGGCTGCTTCCTCGCCGTCCTTCAGATCAGGCTTAAACACAAGCTCCATGAGAGGTAAATTAGCTCTGTTGAGATCTACAAGACTCCTGCGAAAAAAAGTCAACTTTACAAAGAATAAACCAGAATGGACCCTTTTCCAACGTTTTTGAGCTCATAATTACTTCCTTTAAAAACGTCATTAATTATAAGAAATTAGCTCAAATGGAAAATGACAGGATCTTTATGTATTCTAAGGTTTTATCACCTATCTTCATCATGCAATGAACGTCCACTATCTTGCTCGAGCTGAATTTGATGAATCTGAGAAATGGTTTCATATAGCCTTGCACCTTTACCACCTTTATAAACAATAAATTTCAAATGTCCATTTCTTGCAAGTGGATGTCTCTGTTGTGTTATCTGATAGCCTGCCTGAAAGTTGAAAAAACCATAAATATAACTAACAATGAACTTGATATACTGAAAAGCAGATATGTACTCACTGGAAGGTCAGAATAAAAATAATGTTTTCTATCAAATGAAGATACTGGATTTAGATCACAAGATAGCGCCAAGGCAGTTAGGACCCCTGCCTTCACGCATTGTTTGTTGAGCACCTGAATATAAAGAAGGATTTCCATTAAAAAACCTGGTTCACTCCCTGGTTCACTTTGTCAGCAGTTAAACACTAACATACAGGGAGAGTTCCAGGAAAAGCAGCATCAAAGAGAGCAACTGATCTGTTAGTTGAAGACTGGAAATCAGTACCTGCCCCAGAGAATAGCTTTGAGACAGATTGTATCTGGGCATGAATTTCCAACCCGACAACTGGCTTCCATTCCCTTTAGAAAGAAGACGGCAATGAGAATTTAAGTTCAGAACACACAAGCGTGACATTTGTCACTTGGGAGTGAACAAAACTTACGTATTCTTAGCTGTGCTATAAACTCTCCCAAGACTTTTACTAGCTCCTACGCAATGATTTATTTCAGATGGAATTAAGATTCTTGTGCCGAAATTCATTATGGTTAGTTGGTTGAGGTTAGGACATCAATGAAGCATAACAGATGCTTTTCCTTTAACGTGAAGAAATAAAGTTCGCATAGAACAGTATTACTAATGAACTTTGAAATTAAGAGTTTCATCCATAAGATGTTTTGTTTTGGTAATCATGGAATCATAAAATTGGGAATTCTTAAATTATTCACTGTTTTTATCAAACACCCCCCAAAAACTAGAGTGCAGTATGAGAAATTTCTTGACCCAATAGTGCACAACAGAGCAGACGACACTATCAGGAAAGCCAACTACTGCTTAAAAGTAAGAAAGCTACCTGTACAGAATCTATCGAGAAATCATGACAAAACTCTACATTTTCAAATGACTGCCCAATCACTAAGAAAATCTGATGCAGAATAAGTTGTGAGTTCCTTGTACTTTGTGTCTGTAGCAGAAGCTGCTCCCCTTCGCCCGTTTCCCGTGGACCAGCTGTGCCAGTTTCCGTCGTCTGCTTTCGTCCCCTCGCGACCAAAGCAAACAAGTCTTCCAGCGAGGAACTTGTCAATTCATGTAAACATTGTCGCTCTATGTTGTGTGCATTCGTGTTGCCGAATCTGGTGTAGAATCGACGGTCACTTGCGGTTAAGGACAAGCCATGCGTCACCAAGGGAAGGTTGGTAAAATTTCTCATTTGTGATTCGATAGAAAACAAGAACGCATGGGCGAGAGGGTGGTTGCGGGAGGGTGGCGAGTGGCGAGGAAGGGGAGGGGCGTATGGAGGGATAAGAATCAGTAGCAATGGCGGATGCGCCGTTTTCTGAAGCCTGGTGTTGAAAATGTCGGTATCTTTTTGCTCGGTTTTGGTTGTGTTCTTCACAAACATTGACGCCATTTCCTACCTACTGCGGGGATAAGGGGTTAGTGTCCAGATGATTGGTGGTGACATTTTCTCTGAAGAGATCACATCTACGACGGTTTTGGTCAACTCGTCTGCTTTTAATTGACATGACACTAGAGGACCCATTCTTCGTTGTGAAAGAGTAAGTTTAACAGACTTCCTGTGTTCCCTGTGTCAACCTTTGATTTCCTTCAGTGGTCTGAAACTTGGTAAAATTGCCTCTTAGTTGGAGTTCTCACATGATCCAGTTTTGTTTTGTTGACTTATTCAAAACCTGTTCCCTGTTTGACAAAAGCATGTCTTTAGGGATAAAATGTTGCAGTAATTACTTATTTCTGTTCTTTAGTGAAGTGTCCAAAGCTTTGAACAAGACCAAAGGCTTGTATCAGCGGTGGCTAGAACTGCAAAAAGATACAGGTCTTAATGTTACCAAAGACGATTTGGAGTGGACCACAACAGAGCTGCGAAACTCCTTAAGAAGCATAGAATGGGATATTGATGATCTCGAAGACACCAAAAATATCCTTTATATCCAATTTTTAATTGTTAATTGGGAATATATTGACAAATCGGCTGAAAAATTGAATCACATTTTGCAATCTAAGTATCTCCTTTGTTTAAGAATAGCAAGGAATTGCCTTCTATTTTTGTGTACTTGAACGATGCACTGAATTCACAAGACTCTGTTTTCATAGCCAAAAGTAAATATACAAACTGATAAGTTCATTTTTTTAAATTATCGACTTTGATAGTTTCTTTTTGAACTATGTGAAACCAAGAGACTTGTAAAGTTTATATTTTGAGAGTTGTCTACTATCATGTGTCTGCAAATTATCAGTCTGCTTCTAATTACCGTCTGCAAGTTGGGCCTCTCTTCTCTTTAGTTGGACCATGTGAAGTGCAGGGGCAGGTGGAGGGGGAGGGATGGGGGTCCATTGTGAAGTTTGTTGTTTTCCTACTGTTCCTGCTGTCCTCAATGCCTTTTTTGTTTTTGTGTTTTCATTATTACTTTCACATTCTTCCTTAACAAAGAAATACATATTGTTGAAAAGAATCCTTCCAAGTTCAAAATTGACAACAAAGAACTCACAAATAGGAAACTTTTCATTGAACAAGCTCGTGAGGAAGTTAAGGTTTGTTTTCACATGTATGTAATTTGAGTGACGTAGAGTTCAGGTTTCAAGTAATATATATGTTTATGTTTTTATGTATTTTTCTCCCAGTTGATGCGTGATAAAATGAATATGAACAAGAACAGAGATCGTGACCGCACTGCGCGTCAGCCGCTTCTAGACACTCGAGACAGCAGCCCTGTGCGGGTTCCATCTAGTCATAACTCAACTAAATATTCTAAACTGGAAAATGATCTGGACAGCCCTAGCCGTCAATTCCTAGATGATACACTGGCCCAGCAGCGGAGTCTCATTCTGGGACAAGACGACACTCTTGATGCCATCAGTGACAGTGTAGGCACACTGAAAACAGTGTCTCGGCAGATTGGTTCAGAATTAGATGAACATGCAGTGTAAGGGTTTCTTTAACTACTGTATATGATTACAAGTGCTCCTAATGAGTGTTGTTGATAAAAAAATTTAATTTGTCCCCCAGAATGCTAGAAGACTTTGGCAATGAAATGGAGACTGCTGATGCTAAGATGGATGCCACAATGAAGAAAGTTGCAAAGCTTATGCATATGACCAATGGTAAACAAATAGACTGTAAAATCATGTCCTGCTTTTTTCTAGCCTGTTTGAGAACTGTCTTATATTGTTGTGGTCTCTTTTAATTGTTCTCTCTTACTCTCTTGCAGATAGGAGACAGTGGATGGCAATTGGCATCCTTTCATGCATTCTAATTATTATCATCATGTTATTTAAATTTCTTTAACAGAATTTAAGAAAAGAAATCGCTTTATTTTGTAGAGCAAAGAATAATTATACTTAAGCAGTAAGATTTATTGTGACTGTCAAAAGAAAAGACTTCACTTTGCAGTTCATATATTTTGGCACAGGAACTGTCCTTTCTTCAAAAATCCCTTATTCAACAAAAAAGAAAAGAAAAAAGAAAAGTCTCTTTTAAAAGATGTTTTGATTGATACTATTTTGCTGAGTGGTGTAAAATGAACTTCCTTTTTTTGATTTTCCTGAGTAAACTGTGTTTACAAGTGTTAACCATGTTACTGCAAAGCATAGCTGCAAGTCATAAATCAAGAATTAAAAATAAAAATAACAAACAAGTTTGTACCATACAACATGGTATACTTTGTTGTGTCTGGTTCGTCTGGATCAAAGAGGAAAATATCTGCCAAAAGATTACTATGATATCCATGATTGACTAAGTTTAAGTATCTCTGTTTGCTCTATTAAAATTACTTTTCTGATTTATTTTAATAGACTGATTTATTTTAATCATATTATATGTTATTTTATCTGCAATGTTATTGGCATGTAGGCCTGTGGTGAAGGATAAAGAGTGATATTTTTCCTGTTTTTGTTTTGTGTATGAATTTTAAGTATGCTGTGATTTTTGAAAGAAGAAATGGTTTTTAAACTTACATCACTGGTAGCTGCTGTTAAATTCTATTTTAAGATTTGTTTCCTAACTATTTTATGTAGCATTCCATTCTTCTTGTGTTTTTAATTATTGTGGATCAGCCTACATTTTTATGTTTGATCTCAACTAGTTAACAGAAACTCTTTCTTTGGAACTGTCTTCAGCTAGGAGATTCAATAAGAAGGTGTTTTGTTGAAAATAAGTTGTCAAACAATTATTCTTAGATTTGCTTCTCTCTTACATTAATTCTTTTGGTACCATGTGATCTCACCTATCACATACAGTTTCATGAACTTCCCAACAGCACTAACATAAATGTTTAAGACACTTTTGTAATGCATTCTGCAATTGTCATGACCGCTCCCGTTTCTGAATTTTGTATTTTTCTCTTTACCATGTGTGATGTTCCTTAAAAATTCCTGTGGGGTGATGAAACTTTGTTCATGTCCTTACATTCTAGCTATTTTTTGAATGTTAGAATTTTCTACAGATATGTACTTGAGGAACAAAGGGGTGCCTCCTAATTTGCATATTACTGATATCCAGAAGGGTTTTTGTCAATACATAACCAACTAAGTAATGAGTAGGTTTCAAGATGTGAACATAAATACATACGTGAAGTAAATGTAGATGAACATTAGATGTGTTGTACATTCTTCATTTTTCCCAGGATATTATTTAAGGATAATTTAAGAATCATCCTGAGCTTCAATTAAAGACACAGGCACAATATGTCATGAATGATTTAGAAAGTTTCCAGGTAAGTTTTATTCAAAAACTGAAGCTTGTAGAACAGTTGAGTGCACTAACTTAATTTCAGAGCACTGCAAATTTTTAAAATGAAGTCAACATAAAATTGAGTTAATACATCATGGACAGGATTATATGAAGAGGGGATTGAAAAACTGGTCCGAGGGACATTTGTGTTTCAGATATATCCAGACTAATAAGAGGTCACAGCAAATATTTGAGAAATGCCCACAAAACCCCATCCCTGTATGCAAACATGTACTTTGGGTATGATCAAAAAAATTAAATAAATAGTTAGTAACCAGCCATACTTTATTTAAAAAGCAAAAATACCTCTGAGGCAAGAGTTGCAATACTATAAAAAGTGAAAAAAAAGAATAATTTTAAAAAGCCAGGAGTTCAACCAAAAAATCACAGTGCATTTGAAAACATTCTGGAGAATTTTAAAGAGAACAGACGTAATTTGGGCACCAACTAACATGTATTTTATAAGAGAGTTCAAAAAAGGAAGGGAAAATGCTTTTCGAGAGAAGTAGGATTAGCAACCAAGGAAGAGGGTGCCTACTTCTTGTACTTTGAACTCCTGATATTCTCAGTAAACCACACTACATACATAGTAATCACTAATTTAAATTTTAAAATAGTCATGAACTGTATGAATGTTAAAATCCTTCTTAACAATAATATACACTGTTTACAAATAATATTAGACAAATAATAAATTTAAGTCAAACTATTTTCAAGACAAGTACCAACAATATGTCTACATCATTACAATTAGCAGTATGAAAATAAAGACAAATCTCAGCCAAGGTCAACAAATTTGATTAGCCCAATCTTTACTCAAAACATATTTAAAAAAAGAAAACTGTCTCAGGTGTCACTGACTTTCATGGGAGATAACCACACAAACAACGAAAAAAAAAAGTTGATTATAGTTCTTATACAGGTGAGCTACATCTGTCTCTGGTATTTCTTATCGCTCTAGATTTTATGACATACATAGCAGTAAAAAACAAAATAATAACCATTTTCTCCAATCTTAACATTATGCTTCTTCTAATACATTAACAAGGTCATACCTGAATGGGCTGAAAACTCATGGCAATACAAATGTGTAGCCAGATTCAAGATCATTACAACAAACAATCACAATGTGCAGGAGCAGTTTATTTCTGTTTGGAGATGCCACCATAATTGAAGATTTAAAAGGAAAACAATGAGCTGAGTTAACCATAAAATATGAAGAGATAGGTTCTGACAAATAAGCAACACAAAGGATTGAGTTGGGTATCGCACTTCTTAACACTTTCCTCCTAGATACATAATTTCTTCCAATAATCCTTCACTCTGTGCTACCCTTACCAGAACTTTCTGGCAGCAGTTCAGAAGCATTGTGAACATATCATGCAATAATATCCTACCAATATAGTTTAGTCTTGCAGACTTAGCCCTCTTGACCAAAATCTTCTGTAAACTTATTAAGCTTGATAAGATCTTCATCATTAACAGTTGGCTTACAGTTCTGCAGAGAAAGCTCCATATCACTCTACAAATTAAAAAGAAAATGGAATGTAAATTTTTTTGGAACCTAGTAATTTAATAATTTCATTTAGATAATTTAATAATTTTCTAGCATACCATAGTGACTGGTGGTTCATATAATTTGTCTCCATCCACTTCCATCCAAGTCATTTCAATAGCATCTGGATGGCCTGGAGAACATGGAGTCAAGAGATCATCCACGATGACGTTGGGATCTTTGCGGGAAGGACCTTTAACTTTCCTAAAGTGAGTGGCTGTCTGAACCTTACGAACAGGTTGCATTAGGGCATCTCTTACAACAATACTTATGTCAGCTCCTGAGTAACTGAAATATACAAAAGTAAGATTAGATTAGATTAGTGAGAAAACTACTCAAGAAATAAATGTGGGCTCTATACAATTAGCATTCAATCGTACCCATCAGTTTTCTTGGCCAACTGCTTCAAGTCATCTTCAGAAAGGGAGTTGAATGTGTTTCCTAAATGAAGTTTGAACATTACAAGCCGAGCTGGCTCTTCAGGAAGAGGTATATAGATTCTTTTCTCGAAACGTCTTCTAATAGCGGAGTCCAACACCCATGGTATGTTTGTCGCACCCAAAACCAGGATTCCGTCATTGTCATTTCCAACACCTTACCATGAACAAAGCAATCAGATGCAGACTGGAAAAATTTGAATGTAATTCATAGATTTAAATTTGATGTTTGTCATAAATACATACCCTGCATCTGCACTAGGAATTCAGTTTTAATCCTTCTCGCTGATTCAGATTCATTATCTGAACGTGATGAGCACAGTGAGTCAACCTCATCAATGAAAATTATACTAGGTTTATGAGCTCTAGCTAGTTCAAATAAGTTTTTCACCAACTTTTCACTTTCTCCAAGCCACTTTGAAACAAGGTCTGATGATGAGACCGAAAAGAATGTGGAGTTATTTGCCTCAGTTGCAACAGCTTTCGCAAGATAAGATTTGCCTGTACCAGGTGGCTGTGGGGAAAGAACAGGGATCAGCTGCTGTGTATTCTAAAATCTTGTGATAACAGAATAAGACAAAATGTTACTAATTTCAAAATAGCTTACACCAAAGAGAAGAATGCCTTTCCAAGGTATCCTTTTCCCTGTGAAAAGATGAGGGAACCGAATGGGTAAGATAACAGCTTCTTTGAGGGCCTCTTTAGCTCCCTCTAACCCAGCAACATCTGACCATTTCACATGTGGCTTCTCAACAACAATGGCACCTTCCAGCTTTGACTGTAATTTTTTCTTCTCTGGGTCATCAGAGTCACTGTCACTATCGCTGTTCTTCTTGTCCTCTCTAACAAGGCAAACCAGGCAACATTATGTTATCAATGACAATTTGTGTAGAGGAACATAAAATTTTAAAGAGTACATACTTGGTGCTACCATCTGCTTTCATTGGCTTTTTCTTATCCTTCTTCTTCAAATACTCTTTCAATTTCTCAGCTCGATCGAGGTATTGCAAACACTTAGCACGAATACTTTCTTTAGCCCTTTCCCCCTGTGCCTCATCTGTTAATAAATAAAGGTACAGTCAATATAGTTCAGCTGTTACTTCATACCAAAAGAGAAAAAAGGCATCAAAACAGGAGACAAATAAAATCTCACATTTGATAGCATGGAGGAAGTATTCAACACCATGTTCATAGAGCCGAAGAGCTTCTTCATAGTTTTTATTCCTGTCCTCTTCGGTGGCCTTGGTCACCAGGTCGATAGCTTTCTGCAAAACAGAGCAGCAAAAATTGCTTTAGAATTAATTACATAGCGCACTACTGAATAGACTTTTTAGCCTTCATTTGATTAAGAGGCCCGCCATAGGGTTAGCAAATTTCTTTCAATAAGCTAATACCTGAAGTGTCGTTCCAGCAGCCATCTTAATGTAATCTTAAACACCTGAAGTATTGAGAAAGGAATATCAAATAACAAGAATAAATTGATAAATGAAACCAAGAAGCCCAAGCAGTTTCTGAAATTTGTATTGTTTTTAATTCTTGAGTGACAGCCTACTCCTTATCAGTAAAGCAATGATGTCATACTTTCTAGTAAAGTATTTGCATTTGAAACAAATTGATTTTTGTCGGAAAAGATGCGACGATCACGGTGAATTGTTAATAAAATGACGGAGATAAATACGTCAATTTATGGATTAGTAAAACTCAGCTGCTTGGACTAACCTTGGTAAAAATAAAAACATAAAGAGGGGGGAAGTTGTCAACCTTACAGGTAATTCAAATGGCTGTCCGCAACAGGCAGAAATCACAAGAAATTGACAAAACTACGTTTCCAGCATTAAAAAATCTTTGACAGCAGAGCACGTTTGTCAAAAAACGTCGTTCTGATCCTTTCCTCAAACACTATCCCTTAGTAAAAACAAGATGACAAATCGCATCACAGCCTTCTATTTCTCAAGGCTAGGTGAGTCAAGCATTACTATCCACATTGGTATTGCTGTTTGCCCCACAGATTGCAGTTGGACCCGGCCATTCAAACATTCAAACGTACGCTGTTTGGACCATTTGGACTCAAAAGAGGCCATGAAATCAGTCTGAAAACAGGCTTCCGCTCTTTAGGCTGTCTCCTTTCTGTCTGGGCGTCGGCCACGCCTGCGAGAGGAGCCATGAGCCCGAGTCAGCCGTCAGCCTTCACCTTGACAACGCGCCCGGGCGGTAGGCAGCCCATTCGCCTTTGGAGTAGCAAAGGTCCCCCAAGTGCAGGCGCCCGGCCGGCCCACCTCTGCTCCGACGGTTAATTTGTACCATGGCCCGGGAATGGGCGGCCCACCTCCACTTCCCTCCTCACACGCCAAGAGGCGGATCTCAGCCGACTGATTCCGAAGATCGGTCTCCGGGGGGCTGTCCAGTAGCTATGCTGTGCTGTGCTGTGCCGTGCTGTGCGGTGCTACCTATAACCCCCTCCCTTCCAAGCGCGGGCACTCTGCAGGCAGGCGAGATATCCTTCGACATTTATTTGATATTGTACGTAACTTTTCCGTCTTTTTCTCAGCTCAGCGGCCAATAAAGAACAATCCCCGCCTCATCTACCTGTAGACTGATTCCGCAAAGCGGTTAGAGTGGCCTCTCAGGTGTCCTCTCTCTTGCTCCCTATGACGTCCCCCCATGAGTGTGACAAGGACAGAGCGACGAAACTGCCTTGCAGAATCAGCCTGCTGTGCTGAGAGCCCGCGCTTGGAAGAGAAGGGGTTATTGGTAGCACGGCACAGCACGGCACAGCACCGCACAGCATAGCTACTGGACAGCCCCCTGCCTCCGTCCTTGTCGCACCTTTGGCGGCGCCTTACGTCGGGAGTGGCAAGACCCCATATGAGTGCGACAAGGAGACGGAGGTACGAGAGCGATCTTCGGAATCAGCCTGCAGGACTATGTATGTAAGTGTGAAGAGTAGAAGACAGGGAGAGAGGTGGAGGTGGCAGGGCGCGCGGCGAAGGGAAATTAAGAAACCGAAATGGCGCGGCGGTGCTCAGGGCAGGGCCGGGCCGGGCCGGACCAGGCAGCCCGTCTAATGCCGAGGATCGCTCTCGCGCCTCCGTCCTCGTCGCACACATAGGGCCCTGCCGTCCTCGACATAGGGCACCGCCATCGGTGCGATAAGGACGGCGGAGGGCGGCGCGAGAGCGATCTTTCTGAATCAGCTGTTTTTGACGCGCCTGGCCTGTCCGACACGCACGGCACGTGGCCCGGCCTGGCCCTGGCCCCGCGGGCCGTGTCATTCCGATGCATTTGTGCCCCGGGGGCAGCAGCGGGCCCGAGCGGGGCCCTAATCAGGGCCCCAAAACAGCACCTGGACCAGCTGCAGCAGGAGAGAAACTGACGAGTGAGCGAGTGAGTGGGGGGGGGGGGGGTCGAGTCAGGGGGGTGAGGCGCGCGGAACTAAAAACCGGGGGGCGGATCACTCATACAAAATGTGTAGAATATATATTTTTTTTTGAAATAAAATTATTATTTTTTCTTCTTTTGATTTTTTTCTTTTGGTTTTTCAAGGAAAATTTCTGTCACTTTTTGAGAGATTTTGATCTATTGCCACCCGTTTCTGAATATTTTTCAATTTTATTTTGGTTCTTTGTTATAATTTTTTTTTTCAATTTTTCTACTTGATTTTATTTTTATTATTTTAATTTCATTTTTATTTTTGAAATGGTTCATTTGGGGGCGTACGATGATTTTTGGAAGTGAGCCCCACCTCGGAATAGAGACACAAGCTCCTCGACGCGGACAGTTTTTGTCAGAGAAGTAGTAGTCGAAAGTCCCCACGGAAACACAGGCGTGTTAAGCAGACGGGTATCTCCGCCTCGTACGCAAATAGTAATATTATGTCTGGTAAGGTTGACTAGTATGCAGGCGGAGACTCGGGCGGAGACACCCGCCAGCCTTAAGTGGGGACTCTCTTCAAAGAGAACTACTCGTGCCCGTGGGTCACTACTTGGATGGGTGTACACTGATTGGAGATCTCGTTCATGATTAGAGTCAAAATCTCCGCCACCATGTACAAAAACGTTAAATTTCCTCAAAATTTTTAACAAAATTCGAAGATTTTGTGAAATTTTACGTAGAATTGGGGCTTTTGGACGTCAAACTAAGTTATCGCAAAGTGATTGGAAAATGATTGGAGTTAAGGGTGTACACTGATTGGAGACAGTGAGGTACCCCTCGCCTGGAACACACCCCGCCAGAACTCCGAAGTTAAGCAGGCGGGGCTCGCGATCTTGCAAGTTCGGCAGGGGCCTCCTAATTTTTTTTCAATGGTTGGTTAAGCGTTGTACCCAACCTGAAAATTTTAAAAAAAAACGAAATAATCGAAGAATGTCTGTTTTGTTTTCCACATGTTTTAATTCTTGGCGTGTTGTTTTCCTCCCAGTCGGCCAGGAGTGAGAAAAATACATTGAGCGGAAGGGAGCGGTGTGGATAGTGTGGCTGGGCTGCATCAAGTAGGACACGCACCTGCTTTGGGAGCCCTGCGCCGCTGCAGCCCCGCCCCGCCCCGCCCCGCCCCGCGCTCTCCACTCCAGCGCGTGGGGCGCCTCGAGGGACGTGTGGCTCCAGCGCCGCTCCAGCACCGCTCCAGCGGGCCTCAAAAGACCTCTCATATGTGAGCAAACATGTCATATCCTGGTCCGACACCCCAGCGGGGCGGGGCGGGGCGGGGCGGGGCCCGGCGGCGCCCCGGGGCGGTGCGCCCCCCGCCTGCTCTCGGCCGCGGCGCGGCACGGCGCGTGTGGGGCCCCGGGGCCATGGGGCGCCACGCGAGCAGCAGGGTGTGACTGTGACGACCCCGCCCCGCCCCGCCCCGCCCCGAAGTTTTCTTCAGCGAGTGTTCCGAAGTTCCGAATGCAAGTGCGAGTTTCTTATACCGGAAATCCACGTGTGTGGATTTCGCACATTTAACAAGTTATTGTGGGTTTGAATTTCCCTTCGAGATTCAGAGACGAGGAGAAGAACACTACACTTATATTTCAGGTTAATTTTTTTATTTTTATTTTTATTTTTTGAACAGCGCGCCGCCGCCACCGCACCGCTGCTGCTTGCATGCGCCCCAATGAGCCGTCGTCCTAGGCAGCCTAATTATAAGACACGCCCGGAGCGGGCCGGAGGCCGGAGGCCGGAGCTTAGGTTCCTACGAAGAGAGAGAGAGAAAGAGGCTGTCTCGTGGAGAAGTTGGGGCCCAGGATGCGGTAACTGCAGAGCAGGTGGAAGCAGCCCGAGGGGGAAACAACTCTGAATTTTGGTGTACGCATTTGTTAAATTTTCGCAAATTTTTTGAGTTTGACGGAATTTTCAGAATTTTTTTTTGTGAAATTTTACTTGAATTTTTCTGATTTTTTTCTTCTGAATTTTCCTGATACACGAGGTGTCCAAAAATTTGAAGCAGCCTCAGAAACAGTAGTTTTGAACGAGGGGAGGGGGTTATTTCACCAGGAGTTTTTCTGAAAACTTTTTTGTACATCACCTGTTTCTTTCACGATACAGTATACGGTGGTATTGTAGTCAATCTTTGAGGCAACCCGCTGCACTTCTCAATGCTTCTCCATATTTTTTTTCCTTTAACCTCTTAACGTTGAGGGGGAGCAGCAGCAGCAGAAGCAGCATCAGCCGCAAGCAGCAGCAGCGGGGACGCGTGGACGCCGCGCTGCTTCCTCTCCTCCGAGATCCTGACCGCGATGACCAGTTCATAGGGAGGGAGCCGCCGCGATTGCCTATTGCCCGTCCTCCTGTCCTGTCGATGGGAGATCACTACCCGCGCCGCGCCCGCTGATTGCCTCCGCTTGTTCTCCGTCACGCGATACGACGGCTCGCCCTCTGAGAGTGTGGTGGGCTTGCCTACCCGCAAGGCGCCTAGGCAGACCCGCGCACCACAGTGGAGCGCCCTGCATCCAGTGCTGCTGGAAAAGTAGGGAAAAAAAGTAGAGGATATGATGATCACTCATTCAAAATGTGCGCAATGATTTTTTTTTTGACTTTTAATTTTGTTTACTCCTCTTTTTATTTGTGTGTTTTTTTTTAATTTTTGTAATGGATTTTCCCTTTTGATAAATTTTGATCTTTCTCCCGCTATTTCTGCCTTTAAATTTTTTTCTTTCAGATGTTTGTTCACTTGTTCTCCATTTTTCGTATTTTTTTACCTTTCTTCTCGATTTGATTTTGGTTTCTTTTAAAATTTAAATGATTTATTAGGCCGTACAATGATTTCTCGAAGTGAGCCCACCTCGGCAAAAAGCGCCCAACAGACAGTTGTATGGTGAGCGGTCGGTACTAACGCCTGACTGGCTACTAGGCAGCATCTACACGGTAAAAGCAATATCTGATTTTTTTAAGGGAAAAGGGAAAACTTTGTAGAACTCAATTAATTCGAGGAAAACTCTTCAATTTTAGAGGGAGTTTCCTCAAAAAAATGAGGAAACTTTCCAAAATTTTTGAGGAGACTTCCTCAAAATATGAGGATTTTTCCTCAAATTAAGTGGAACCCTCAAAGTTTTCTCTTTTTCCTCAAAAAATCAGACGTTGTTTTTACCGAGTACACACCTGTGCAGACGGATGGCACTCAACCGTGCGTTGGGCTCTTTTTGCCTACTTTTTCTACTTCAAAACTGGAGCACACTTCCAGCCCACCCACCGCCGCGGGTCAAGGCATCCCCTCTGAACCGCGAGTCCACCCTGACGTTTGTGAAAGGAAAACGATTCGCACGAGGAGTCTTTATGTGAAAAGTCGTGCATCGTGCTAATTTTATTCTCATTTTATTTCGGCCAAGTGGGGGGCGGACAAGTGGACTTAGCCGTTTCCGTGCCGGTCGTTGAATGGCATTAAGGCGTCTGGCGCGTGCAGGCGGGGCGGGGCGGGGCGGGGCGGGGCGCCGCGATGACGTTTCGTCCGGTCGCGGATAACCGAGAGCGGCGAGGTGCGGGGTGCGGTGGGGGAAGGCGAGGTGGAGCGAACGCCGGACGCCGACTGAAAGAGACGTGTGGCTGCTGCTTTTGCTTGTCTCAAAGACACTCTGGTCTCTACAACCACTACAAACTTCACGAAAAGTTGAGTTCTCCCTCCCATTTTTTTTTCTTTATTTATTTTTACTTTTTTTACTTTTTCCAGTGGTGTCCCCATGCCTTCCATTCATAGTATCCTTAATTTTCCGGGGGGAAAAGGAAATAAAAAAAGAAATAAAAGAAAAGAAACAAAAAAAGTAAAGGAACACTAATAATCCAAGTGTTCAACCCTTTAACACTTTAAAGTGTTCAAATACCATTTAAACATGTAAATGTGTTCAACAGAGTTGTTGTACACTTACAAGTGTTCAACTCAGAAGTTGTGCACTTAAAAGTTTCCAACTCCCCAGTTATACACACTTCCTTAGCTTGGACGCACTGTATTAGGGAAGTGTGCAACTGGGGAGTTGAACACTTACAAGTGCACAACTTCCGAGTTGAACACTATTAAGTGCACGACAACTCTGTTGAACACTTTTATTAGTTTAAATGGTATTTGAACACTTAAAAGTGTTGAAGGGTTGAACACTTGGTTTATCAGTGAAGTGGAAACTTGAGTTTCCACCCCCGCTCTCTGCATCGGGGTGTCCATGGGGAGGTCGCAGGGAAGGGCACATCGCGCACACACAGCAGCTCGTGAGGGCGGCGCGCCGCGGCGTGGCGTGGCGTCCAAATTGCGGCGTGCAAAATGAAAAGCGTCGGAGGGGAAACGTCCAAATTAAGATAAAGATTGGCCAGCCCGTCCCGCCGGCCCCAAAACTGCTGGAGGGGCATCGCACGTGGGACACGTCTTCAGCGGACACGTTTTTCTTTTACTTTTTGGTTCTTCTGACGTTTCTTATTTTTCATTTATTTTCCTGTTTAGGAGGCGTGGGTGGCGGTTCCTTATTGCTGTACTTGTTTCCCGCCGCTCCTCAAAGACTGTCTGATGCACCCGTCCAGTCCAGTCCAGCCGAGCCGCGTGCAGCACGACGTGCTAATTGTGTCGGGCACGGCTCTGCCCTGTGACCAAGAAACGCATGTGGACCACTGTTAAAAAAAAGTTATTAGATTTCACGCACGGTAAAAATAGTTTCTTGTATTTCAAGATCTTTCTTGGATCTTATGGAGAATTATAATGGACATCCAAGACAGATCTTGAAATACAAGAAACTATTTTTCACCGTGCGTATGGACAGCCGTGAATTTTCTTTCCAGACCTTCCGTAGCTGAGCGCAGAACTGCGAGAGTAAAAGTTAATGAGGACTATTTGAATTGTCTGATCAAGCTTTAAAACAACACGTGACCGTCATATTAGGCTTATCAAGCGCCTCTCAAAGCAACCTAAATTTAGAAAACGAAGTCCTCTGGGAAATCCCAATGATTGCCTGACCTAATTTCTGGGAAAAGCCAACAAAATTTTAACAGTGATGAGGAGGAGGTCGAGGAGGACGAGGAGCAGGACGAAGAGCGGCGGGAAATCGATTGAAGTTTTAATGAAATATATGAAGACTTGAAGGAAACTTGAAATGAATTACACGTCATTTGAAAGCACAAAATTCCGTCTTACTGTTCCCCTGAAGGTGCCTGAAGGTGGAAAGGCGACCGGTGCGGCTCGGCGTCGGAGACCTCCTCGGGGCACAGGGCGCCCAGGGCGCGCGCATTACTCGCGGCGGTTGAGGAAAAAAGAATTATGGATGAGACGATCGAGCTTATCGTCTTGATTGATCAGAGAGTCATCATGCCCTCTTCCTTCCTGTCCCTCCACCCCCTCCCCTCAGCTTAGGTTCAAAATATTCACATTCTTCTTATCCTTTATTTTTTGAGAACTCATGCAGTATTTCGCAGTATTTTGTTGAGACCAAGTTTGCGAATGACGCACACATCAGGTGTGTGTGGTCCTTTACCTTTCTCCTGAACGAGTAAAGGTCTGAATTTTGTCAGGCCATAGATGGAGCTGAACGAACAGAACTTTAGTAGCAATTTCACCCTGATAACCATGTCGTCAAACATTAGTTATCAGGATTTATTGAAATTTTGTGAAAGTTCCAGACACTGGATGCGGCAAGCGTGCACGAATGAAAATTACACACCTACAGGATGCAGAGTAGTGGGGCATCCTATCCGCGATATCATTTCAAGAACAATTTCTTCAGACGTTTGACACGTTCACGGCATATGTGGGGCGTTCTGTGTGTTGCCCGTTGCCCCGCCCTGCCCTATCCCACCTCAACTGCTCCCCGCCCCACCCCGCCCTGCCCCGCCCCGCCCCTCTGATAATTTCCGCCACCGAGAGGGGAGGAGAGGCTCCAGCGGTGGTGGTCATTAGCAACAATGGCAGGATGCTAATTGTTATGAAAATGGGCGGTGCCCGTCCGCAGCCGGACGGCCCGGCCCGGCCCGGCCCATACCGGCATACCGGCACCGGCCCATGCCCCATCAAAGGTGCCATGTCGATACAACCTCATTCACGGAGGAAGTGTGTGTGTGTGTGTGTGTGTGTGTGTGTGTGTGTGTGTGTGTGTGTGCGTGCGCGCGCGCGCGCGCGCGCGCACCCCCATCAACCATTCACTGGCGCTGGAAAACCAAAATGTGTGCATTGCAATTCGCACAACTGTAAAATACTTGCAAACTAAAATCTTTGCAACGATGCGAAGAATTTTTAGATATTCGTATTACTAAGAATTTGTTCGCATTGCAAAGCCCTTTTTCGCAAGGCTACTAGAATTTTTGCACACTATTTGATTGTATTGCAAAGAAATAGTTCGTAAGTTTACGAAGAATTAGTTCGTAATGCCATGCTTCAAAATTCTTTGCAACTTACAAAAGAAAACTGTTTGCATTACGAACCAATTCTTTGAACGCTTTTCTCTTCAAGAATGTGAAATTTCCACAAATAAAGTCCACCTTTAAAAAATTAAAAAAAAATATAAAATTGCTAACTGTAGGAAATGAAAATTTACACGCCAAGGGAAGTGTGCGACATGCGACATTCATACGCTTGAGTAACCAGTATGTTATTTGTCAGTCGGGGCGCACGCACTTTTTTAATTAACTAGGGAAACAATTTGCTTGTAGTACGAACGTAAACTTGCCTGAGAAAATCTACAAATCTGCCCGTTCAACTGTATAAGTATAGAATTCTCACGCCCAATATGTGCGGCATCCTCAAACTTGTTCCTACAAATACCCATGAGTTTTCTATTTCTTTGCCTTGTTTTGCCTTATTGGCCCTGAGGTCGCGCACTTGGGCTCGGCGGCGGCGTATGGGAATACTGTGAGCCCGTTGGCTTGCACTGCACAGCCTGCCTGCGCATGGCAGGGCCGGACCGGGGCGGAAAGTCGCTCAGCTCTCGGTCGATAGCTCGTTAGTCGCGCCCCGCCCCGCCCCGCCCCGCCCCACCTCGCCGCGAGGTCGATCGATCGAAATAGAGTTGGCGTTGCGATTCGAGATAAAGAAAAGTAAATACGAAGCGCTTGCTAATGAGGCCGTGTATACCGGCCGCAGCCGACTAGCAGACGACGACGTTATGAATAAAGGCACGTGTTGCTTAAATTAAAATGAGCTACCCTGTTCTGTTCGGCGGAGCGGTGCGGACCGAGTGAATCTGCTAACTCCGAGCGCTCGATGTGAAGTCGAGCTTTAGCGGAAGTCCTTCTACGCTTCTTCCTCCAGCAATCTCCCAACCAGTGATTATGAGCGCAGCATGAGCTGCTGAAATCGTTACAAACAGTCGCTGAACACTATGGAACACATTCCAAGCACTGTCAGGAAAAAAAAAAGAAGAAAAAAAACAGTACTTGGTACGGTGAAGTATGGTCCACAATTTGCCTGATCAGATTGTACCTGATCGAGTACGGCCTTTGGAGTTCGGTTCCTTCGGTTCACGGTTATTTTTAGCATGGTGTCTTATGGGGGCCACAATGAACGGTGACGCTGTACCTTGCCCACCACAGTTTTTCGTACACAGTCCTGTACTTTGGTACAGGATTTTTGACAGTAAGGGGACGTTTATAGTGGGCGTGGGCGAGTTAAGACTTTGTGAATTGTGATGCTGAACTTTAGCGTAAGTGTTTTCCTCGGAGTATCAGAACTAGTTCACCGTATTCAAAACAGAACAGAAATTGTTGCTATTTAGCAACGATGTTCTAGCTTGAAAGCTATGAGACGAAAATTCTATCACTTCCTAGCAAGGGAAAGACCGGAGGGACTAAATAACATGGATCTCTTATCACATGAATATGTCTCCGAAATTTATCACACTTTTTTTTAACTTACAGTGACTACGCCGCCCACACCCTTTATCAGCGTGCCCCACTTCGAAAAAGTCATTGTACGGCCCCAAACAATCATTCGAAAATTGAGGGAGGGGGACGAGAAGAAAGAAACGGAAAACTCCGAAAAATCCTCAAAAATTGAACAAAAAAAACGAAATAAAATTCCAAAAAAATCAGAAATGGGGGTACAAGATCAAAATCTATCAAAAGGTGACAAACATTTTCATCGAAAAAAAAAAAAAAAGAATCACTGTACACATATTGTAAGAGTAATCCCCACCTCGTCACCTACCCTCGCCCGCCCCGCCCCGCCCCGCCCCGCCCCGCCCCGCCCCGCCCCGCCCCCGCCCCGCCCCGCCCCCGCCCCGCCCCGCCCCGCCCCGCCCCGCCCCGCCCCGCCCCGCCCCGCCCCGCCCCGCCCCGCCCCGCCCCGCCCCGCCCCGCCCCGCCCCGCCCCGCCCCGCCCCGCCCCGCCCCGCCCCGCCCCACGCGGCCAGGAGGAGCCCGGCCCTCCTTCCTCTAACGGGGAGGGTAATTGGCGAGGGAGCTTGGACGCGAGCAGGCTGACGAGAGAAGGCTCGGCCCAGCTCAGCTCGGGGTGCAGCCCGCAGCAGCCCCCGCTAACAAGACGTCTGATAAAAACCCTCCTGGGTCACGCTGACACTCTCTGAGGACCCGACGGACCCACTATATGCACCACCTGTGAGCCCCATTGGCACCGCACGGGTCGTTTTGTTGACACCGTTCGGCGAGGGGAAAACAGAACATTCAGCGGGGGGAGTACTACAATGATATCCCACGTGACCACCTAGTGACCACGACGGACCAACAAGAGTCCCAACCGCAAGTGCATCTCGACTCGGCATCAAAAAAAGATGTCACACGCTTCCGATATGACGTTATCCCTTGTCTTTATGGCGCATTACAAAGTTTACTTTGCGTGAAAATTTTGTTGAGTCCGTGTTCAGAATTTTTTTGTTCTTTTTGCGCCGAGTAGTCTTATTTGAGTAAGTTCCAGCCACGGTGCTCCTGTTGTTCCCAGTCTTTATGATGACACCTACTAATGTGTGACATTTTCACACGCCTAAAAATGTGTGACATTTCCACTCACCTTCATATGTGTAACATTCACACACCTACAACTGTGTGACATTTCCTCTCACCTTCATATGTGTAACATTCACTCACCAACAAAAATAAATGACATTCGCACACCTGCAAACGTGACACATATATGTACCGGGTGTTTCTTTGAATGCGTAACAGTATTGCGGGTTTGCCTACCCCATTCGCCCGTAAGGCGCCATGGCCCCTGCAGTGCTGGCGAGTATGCAACCCCGCAAGACTGTTACGTATTCAAAGAAGCACCCGTTACACACCTCCAATTGTGTGACATTCAGCCGCTTTGTTTCCCCCGTGCTCCCGCTCGCGCGCGCGTTGGGCGGCGCACTCGGAGGAGGCCCTGATCGTCCTCGGGGCGGCGCCCCGTGTCCCCAGCCAGCCCAGCAGCCCGCGCACCCTCGCCGCAGGAATGTAGGTCTGTGTGCCTGTGAGGCGAGGCGGCCTGGAGTCCAGCGGGAGTGGGACCCGGACCCGCCGCGCACCAGCCCTGGAGCCCTGGAGCCCTGGAGCCGTGGACCAGCCGCAGCCGGCCTGGAGCCGCCGAGCCGCCGCCGCCGCACCGCGCCGCGCTGGACTCCAGGTCCAGGTCCAGGCGGGAGGGGAGGAGAGGAAGTGCACGGGGGCCCCCGCTCCAGGAGAGGGGCGCGCGGGGGTCCGGCGGCGCGTGGAGGGGAGGGGGCCCGGGGCCCCTCCGGGAGCTCGGGCCGCTCGGGCCGCGCGGGGATTGGGCCGCTGACCGGTGGTGGGTGGCGAGGGCTTAACGGGACCGACGCGACGGCGGCGCGGTGCTGCGGCCCGGTGGAACCCCCTCTCCCTCGCCCTCTCGTGCACCACGGCGGCGGCGGCGGCGCCCGCGCCCGGCCCGCTGCAGCAGCTGCAGTGCCCCCCGCCCCGCCCCGCCGCGCCCCGCCGCGCCCCGCCGCGCCCCGCCCCGCCGCGCCCCGCCCCGCCCCGCCCCGCCCCCGCCCCGCCCCGCCCCGCCCCGCCCCGCCCCGCCCCCGCCCCGCCCCCGCCCCGCCCCGCCCCGCCCCGCCCCGCCCCGCCCCGCCCCGCCCCGCCCCACCCCGCCCCGCCCCGCCCCGCCCCGCCCCGCCCGGCCGCGGCGATACTCCGCGCGGAGTGCTCCGGCGGCGCGCTCGGCTCCGGCTCCGGGACTGTGAGGCTGTTAGGCTCCGGCGCGGCTCGGCTCCGGTGCGGTCTGGTGCTCTCGCAAGCAGGCAGGCAGGCAGGCAGGCTCCCGCCGGCTCCGCGTACATCTCGTCCACCGCGCCGGGCCCCGGCACACGGCTCGCGGCTCCCCTCTCGTGGACAAGTTCGTCGTGCGGCCGCGTGTGCGTGCGTGTGTGTGTGTGTGCTTGTGTTTTTGTTGTGCGTGCGCAGAGTGTGTTTCCGGTGCAGTGACCAGACGTGACCGAAAAAGCAGTGCCTATCGGATGATGATGATGTGAATACTGGTGATGGTGTTGGTGATTGCGCCGCCGAGAGGCCCCCGTGCGGCAGGTGTTGTGCTGGTGCCGGCTGAGGCTGTGTGAGCTTGGTGTGGTGGTTCTTGTGCACGGCCAGAGCGTCCCCCGGCGGCGTGCGCGCGTGCGATTGGATTACGCGCTGTGCTCCGCAACCTCATCGGCCCCGTCGGCCTGCTCGCCGCAGACAGCTGCTCTACCTGGATACCTATCATTCAAATCAGGTGAGAAAACGACACGGAACCGCCCTCGCTTTCGAGGATTGTAATCAGTCACGATTATGGTGATTATCAATGATTATTTGAGTTAATCTTTAACATATTTACTGATTATTGGCCAATAATCACGCAACTTTTGGTCAAATTTGATAATATTTCTCCATATTTGTCAAAATTTGTCAATATTTGGAAATTTTACGTGATTATGATTATGTGATTATCGATAATCATGTAGAGGGGTGTGCGAGGATTATGGAAGTGGTTGACTCTTGCCTCGCCTCCCATACTCCCACCTCGACCACGGCGAGAGACAATGAAGTTACGATTGCGTGTTGTGTTTCGAGAGGGCGAGTATAAATGTTTTGAACATTGCCCTATGCCTCTAGCAGCTGTCCTTTAAATATTATTTCTCTACAGACTCATTTTCTGTTGAATTTCAAATACCCAACAGTATATGTCGCAGAAAGTAAATCTTCGGTAATTCCCTCTAACTTACGGTGAGCGTGCACCCGCGCGCATGTCTCACGGTCCAGCCGGTGGTGTCGTCCAGCCCGAAGGGTCCTTCAACCCAAAAAATCAGTGTACCCCTTAAAATATAATCAGTTCAGGATCAGAAAAAAATAATCAGCATAAATCAAACCAGAAAAATCAGAAAAAATCAGTGTACGCTTGAATTTATAGTGAAGGCCTCCTCGACGCAGCCCGGGCTGGCCGGGCCCGATCAGCTGTTAGGCCACCGTGCGGAGCGGTGCGCGAAACCCTCTGCGACTCGAGCAAACCGCCCCGCCCCCTGCCGCGCCCCAGATACTTGTCTGTCATCTAAACTTTTACACGAGTCTATTTTTTTTCCTGAACGCTAGTAGTAAGACAGATAGAAGGCACAGTTAAATCGGGGAGCCAACTGACTGCTAATTTTTCTGCCTCGGTAGTGGACAGCCCCTCCCGCTCACGAGACCCGCCCCACCCCACCCCGCCGTGTTCTGATACATTATAATGTATGTATGTACCGCAAAATAACAGTCCCTCTCCCGCCTATTAGCTGCATGTAAAGCGCCCGGCTCGTTCTCTTATTTAATTTCGCCCGCGTAGAGCGACGTGGACCAGACGGCGCCTCGCTGTGACGCGCTGCCGTCATGTCAGATTGCTATCCATCCAGGCCGCCCCACAACGCCCCGCCCCGCCCCGCCCCGCCCCGCCCCGCCCCGCCCCGCCCCGCCCCGCCCCGCCCCGCCCCGCCCCGCCCCGCCCCGCCCCGCCCCGCCCCGCCCCGCCCCGCCCCGCGGCCCTCCAACTCCGGGGAGGTCGCTTTAGCTAGCCGAGTGTCGAATCTTTATAATCTGCCTAATGAGCACCTTCCCCTCGAAAATGACAGGGATCACGAAAGTGCGTCGTCGCCCTTGTCTAATCAAACTACTCTGACAACAAACCCTAGTTGAGGGCGAGTCTCTCTGCAGCGCGCTATGCTTTGCGAATCAGCCGCTGAACGATGGCTGCACACTGGAAACCGAATCGGCGCGAAATTCCATCCGTAAACTTGACCGTACAAATGTGTGCATGAACGTTTATTTTTTTCAAATAAAATAAAAATTTACACTTTTACTAGTTTAAGTGTTGATATGGAAATGAACACACCTACAAGGGTGCGACATCCGCCCACTTCGGTGCGGGCGCGCCGGGCGCGCTCGGCATGCATACATGACATGAGGTGCAACCTCCTCGTCGTCGACATCCGTGCCTCCTCCTCGGTAACCGCCCCGCCCCGCCCCGCCCCTCCCCGCCGTACCCCGCCTCGCCCGCGGCTGCGGTCCGCCCACCGAGAACCCCGCCACCCACGTACAAAAGCACAAGTATGTACACTTCCCCCAATTATTCCCCGCCTCTCAATTCGTTGGAAAATTAAATCCAGCCCCGAAGTGTACGTATGCGGCGGCGGGCTGGGCCGGGCGGGCGGTCGGGTCCGGGCCGGGGCCTGCCCTGCCGACTTGTTCCGAAGAGCGTGCTCTCCTCCCTCTGTCTCTCTCGCACCTGTACGGCGAAGCCTGTGAGTGCGAGAGAGACAGGGCGAGGAAAGCGCGCCCTTCGGGATCAGTCGACTGCCCTGCCCTGCCGGGCCGCGGGCCGCGGGACCCCGCCACCGCCGCCGCCTCGCGCCGCACCGCAACCGGCCTGGTCGTCATTACTGCATTTCCTCCCGCCACGCCACGCCCGCCAGCGTCCTTGGCCCTGTGAGCCTGCTGCCCTGCGCCATCACGGCCAGGAGGCCCTCCTGCACCGCGCCACGCCACGCCACGCCACGCCGCGCCGGGCAGCGCGGCGGCAGCGCACACCAAAATCATAGGTCGGCCTAGTCAGCAGGACACGGGGCCAGCCCGCGGCCCGGGCGCGCAGCTGCGCCCAGCAGCCTCATTTTGCCCATTTTTCGTGGACCCGGGGATCGATCCCTCGATCCCACAGCGCTATGGGATCGATTGAAAAAAAAAAGAAAGAAAAAAAGCGGCGCGCGAGCGCGCGGATCGGAGATATCCTTCTTCTGGCGCTCCGCTCCGCAGCGCGCCTTCGCTACGCGCGCTCACAAAATGATGATGATAATGATGATCCCCGAGGGAATTATCTGTAACGTATCGACCTCCCCTCCCCCTCCTCCCTCCCCTTTCATCAGCGCTGCCAGGCGCTGCTGATCACTCGGACGCAGCCCCCGCGTGCATCGGATCTGGTCGCGCTCAGCTGGAATGGATTCGTTCTCGTTCGCCCCGCCCGGGTTTGTCCCGCGCCGCGCAGCGCCGCCCCGCCACAAGGCCCCTCCGGTCCCTCTGCTCTTCCATCTTTCCTCTGTGATATTTCGGACGCGGTGAGGCGCCACCTCTCCTCACCTGCCGCGGGATACAGACTAATCCCGTTCGTACGGAAATTATTATTATGAAACTTGGTTTAAAGTCCCGTTAATTGTTTGAAAAAAAAAATTGCACGGAAAACAATACAACTGCCATTTAAATTTACTATTTTTATGGCTTAGGTGCTTCTTTATTAAATAAATGTTATATTGTCGCCAAATGAGGCTTCGCAGTACGTAATAGTCACTCCGGAAGGTTTCCGGCAAACCATAGGATAAGAATAACTGAAAAGAATAACTATGTTTTCCTTATATTTTTTTTTTTCATTGAAGTTTTTCCACTGAAATCAAACAGTTTAACTCAAAGAAGTGTGCAAGGTAGTCTGCAGAGATTTGCAGACGACACTAGAATAACAGGGGCTATCACGTTACGCCGAATTGAAAACATTTCCACTTATGCTGTGAACAAATCAATTAAACAAAATAGGACTTCTAGTTAATTTTCATAAAACTTAAAGCGTGTACTGAAAAAAGAAAACCTATCGTAGTTAACATGGAATTTAGCTGTTTTTTTTTTTTTAAACGAAACTAATGTTCTTCCGAGCTGTCATGTTGGCAAGCACTGACGCCCTTCATTTGTTGTTTTTAAATGCTGAAGGTGGATTTAGTCTCATGAGGATGAGGCAAACAAATGAATGACGAGGTACGTTCTAAACGCGTTTTGGAGCCCCTAAAACGCGTTTAGAACGTACCTCGTCATTCATTTGTTTGCCTCATCCTCATGAGACTAAATCCACCTTGATTCGTTATTCGTTAGTTCGTTCCATTCCGGACCGTTCGAAACGATCGTGCCGTGGCGGTTTTATTTCATTTCAATGAGTTTTATTTGTTCTTAACCATATTTCGGGTGAAAGTAGTCCGTTCGCGAACCTTTTATTTCCCGGCGGGTCTGGTGTCGTGAAAATCTAAGCGTAGTTTCAATCAAGAACTGGGAGTGGAGTGAGTGAGCTCGATGTGGATACAACAATTTACAGTGTCTTTGGACTACATTTTCACCATGTCCTGTCATCGTCACCAGTGGTATGTACAAATGAGACAACAGAATTGAAAACTGTTCAGCGAGTGGGTGATGTGAGCAACAGGCTTGTTTGTCGTGAACAAGTATATTTCACTTCCACTTCTTGGAGGTTAGGGCGGTGCTTGTTCTTACTGGTGGCCTACGAGGATTTTAAAAATCCAGAGCGGTTGAAGAGCTGAAAGGGCAATATTTCTGGAAGCCTTTCCTTCATTTGTAGCTTGATTTCTTTTGTGTCTATCTGCATCTGAAAAGTTTACTCACTGGTTGGTCATTCCCTACCCCCTCCCCTATTCCATTTCCTTCTGCATTGAAAGTTAACTTGAGTTTTTCAGCTAACTCTCCTCCTGCTTTAAGTGTATTTCCTACAAATCCAGCAACATGTTAATGTCTATCTAGTTTTAGTGGGATGGGGCGTTGCAATAAAAACTCACGCAGGGCATTTGAAAAATATCTTATGTCCGTCAAATCACAGTTTTTTCATTTTGCAGGCAGGGACTCTTATTTTTTGTTCGGGTAGTTTCCCCAATAATATTTGTTCATTGTTTTTTACCATGGCACATGAGACTTTGCTTTCTGAACTGAATAAGAATATTTTTAGAATGGTAAATGTCAAGGTCTTAAAAAACATCAACTGCTTTTTTTTTTTAAAAAAATATTTTTATTTTTGGGGTTTTGTTGGTGCTCAAAGTGATTCTTAACAAAGTATTGTAAGCAAATCCTATTTCATAGCATTGTTGAGCCCAGTTCATGCTGTCAAGCGAGATATTTGAGAGCAATTTCTTTTTAAAGCGCTGAGGGAAAGAGTTGCGGATCAAAGTAGATAAGATAAGGAGATGTTAGGTTAAAAATGGAGACAAGGCGACTCACTGAGTGAGCTTTTCATTTTCTTCTCGGCATCCCTGGAGCAGCCAGACTGCAGACTCTGTGCTGCTGGACTTGCAAGGAAGACACCTGTGTTGGCGCTTGGCGTACACTCTTCCCAGAGTGACCGGGCGGGCGCGGGCAGCGGGCACCCCCCATCCGTCACCAGAACCTCTGAGTTGACTTTGTCATGTACCACCACATGACTACTTTTTCCCTAACGAGTCCCCCTTTTCTTCCCCCATCCATCACTGGTCCTTTTGGGGCGAAGTGAAGCCTTTCTTTGGCAGCAAGCCCCGCGTGCCCAGCCGAGCCCGGGGGGCAGGGTCCTGTGTGAAAGTCACGGTCTAGTCGCCTGGCGCCCGGGCTGGGCTGGGCCGGGCCGGGCCGGGCTGGGCTGGGCTGGGCTGGGCTGGGCTCGAGGGGGAAACAACTCTGAAATTTTTATTCACCCTCTAAATTCAGAAAAATCATTTTTCATGTGAGGGAAAAGAACAGTTTTGTCAGGCAATAGCCAGGGAAAGTCAAGGAAATTTGACTGTCTAGATTGTGTAGCCACCCTATAAATGTAAAATAAAAAACAACCAAAAATACAAAAAAAAAAATAAAAAAAAAAAAAAAAAATAAGGAAGATTAAAAAAAGAAGAAAAAGAGAAAAATTCAAGCAAGACTTGCAAAGAGTCCTGGGCTGGGCCGGGCCGGGCTGACGTATAGCCACCGCGCTCGCTAGGTGCTCGGGCTCGGCCTCGGCCGGGCCGGACCCGGTGGTGCTTGGGCGCGCCCAGGAGTTCCCCGCGTGGGGCCAGGGGGGCCAGGGGGCCACTGCCCATCTATCACACACCAATATACTCGCACACACCACACATTCCTCCCCGGCTGCTTCCTCGTCCAGGTGTGTTTCTGCGCGGAGCCGGGCCCATAGCCCACCCAGCCGCACTGTTTAAACCTTGCGAACAATCGTTGCAAAGAAATTGGATGTTTCACATTGCGAAGAAAATGTTCGTATTACAAACAAAATAGTTCGCAAGCTTACAAACTTTTCACGCCTTACAAACTAAATAGTTTGTAAGTTGCGAACTATTTTGTTTGTAATGCGAAGCAGCCAAATACTTCGCAGCTTACAAACTATTTTGTTTGTAATACGAACTTTTTCTTCGCAAGGTTTTAACAGTGCGACTGATTCCGAAGATCGCTCTCGTGCCTCCGCGTCCTCGTCGCTTCTATGGCGGTGCCCTGAGGCTCGCCCTGAGGGCGACAAGGACGGAGGCAGGAGAGCGATCAGATGGCAGCAGCCCAGTCCAAAGTGTAATCCCGTCAGGCACCCTCCCCCTCCCTTTCCCCTTACCTCAGCACCCCCTCCCCTTCCACGCCCCTAGCCTAGCCGCCCCTTTCGCGTTTCGACTATGCCTGAAAAAAAAAAATTCCGAAAAAAAAAAGCTGATAGGATTGAACAGTAGATGTGTGCGCGCGCGCAGCCTGGGCTGGGCTAGAGTCCTAGAGTGACAGAGAAACGCCAAGGCTAATAATGCGCGCCGCAATTCCTCATACAGCTTCCCCTGTGTGCTAAACATGGCTGCCTGTAGTTTACGTTCTCGCGGCGGCGTCTTATGCGGTCTCAAGTCCTTTGCAGTGGAAAAGAAACGCTAAACTTGTCTTACTCATCTGCTGTTGAAAACAGTACGATTTCTTCATCAAATTAAACGTTTGTTGAGTGTTAAAGTCTCCTCAGACTCTAAATTCGATCATCTGCTAGCACGGCTAACAGCCAAGAGAACGCTATAAATGGCGGTCATGGAAAATTCTCTGAGGGGATGAGTAAGACATCGTTGGCGTTTCTCTGTCACTCTAGGACTCTAGGCTGGGCCGGTGCCGCGCAGGCGCGGTGGCTGGCCGCTGGCGCTGGCCCGGTAGACACCAGCGCCGCGGGCCAGCGCCTCTAACAAGCATTGCTCCCGCCGGGCCGGGCCGGGCCGGGCCGGGCTCGGCCAGGGACCATAAGGGTGTCAGCCTTATTAACATTACCCCCTTCGGTCCCGTGTCCCGCTGTGACAAGTGGGAGGGAGCCAACTGGAACCGCTCCGCACAGCTTAATCGGTTAGCATTATTGAACAAAAAAAAGTTTTATTTGCTTGTTTTTATTTACAGGCGTGACACTACCGCATTATTTACGCCGTGCCAAAAACTTATATGTGGCATGTAGATAGTGCTATCTAGCTTTACGTCCCAGAAAATATTTTTTTTCCTTTTTTTTTATTTTTACAAAAAGGTGCGATTTTGCGTCTGAATTGGGTGAAGGCCTCCTGGCGGGGCGGTACGCCGTGGGTGGGGTGGGGCGGGGCGGGGCGGGGCGGCGCTAACGCAGGCACGCCGGTAACGAGGGGGCGTTCCCTTCAGTTCACTTTCTGCGCTGAGCTGCGGAGCGGCGACTAGACCGCTCAGAGCTGCTTTGCCTTTATAACAATTTTTTTTCCCTTTTTTTATATTTTTATGTGTTCCTCTTTCACTTGCCTTATACCCTCTTTTTCTTATGTTTTGCGCCGCCCTGCTGTGGGTGCGCTGTATTATCCCCGTCTCGATATCGTTCATCATGTTCGCTTTTGCTCCGCGCGGGCTACATGCAGTCTGCTCTGCCGCGAGCTCAAGGAGGCGCCCAACGGCCCTCACGTGGGGTAGGCAACGGCAGGGTAGGCAAGGGTAGGCAAACCTATTCGCGAAGCGTGCCTGCCTGGGCTGGGAAACCGAAGAAGGGAGAATTCCATACCCTGCAGGCGACAGATTTAAGAGGCGCGGATGAGTTACACTGTTAAAAATCCCGTCGCAAATTACGGAAAAGACTACGGAACGCACTGTAATTTTTTTTACGGATCTGTCCGTATCTCTTAATACTGAAGAATCCGTAATAGAAAATCACGGGCGTTTGTCCGTTCCTACTTCGATGCAAAGGGTCCAAAAACCATTTTTCATCAAAAGTGCTCTGGGAGTCTTTAAAACACAAAATACGGGATTTTGGTGTACGGATGGTCCGTGAATTGAATGTACGGGAAGGTCCGTGTTTTTCTGGTACGGTCGTCCCGTAAATTTAAATACGGTTCAGACCGGCTAAAAAATTACTGGTCCATCCCGCCAAAATTCCCGTTGTACTTTCTGACAGTGTAGGAGCAAAGTTTCTTTGTTTTTGGTGGCGTGGTGCGCCTGTCCTCGGTCGCGCCGTACGGCGCTGGGGCCGCAAAAGTAAGAAGTTATGGGGATGATTAGCACGACCTGGCGTTGCACGTGCACAACTGTCGGCGCGTGCCCAGCGCGGCCTAAGCTTCACCAGCTCGTTGACGTGCATATTGTTGGCCAATCCTACATTTCTTATCGAGGGGGAAACCACTCTAAAATTTTTATACACATCGTAAATCAGAAAAAGTTAGTAAAAATCAGATATAAACAGGAAAATTCCCAAATTTCTTTTAAATTTATAGAGTTTGTGAAAAAACTCAAGCAAGAATTTACAAAATATTCATAAACATAATTCACAAAAAATCCGCAAAAACTCACAAAATTTGTACTCCAAAATTCAGAGTTGTTTACCCTCGTTTCTTATACATTTTTTCTCAAAATGAAAGAAAAAACCCGTATGGATGAAATCTTGCCAAGAACTACAGGAATGAAAAGAATTCTCGTGGCAAAGTATTATCAACAATTTTTAAGAAAAACATGGCCCAACTCTTAAACTATGCCGGTTAATTGATCCCAAGGTACCGCGCGGATATTGTTGGCGCGATTATATTGACGAGGACGCGGCCGAACGGCGGATAGGACAGCACGGCTCCACGACGTTCACGCGGCCTGTTTGCTACTGCGACGCGTTACTCGCAAATTAATGAGGAGAGGGGGGTGGGGGTTAGAGAAGGTGGTGGAGGAGATATGCGATGGAGAAATGCGCGAAACCTTGCGGTCGTTTTGCGCTGCGCCGTATAAGTTGTGCTGCCGCACCGCACCGCATCATACGGTAATAACTCCTCGTACACAAAGTGACGGTGGCGGGGCGGGGTGTGGCGGGGCGGGGCGGGGCGGGGCGGGCGGGGTGGGGTGGGGTCCCCACACAGGTAGGCAGGCCCGCGAGACCTACATGTGGGAGACCTGGGCGCACGGTGGCACTAGAGTGCAATGCATGCGCTCGCGTGCTGCATTACCGCAAATTATTATTGTCCGATTCAGTGCTAAACAATTATCATCAAGTCAACAATTTTTTTTTCAACTTTAAGAAATTATTGATGAATGCCCTCTTTCAGATTTGTTTTGTGGTTCCTCGAATTTTGTGATTATGTGTGCGGTTGCACGAATTGAAGTTCACACATCTGCGCGACATTCACGTGTTTTGTATTTTAGTGTACGTATGCCGAGTGGGGGAAACAACTCTGAAATTTTTGTCGAGGGGGCCTCAACTCCTGATATCATGTGTACACAATCGCTGATATCTTCGAAATCATTGTCAAAAAATGTGGATCTAATGCCGAAAAAAAAATGATTTGAGTGCGTATTTTGGGCTAATAAAGCTCATAATACACTTGTATTTACTTAACGAATTATTTCTTTCAATTATAAGAGGTGTAATCAAGTGAAATCATGTGAAATCTTGAAATCACGTGTACAAATTTTGGGTGAGTTGAGGCCCCCTCGATTTTTGTACACTTCGTAATTCAGAAAATTTTGGAAAAATTCCGAATATATCAGGAAAATTCAGAGAAATTCAGGAAAATTAAGAAAACTTTAGATGAAATTCAGAAAAATTTACAAAACAGAAGCTGTTTAAATTCAAGCAAAGATTTAGAAAAAAATCTATAAAAATTCACAAATCTTATTGTACACCAAAATTCTGATCTATTTCCCCCTCGATCCACGCCGAAGACTTTTCGGCGATAACGCTCAATGGGAGCACGTACTCGTAATGAGGGGGGTGGCTGTCGGGTCGGACCCGCCTCGTCATTGACGCGCGCGCGGTTACGTCCTGAGGTTACGGGAGGCTGCTGCTGCTGGTCTGCGGCTGCGGGGAGCCTCGCGGAGCCGAGGCCGTCCGTGATGCCGCGCAAAGTGTGTGAATGTCGCATTACACTTAGAGGTGTGTGAATAATATTCATTCGTTCTCTCAATGGCCCTTCAAGTGTATGAAATTTCTTAAAAGAATTATACACACCGTTGGTTGCGAAAAGTAGCTGTAGGTTTGCGGGAAAATTTTCCACGAAGTGAAGTTGTAAAATTACAATTCCAAATCGTAAAATAACAAGCACTTCACATCCACTTGAAATTCAGCAAAAAAAAAAAAGGTTGTCGTAAATTTACAGAATATTTCGTGTTTTACAAAATAAATCGTAAATCTGCGAAGATATTTTTCACAGAGCTGTTTGAGCATGCGAAATGGAAATGCATCTACCTAAAAGTGTGCGACATTCGCACAATTGGGTTTTCAAGTGCAGAGGACGCGTGGGCTGCCGTTCAGTTTTCCTCTCTGTCCAGCTCCCCCCACCCCCTTCTCTCTCTCTCTCTCTCTCTCTCTCTCTCTCTCTCTCTCTCTCTCTCTCTCTCTCTCTCTCTCTCTCTCTCTCTCTCTCTCTCTCTCTAAACACTTGTTCATTACATATCTTATACTTCGGTACCTCAATTTGTGTGTCTCTTGTTGCTCTGAAATTGTAATTATATGATGTACAAGAAAAAGACTCATAGTCTTATGTACTATTTTTCTTATGAGTAAGAATCAATCAATCAATCAATCAATCAATTAATCAATCTCTCTCTCTCTCTCTCCATCCAGCTGCAGTTTAACCGAAATCAGCGCGCATTCTTATCGCGGCCTATGCCAGCCCGCAGTCCCAGCGGGGCGCAAATGGAGAGGGGAATGAAAGCACTTGGCTGTGAATACAGTAGCGTTCCGCCCCGCCCCGCCCCGCCCCGCCCCGCCCCGGGCCCCGGGGGCACCAAACGCTTTACATATATTTCGGTTTCCATTATTTCGCCCCAGCGCGCTGCAGCGGCGCGGCGGGTAGCATTGTGCTGATGTGCGGTGCAGTGCGCGGCGCATTGCATCACTGCAGCACTGCTGCACCGCGGCTGAATGGAGACCGGGGTTAAGGTACTTGCGGTCGGCTTGCTGGACCAAACCCCACGACTGCGTTTACAGACTCCCACAGTATATACAGCTGCTGCTGCCGCTGCTGCTGTTGTTGCTGTCTACTGCTGCTGCTGCACCCACTAGTGCATGTCGAGATTAGCGTCGAGGTCGCGGGGACAGTACCTACGACGAATACAAGGGGTGGGATGTTTAATTTGCTAGCGAAAAATGCAGTGAATGTGAACACATTTTGGGGGGGCTGGATTGTAAGTAGGCGGGAAGGTTGGCATATTTTTTTCCCACCTAATTTGTAGGCAACGGAGCAGTTTCCTTTTAAAATACTCGGAAATGTATGTCAATTGTTTTACATTGCCCCTTACGGGAGCAAACAAACCGCCTATGGGTTTTTGATAATATCACTTAGTTTTAATGTTTATTTTTTCTCTCTTTTTACTGGTAACACTAAAAAAATTAGAGGCAAATGACGGTCGATGTACGGTGTCACTCTTGGACATGGCGCCTGGTGTACGGAGCGCAAAACTAGCGGCGTCACCAGGCGCGCATTAAGAGGGGGAAGGGGGGGGAGGTCTCTACACAGCCGCCTGAAAAGTAAGCAAATTGTGTTACAAAAGCCCTGTATGTAGACAACCTGAAGGCCCCGAAAAGACCCGGTTTTACAGTCCAAGAATACGGCTCCACCGTACCCCGTTTAGCTCACTGTTTCCTCTAGGCCTACGGTGGGCCCGTACGTTGCGATCCGTCATAGATTTGTGACATTGAAGGTACGGCATTGCCGTCTTATTTTTTTCGGACGGGCGCTGCCGGAAAATAATTAGTGGTTATGATGCCGTCCTTAGGCCGTCATTATTTTTTGCAGTGAAGCAGTTTGCGTGGGGCTGTGGGGGAGGCCAGCTGGACTATCCATATCAGATTTTATAGAGTATACAAGTCGACGGGCGCGCGTGCAAGGGTTTGGTCCAGCCTGGCCCGGGGCCCGGGCCCGCGCCGGCACCTCGCTCTGGTCCACGCGCCGGATATTTTGCAACAGGGGCATCCGGTGTCCGTCAGATTCAATCGGGCGTGTGGTGCAGTATACGACGCGGCGAGTGCGTGCGTGCGTGCGTGCGTGTGTGTGTGTGTGTGTGTGTGTGTGTGTGTGTGTGTGTGTGTGTGTGTGTGTGTCTAGAGGAGGGGTCGTGTGTCATGAACCCCCCCTCGCAAAGGCGTCTATAGGATGACAATGGTAGATTTCAGGCCTCCGATAGGTTCACATAGCGGCGGCGCTGAGGAGGCAGGGGAGGGGAGGGGCCCTATAGATGTGCACTGGAAACCAAAAGTCTGTGAAACTTGCCAAGAAAAAGTTATTAAAAAAAACTATCAGGTGCGAGTGCTACGACATTTGCATACTTGCGAGTCTGCCTTCATTGAGGGGGAGGTTGGAGCTGCTTCCGTGCGGGTAAAATTTGACCCCGACGTAATTTGACGATGGTACAGAGGGCGGTACAGAAACAGGATCCCCATAAGTCAGGAAAACCGGGAAGTCATGAAAATTGCAAGGACGACGGTCATGGAAAAAATCGGGTGACGCGAGGTCTCTTTGTCGAGGTATTCCAAATGTTCCTCCACAGAATTTTAAACTGTAAATTTTCGATTAGTTAAAAAAAAAAAAGAAAATGCAAACGGAAAAGTCATGGAAGTTTTAAAAATTTGGCCTGGAAAGTCATGGAAAAATCATGGCAAATGACAGAAGCCAACATGTAGGAACCCTGCGCAAGGGTTTTAGTTTTGTGAGTTTTGGGGGAAATAGGGTTGCGAGGAGGGGCGATAACGCGCGTGGCCGCGGGGCTCAGCGGAGCAGGAGCAGGGGCGCCCCGCCCCGCCCTGTCCTCCTGGACTCGTCAAACGAGTGCACGATGACGCCCCGCCCGACATGACATGGAGCTGGACCCGCGCCGCGACCTCGACGATCCGAGCCGAGCCAAGCCGAGCCAAGCCAAGCCGAGCCAAGCCGAACGGAGCCGAGCCGAGCCGTTTGAGTGACGCAAGGGTTCATTAGTCACAGTACCATAGCCCCTCGGCCCGGCCCGGCTCGGCTTGGCTCGGCTCGGCTCTGGCTCGGCTCGGACCTTTGCCTGAGGGTCTAGCCTACCGTCGTCGACGACGCCCTGCCCGGCGGCGGCGCGGAGCTCTCGGGCTACGCCGTGCGTGCGTGTGCGTGTGTGTGTGTGTGTGTGTGTGCGTGTGCGTGCGTCGCGCGGTGTCTAGGTCACTGTCACAAGAGCTGCGCGCCGCGCCCCGCCCCGCCGGCCGCTACCGTGCGCGTGCTGCGCGTGCTGCCGCCACTGTGCTGAGGGTGCTGAGCCGACGGTCCGCTCGGCCCGGCTCGGCTCAGCACCGCTCCGCGCGACCCCTCCGCCGTATGCGGTTTGGCGTCAGCTTGACCTTCAACCTTCAAATTGCGGCGCGCGGCGTAGCTTGGCGTTGCGGGGCGTGGCGGGGTGGGGTGGGGTGGGGCGGGGCGGGGCGGGGCGGGGCGGGGCGGGGTGGGGCAGCTTATTGACGTGCCGCGGCGTGAAACGTGGAATAAAAAAAACGCCACTTAAGTACGGACCACGCGCACTCTCCAATGGTGTGGAAATTTCTTTGCAAATGTTTTTCAAAAGCTCGCACTTTATTTAAACTGATCGAGGAGATTGGCTGTCTGTGATGCTGCTGCTTGCATTTTGCACTTTCGGGGAAATTCTTTAAGGAAGCAGGACTTTTTATTGGGAAACCACAAAATTTTGAATAACCACGCTGCAACGAGCGGTGAGAACGCGTGGTCCGGGGCCCGCCGGCCCGCCCCGCCGGACACTAGCATTGTTCGGCCGGGCCTCCGCGGGTCCGCGGGGAGGGACGTATGTGTCACGGACTCGGGCTGCGAGTTGCGCGGGTCTTGCGGCTGCCAGGCTGCAGGCCGGGAATGGCTTTGGTCCATTGTCAGAAGCAGGCGCAGCAGCATCAGCGGCTGTAGCACTGGCCATTGGGGAGGACTTCTGGACACAATCCCTCCGACTCTTTATTTTTTGTGCATCATTATTTATTTTACTTTTTTTTATTTATTTCCTTTCGTATTCAGTGGGTGAAGAAAGAAACGAGAGAAAAGAGCCATATGCATTGTTATTATTACTCCACTGCAAACTGTGTAGCACAGTGCTGGAGTACAAAGTGTGAGATCAATTGCGTCCTAGAGTTATAGTTATATGTAGGAAAATATACGTAGGAAAACCTGTGTCCGACATGGTAATTACTACTCATTTAACTTTGGGACGCACTGCGTGTGATGCGAGGGGAAGTACAACTCTGAAATTTTTCTGCACCTAGTAATTAAAAAGCAATCGTAAAAATGCTGAAAAATTCAGAAAAAATCACAAATGTTTCCAAAAATTCAACAAATTCAAAACTAACAAAAAAAATCAGGAAAATCCACAAAAAAAAACAACAAAAATTTCAAAAAAAAAAAATCTGAAAAGATTTACAAAAGTTCACAATATCTGTCCACCAAAATTCAGAGTCGTTTCCCCCTCGTTTTCTCGCCATACTTACTGTGTGGGACACACCGGGTCTTACACTTTGTCCTGTGGCCCGCGCAGGAGTTTAGCGTCCAAGAGCAAAACGAGCCGCCCATCTCTACGTGCAGCTCTGCCTCCCCGCAGGGCCGCAGGGCTGCAGGGCCCGCAGGCCACAGGCATTTCGTGGTTTCTGCCCCTGCGGCAATTGCCGTGCAAACGGCGGCGGCTGCTGCTGTTGCTGCTGCTGCTGCCGTCGTCGCGTACACAGCAGGATTGCGAGCGACAGAGAGCGACCGCAGCAGAGTGATGCAGGTGCGAGTGAGAGGGAGGTGAGGAGGTGCAGCACTCTCTCTCTCTCTCACTCACTCCGCGAGGTGCTCGCGTGAGCAGTGCGGTCTGTCTCCTTCCCTCCTTCGCCGCATGCTATGCTGCTAGGTTAGTCGCGTCTTCTTCTTCGCACCGTGCCGAGCCGGTCTCTTATCTTCACAGCTGGAGCGAAACCACAAAAGATTGAAATGGCAAGCCGTGGCGGTGCGGGGCGAGGCGCGGCTCGCAGGTCTGTATGTGTGATATGTGGGTGGGTGAGTTTGCCACTCGGCCGCGGTGGACCGTCCTGCATATAAGTTATAGCAGGATTTCGTGAAAGCAGCAGCGGTATGGGGAGCAGCAATGAGGATCAAGATTAGCTGGCCGGCCGGGCGGCGCCGCCGGGGCATGGCCAGCAATGCATGGTAATTGTTGGGAGGCGTTTTCTATCTCTAAACTGGGTAATTATTACCATGTTCTTGCGTGGCATTTTCGAGTTGTTGTCGGCCTGGTTGGGGCGGGGCGGGGCGGGGTGGACTCCCCTAAGTCCCGCCCAGCCACCACTTACCTTGGCACGAGCCCACAAACCACTCAATGATAATAATGTCCAGTGCTATATGGTGCGCGCAGAGTGTTACAGTTGCGTTTAGCCGGGTATATTCATAAACATTGATCGTCGTAATAAAAAGAAATATTGTGGTTTTGATGGCTGCTGCGGCGGAGGCGACAGCCGGCTGGTGTCGGGGGGTGTGGCAGTGGCAGAGAGGCACCCGAGAAGTCCTTCACAGTCAAGCGCACACTGATTGTTCAAATTTTTCTGTTTTTTCTCGTGATTTTTCTTGACTCTTACTGATTTTTTTCTGTTTTCTTATTGATTTTTCTTGATTTTTTTCGTTTTTCCCCGATTCTCTTACTGATTTTGTTTTGGGGTTTACCTTGATTTTTTTTCTTGAGCAAAGGACTCCTTGGTGACAGTGGCTCCCACAGCGCGGGCCCGCAGGTTTATCAGATGAAAGAACCCTAAAGGAGGTCTGAATTTGAAGAAATTCTTGTTTACGAGAAAATGAGAATAGTTGCACTACAGGATCGATTCCAATTTGTAGCATTTATTTTTTTTCCTTTGGAAGTTTTCGCCATATTTTCCAACGTGCACCGGGTTGGCTATGGCTATACCAGATGCGACTCATAGGCGTGTGGGTTTACCTATCCACCAACGGGCTATAGCGACTATCCGGCACGCGCGCTGATGGAGGAACAACTCTGAAATTTTTGTACAGCTCGTAAGCACAAACAAAATGAGAATTTTTCTTTAAAAAAAAAATCCCAATTTATTTTGGGAATTAAAGTCGAAATTGCAAACAATTCAATAAAATTTTTTTTAAAAAAAATTACGTCAGACATCTGTACATCAAAATTCAGCGTTGTTCCCCCACGCGCGCGACGTGTGCTGCAGATTTTAAAACCGGCGTGCTCGCGCGCGCGCGCGTACACTCTCGCGCACCGTTACGCCTCGATTCGCTGCATTCTCCGCTAAATGAGGGACACTATGACAGCGGAACAGGAACACACACACACACACACACACACACACACACACACACACACACACTCACACGGCAATAAATCGTGGCGCGCGGCGCCGCGGCCCGTGGGTTCGACGTTCCCGAGTCTTTGCTCGCGTGCGAATCGTCTCGCACTCCATTAGAGCCGGGTGCGGGTGGCGTGGCGTGGCGTGGCGTGGCGTGGCGTGGCGTGGCGTGGCGTGGCGTGGCGTGGCGTGGCCGCAGGGCGGCCACGGTGGCCCGTAATGCGTGTGGGGTCCTGGCCATATAGACACACACCTGTGCTATGCGCCTATGCTAAATTATACACCAGTCACAAACGACTTTCCTTCGGGGACGTGAATATGCGGGAGAGAAAAATTATCTTTCTTTAAACACCTATTTCTTTTTTTCCTCCCGTTTTAAAGCCGTAATGAACACTCTAAACGTTCTAGCTGACGAATGTCACAAACTCATTAAGAAAGTCATTTTTGTAAAACTGTATTTCTTTTTTTAAACTCTTATTTTTACTCATTTGTTGTGATCGGGTTTTCACTGCTGTAATGAACCGATCTGTGTACACTGATAATAATAGTGGTCAACTGGCGTGCACATTGAAGTGTTCAACACTACGGTGCACACTTTCATGTGTTGACTGGAGAAGTGTTCAACAGTTAATTTGAACACTTTATGCTGTCAAAACCTGCAAGCTTAATCCTCAAGTTAAACACTTTTCAGTATTCAAATTTACTGTGAAACAATTTTTAGCATGCTAATTTCCAGGCAAACACCTAAAAGTGTGCAACGTTGTGTTGAAAACTCTAATGTGCCCGCCAGTTGAACACTTTTGTTAGTGTATTAGACGCGTAATGCAATGCCGAACAATTAAATGTGCTCGAAAACAATTTCATTATTATATAAGTTTTATTTGAATAATACTGGCACCGGCGTGATACCGCGTAATACACTTACTGTGTCATGGTGTATATTTTAATCCTGTAATAGTTATGTAGTAAAACCGCGAGAGAAATCCCCCTCACCCATTCATAGAAACTTTGCAAGCCATTGGTGTTCTCTTACATATTCAAGAGTACAAAGAGCCTTTAATAACCTTTCGTACACCTGCAAGTGAGCGAAATAAAAAAAAAATCCGTCCCCCTGCATGTGAGTGACATTCGCACGCAGGAAGGATACCACGCGCACTTTATGGTAGTGTCGGGTAGTGTGATTGCGGGCGCCGTAAGCGACACGTACCAATTCCTTTGGCTGATCTGTCTTAACAGCGGTCGCGCAACCGTTCCTCCACAATGTTGTCCGCGCCGCCGCCGTCCACATGCATGGCATGGATAGAGTCGACTGCACCCCCACCCCCCCAACCTTCGCCCCGCACCCCACCCCGCCCCACCTCGCCCCACCCCGCCCCACCTTACCGCGCCCCGCCCAGTATAAAACGATGATCAATGGCAGGCCTTGCGGATGACACTTGTGGGATGACATTTTGCGCGCCAAAAGTGTCGCGTCGTGGCGGCAGCAGCCGAGGTATAAGGCCTTCGTGCCTCAACTTTCCCGGGGGTATGTATAGTGGATAGTCTGAATGAAACGAGTTCCATTTTATTATTTACTTTGTTGGCAGCCCTGGCCTCCTGGCCGAATGCCGACCCGCGGAGGGCGGGGCGGGGCGGGGCAGGGCGGGGCGGGGCGGGGTGTTGGGCAACGCCAGTCTGCTTCCGCCCGCGACTGCGCGATTTTATTTCCCCGTGCGGCGATCGTAAAAGAATGCAAACGGATTTGCAGCTCGCGCATTTACTGGTTTACCGGTGACAGACGGTCAACTGACAGCAGTCCGGCAGACTGACCGCGACTGACTGACAGGCAGACAGACTGACTGACTGACTGACTGACTGACTGACTGACTGACTGACTGACTGACGGACGGACGGACGGACGGACTTGAGCCCCCGTGCGGCCTTGACCGGGCTGCTCAGTGCGGTGCCGCCACAGTCCCCGCTACCGGCAGCAGTCCTCCACGACGCTGAGATAAGAGACTTTCGCCTCGATAAATCTCTTTGGAACGGACCCCAGGGCGGCGGCCTATAGCGCCGTCGTGTACCTCTCATTTGTAGGATCCGCTGTATCCTGCTGATCCCAATGTCGATGGTGATGACCCGCTGGACCTGTTAACGGTGTGTGTGTGTGTGTTCCGCTGCGAGGTATAGAAATTGACGGACTGCCGCTAAACGGCTCCCCGTCGCAGCAGCAGGGCCCGGCAGGGCCGATGGGGGACCAATTCTGTTTTTATGTTCCACCCGTCTTTCTCTCTCCTTCTCTGCTTCTCTACAAGCCAGCTGGGCCGCTGGCCGCGCGGACTCCTATACGCTCCCGCTTCCAGTGTGACAACTGCCGTGAAAAATTCCTTCCGCAGCCATAGCGAGCATAAGAAGCGAAAGGTCGCCGTTCGGCTCGCCTAATAATTTGTCCCGTCTCGCGTTGCGTGCTGAGCGCTAAATCATTCAAGGGGAGCAGCACATCAACCCTTTCTTGTCTTGAATTTTTTTTTCGCCCTTACGGTTAGCTGGGAAAGACAAGAAAAACAAAGAAACGAGATTTTGTTTTTGCCCTTTTTTAAGGATTGCTTGTGATAGGCTGGAAATTTTGTGTTTATATGTGGTATAATTGTATCCTTTTTAATTTATGTGGTTATTGTTGGTAAAATTTCTTTTATGGGGAGTTTTTTTTTATTAACTTTTTTTTTTTTAAATTCTGAGAAAAAAAGGGAAAAATGTATGATTTGCCAACAAATTTTGGATTGTCCAACAAATGTTGGGTTGGCCAACATTATGCACGCTGTATGCACTCTCATTCATTACACCCGCCGCGCCCCGCCCAACGACCACACATGCGTTTCGCGAGCATATCGGCCCTAAGCTTAAGAGCCTTGCCCACTTCCCGCCCCGCACCCCGCCCCTTTTCCCTCCCGCGTTCTAATTTGCATCCTTAACCATCGACGTTAAAAATCCTACGGCAGCAGCGCAGCGGTCGTGTTCGTGACGTATGGTGCATAGAGGAGAGCGAGGACTTTTTAATAGCCGTCCTGGAGGGGGTTGGTAATGGAGTTATGACAGCGCTGTGATGCCCTCCCCGTACCGTACGGGGCTCATGCATGCCATCCTCGCCTCGAGGCTCCGCGAGCCGGACCGCTCTCAGCAGTGCCGCCCCGCCCCGCCCCGCCCCGCCCCGCCCCTCTCGGAACGGGACGCGGGCTGGGCTGAGCTGGGCTGCAGTTTTGGCACTATCATCCTCTCCGATTTCAAGAGGCCGTGATCGGATGGGTAGATTTATGAGTCGCGAAATTGAAACGTCAACGGGGTTTGGGCGCCGTGCATGCGCATGCGCGCGCGTGCGCGGGGTGACAGGTGTATCATCGTAAGAGACAGATTTGTTAATGAAGAACGATTATTGTTTTACTCCGAGTCAACTCTCTGCACTGGTCGTAACCAAACTACAGGCGTGCAGCCTCCTCCACTGTAAAAAATATGTTCGTACATAACCGATATATCTTGTAATTTAGCCCATTCACAAAACGTGGCGCACATGTACAACCTAGTGTTAGTGGTGCGAGTACAACACGTGCGACTTCTTCTGTGATTTTATTCTTGCATCGATTTGCTATGATCATCATCACAGTAAAAAAAGAACTAAAAAAAACAACTTGTGATTTGACTTTTTTTTAAATGCCGGATTAAGTATGCAGTCATCACATCGAAGCTATTTTGACTTGCAGCGATTCAGCCCGATATAGAACAGCAAAGTGATACGACAGTGCTGCTTTTTTTTCTGTCCTTGTTCTCAAACGACAATAATTGCTTTAATCTTTTCTCTGCGTTCTACAGCCCCCCTCCCCCCTCTCTCTCTCTCACACACACACACACACACATCTACAGGGACATTCGCCGGAGAGACCGCAGTGGGTGCGCTCACTCTCCCGCCCCCAAGTCCCTGCTTTCTTCCCAACACCTGCATCACTGCTATACTGGGCAGCACTTACAGTATGACAGAATTAAGCACATCGCGTGTGTGAAATTGTGTTTTCTTATCGGTACGTGAGAAGAAAAGAGCTTGCAAAAAACCCAACTTCACACGGAGCCGAAGTGCCGCTTCATTTGTATTCAGAAAGGCTCCCGCCTCTGATCGCAGAAGCCTTTTTCTCTATCGCACGTATGTGTGTGTGTGTGTGTTTGCGCGCGCCCGTGTGTTTTGACGCGGGATGTTTTTCACATTGCGGTGACAACATGTATTAGGTTACTCTGAGGGCTTAGTTTTTAGGCCCCCGTTAGGGGTGCCTATTGCTCACGCCCGTGAGTTTTTTATTTTTATTTATTCTTGACGATGGCCCCTTATGGGCGTAGCCGATCCTATCGAACGAATCTTCACCGAATTCTACCGAAAAATACTACGAAAAATTAGAAAATTTTTGAGTTATGTCCGATGACAAACTGTCTGTCAGTTTTTGAATAAAACGAGTTTGCATCGTGCGTTTCTATGGTTATGACGAGCCGAGCTGGCAGGCCGGACCGAGTCCGAGCTCCTACCAACCTACAACAAAAAAATTCAATGAAAACTATTATTATTACAGACAGATGTGATATTAAAATTTCATAAAAACACATCTTGTTGAAAACAGAATAATTGTATGGACATGAAATTATAGTTGTGGGATATAGAACTTACAAACTAAACCTCTCAACATCACTCTATTGTTCGGTTTTGTGATACCAGCAGGTCAGACTATTGTGAAATCCTTTGGCTTTCCCTATTTACTGTCTGTGGTAATTTACATATTATATCATAATCATGCGTGTGTTAAGTGGTACTTTCGACCAATCTGACTTCATTAGATTTCCAAAATACTTTGGAAGACAATGTACAGCTAATGCAGTCGCGGGAGCTTGTAAAGCAAATGTGGTAAACCCTAGCCTTTGGACATCTCAAACCATTGATGAGTGTCTAATGACTGGGAACAGATTATTTGAATTGTCTTATGAACTATTACCTAGTACTTTCAATCACTTATATTTACGCCCTGATGAATTGTATTCAACGCTGTCATTTCCAGAAAATGAGGTAAACTTGAAATATTCTTTAGTTGACAAAACAATAGAACTACAAAATCAAATAATTTTTTTTTATTTCTAGATTACATTCCAGGTTGAAATTAATGAAGTTTTTGATGGGACATCAATGAATAGCATTGCCACGGTAAGCAATGACGGACCAACAAACTATTGTCTTCATGATGCAATTTTATGCTTCTTCCATAATTTTCACTATGGTATATTTACTTGTCAAGTAGAAAGTATAGCTGTAATGAAAATAGAAAATGAATATTATATCTTCGACTCCCACAAAAGATGTAAGAATGGTTTACGTGATGGTGCAAATGGTGCAGCTGTGCTAGTATGCTTTGCAGACATCAACGAGCTAATAATTCATTTAAAAGCTTTGTACAAGTGCAGTAGATGTTGCTCTGCTCCAACAGCTGTATGTGATAGTTGTCAATTTTCAATAAGCCCATTGCTAATTAATAGTGTCACAAATATAACTTGCCATGCCCTATGTAATGCTACTGAAACTTCAAATATCAGTAACAAAAGAGTATCGCAGCTTGAACTAGCTAGAAATGCCAAAAAAAATAAAAAAGCTAACAAACTTCTTCAGAACAACAGGAAAGTACCTGCTAAACAACAAATAATAGTGAACAATGAAACTCCATCTTCTTCACCAGCAGAACTCATTGATAAAATTTATGACCTTAGAATACGCCCAGCTCAGGTAAAGTATGAGAGAACTCCAGAAATGAAAGCAAAAAATGTTGAGCAAATATGTAAAAGATATAACATTGATGTAGTAGTAAAAGAAACTAAAAGTAAACAAGTTAAAGAAAAATATCAAAATGATAAATCTTTTCGAGAATCACATAGTAAAAAAATGCAAGAAAAAATGCAAATAAAATATAACACAAATGAGTCCTTCAAAATCAGTCACAGTACAAAAATGCGAGAAAAATATAACACAGATGAGGATTTCAAAATCAGTCATGGTAAAAAAATGCAGGAAAAATATAACACAGATGATTCATTCAGAATCAGTCATAACACAAATATGAGGCAAAAGTATCAAACTGATACCAATTATCATAATAAATTACTAAGTAACGCTAAAAACTCTTATCAATCTTTACAAGGATCTAAAAGAAAACAAAATTATCAAAACTTGTACCATGCTTCTAAAAAAACAAAAATTTCCTTAGAAGAAAGGTTTAACGAGCAAAAAAGGGAAATGCCTACTGTAATATGCACTTGCTGTGCTCAACTTTTCTTTAAAAAATCAACAGTTCATGAACTAACTTTAAAAATTGATAAATCTTTAAGGATTTCAGATGTATGTATCTACAGAAGTCATCTCCAAGAAAATGAAAGTGGTAATGTATGTTCAACATGTGCAAATCACTTGAAAAAAGGTAAAGTACCTCACTTTGCTGTTGTAAATGGTTTACTATTTGAACCGCTGCCAGAAGAATTAACTGGTTTGACAACTTTAGAGGAGCGTTTAGTCTCTGCTAGAATACCATTTATGCAAATTAGAGAGTTAGGCTATCAAAAACAACTAGGCCTGAAAGGAAATTGTGTTAATGTGCCCATTGATATTAACAAAACAGTTACGTGTTTGCCTAGAATGGACTCTGAAGATGACACATTATTAGTTCAGCTCATGAGGAGAATGAGTGACAAAACTCCTTATGCTTTTGAAAATGTAAGACCGGAAAAAGTCTTCAATGCAGCAAAATATTTAGTTAATACTCAACTCTACAAACAGCATAAAATTTCTCTTAATGAAAACTGGTTGCAACAATTTCATGATCAAACTAATGATGCAATTACTGATTCAGTTTCCTCTAGCAATGAAGATGACCCAATTCAACAGGCAGCTAATGAAGATGACTTGACCGATCAACAGGAAACATTATTAACCAGCGGCTTTGTGGCAGATTCTGGTATAAAAATTGCACCTGGTGAAGGTAACATGCCTTTGTCTCTGACTTTAGATGAAGACATGGATGTTCTAGCTTTCCCAACAGTATACGGGGGGAAGCAAAGAATATTCAAGGTAAAGTACACTCCGGTAGAAATGGCAAAAGCAGAGGCCAGAAGTCATGATAGACGCGTTGCAACTAATATTCCTAAGGTGATGATGAACTTCTGTAAAGCTAGAATTCATAAACTTAAAAGTAGAGTTAACATTAATTTGAGAAAGAAAGTAAAAACTAATGCAGTTACTGTTTCACAAATACTTAATGAAGATAATTTAACTGCCATCATTCAGCACAACGATGGCTATAAAATTGTAGCAACCGATCGGTCTTCTCCAGCTTTTTGGCAGGGAAAACAAAAAAAAGTAATGGCTATGCTTAGACAGTTTGGTTCGCCTTCCATTTTCATGACATTTTCTGCAGCAGAAACAAGATGGAATCCCCTCTTAGTGTGTCTTTATAAGACTCTTAATAATGAAACTTTAACTGAAGAACAGGCTCAAAACTTACCTTCCAGAGAAAAAATGGATCTAATTCGAAAAGATCCCATTACAGTTGCTAGATACATTGTAAACAGATTTGATGCTTTCAGAAACTTGTACAGGGATAAAAATGGACCTTTCTATCCTTATGAAGTGGACAATGACTTCTTCAGAATAGAATTACAATTCAGAGGTAATTTCAGCAAGTCTTTTTAGTGAGTTTCTTAACTGCTATCAAATCCAATTTTTGTTGCTTTCCTTACAGGTTCCCTTCATTTTCATTGTATTGTCTGGTTGAAAGACGCACCAGAATTTGATCCTCAAGATCCAGAATCATATCAGAAGTGTGAAGACTTCATTGACAGTTTTGTCACCTGCAAGAAAGATGAAACATTAGAAGACCTCATGAACTTGCAATATCACAGGTGTACGAGAACATGCAAGAAGAATACAAGAGGAAACACGTCTTGTAGATTTAATTACCCGCTTCCTCCCATACGGCGAACAAAAATTCTCCTTCCTTTACCAAATGAAATGAACGAACAAGAGAAAGTTTCAGTTAAAAAATTACATTCTGAAATCAAAGAGATAACAGAAGTTATTGCTAGAACTGATGAAGACTGTACTTTTGACGAGTATCTAGCTTACCTCAATATAGATGAGCAATCATACATGATGGCCTTGAGATCTAAACTTAAGCGACCAACAGTTTTCTTGAAACGTAACTTGAATGAGAGAAGAATAAATGCCTACAACAGAGAAATGCTTAAATTGTGGGAAGCTCACATGGACATGCAGCTAGTGGTTTCACCGTATGGATGTGTGAAATACATAGTTTCATACGTCTCAAAGTCACAAAAAGGTATGTCTAAATTATTGAAAGAAGTTGCTGACAAAGTTGCTCGAGGTGATGAACCCACCATTAAAAAATTACGGAAGATTGTGAATGCCTTCCTGAACAACTGTGAGATTTCGGCACAAGAAATTGCCCTTCATGTACTGGGCATTCCGATGTCAAAATCAAGCATTGGAACTATTTACATCAATTCATGCCCACCAGACCAACGAGTCTTTCTGAAAAAGGGAAAACAAGAGTTACAAAAGATTTGTGAAGTTGATCCTGACAGCACGGATATTCAAGAAACAGGAATGATCGAACATTACATTCAGAGACCTGATGTTTTAGAATCTACATGTTTGGCAGACTTTGCTGCTCTCTACAAATTTCATAAATCTCATCCCCACAAGAAATCTTCAGTGATTGAAGAAACTGACATTGATGTGGAGGTGAATGATGATGAAATTATTGCAGAAGAAAGTTGTAATGACAACTCAAAACACAAAACTGTGTATGAACTGAAGAACAAATCAGGATTCTTGACTAGAAGATACAAACGACTGGTAATTCAATTTAGAAACTATAGAGAAGGCGAGGACAAATTGAACTTCCAAAGAGAGAATTTGATGCTGTTTACTGCATGGAGAACAGAGCCTTCACTGCTGGACCCTACTTTACCAGTACAATTTTCACAATTGTTAGAAACTATACAATCTAACAGGAATAATTATTGTAAGTATGACAACACCTTTGATAATATAGATGTAGACTTAATGGAGGAAGACGAAGAGAATGATGAGGAAAGTACAGTAGCTCCTCAGTTTAAAATACTTGATTTAAATGAAACTCCATCAGACTTTCAGTTGGAAATGCCCCATACTGAGAAAATTGCTTCACAAACAGAGGCATCTCGTTTTCCACTGCCCAATTTATTACCTGAAAGTGAATTCCTTTCATTAATTAAGTGTTTAAATGAAAAACAAAGAAAATATCTCTTAAATTTAACTAATACAGTTAAAACAAATCCATCAGAACCATTCTATCACTTCATATCAGGAGGTGCAGGTGTCGGTAAAAGCTTACTGATTAATAGTATCAAGCAGGTCCTTGAAAGATTTTGGATTCATCAACCAAACAATAAACCTGATGACATTCACATTTTACCAATAGCCCCAACAGGTAAAGCCGCAATTGGAATTAATGGGACAACCATTGATTCAGCATTCGGCTTTGGTTTCAATATAAAAGAAAAATTACGCATAGGGAGAATGCTTAATTCTGATACAAGAAATACGTTGGCTTGTACTCTGCATAAACTCAAATTAATTATTCTGGATGAAATAAGCATGTGCAGCTTTTACAAATTCCAGGCAATGAACAGTGTACTGCAGGAAGTATTCGAGAACAACAAACCATTCGGTGGTGTATCTGTCATAGCTGTGGGAGATTTCAATCAGCTCCCCCCTCCAATTGGATCGTATGTATTCCAAACTCCTTCTGACGATTTCAGCAGGTTGCTGGGCGCTCATTTATGGGGCCTATTTCAGTTGTTTGAGCTCACTGAAATAATGAGACAAAGAAATGACGTCAAGTTTGCAAATGCTTTAAATAATTTGGCTTTAGGAATGACAACTGAGGAAGAGGATGAAATGTTTACTGACCGTCAACTTGACAGGTTGGAGATTGATATCACATCTATCATCCACAAGGTGATAACATTGTACTACCGCAATGATGATGTTGACGCATTCAATAATCTTTTCTTGGCAACTTCTCCCAATGAAAAAGTTGTATCCCGTGCTTTAGATTCTTGTTCAGGCACCAAATCTAAAGCCACCATAGGATACATGCTTACTCAGGCACAAAATTTACAGCATAAAAAAACACAAAATATGCAATACCTTTTGAAATTATGTACAGAAACAAAATATATTGTCTCTCATAATATAGCTGTTCCAGATGGAATTTCTAATGGTTCCCCCTGCATACTGAAGAAAGTAATCTATGGACAACTCTGTGAAAAAGGAAACAGAGAACAAATACCAATCAGAGCTTATGTCCAATTTGAAAAAGAAACAACAGGTGAGAAAACTAGGCAGAAACTGAAAAATATAATTCAAGCAGATGGAATAGCAGACAAAACTTGGACTCCGATTCAAAGGATATGCAGGAGTTTCTCCCTGAACGAAAATACTCACATTCAGGTAACAAGGAATCAGCTTCCATTACTTCCCAGTAACGCTCAAACTATTCACTGCTCACAAAGTTGCACTTATAAAAACATACTAGTTTTTATCACCAAGAATTTGAGCCGCAAATTATTGTATACTGCTTTCAGTAGAGTAGAATCACTGCAAGGCTTGCACATATCTGGAATTTATAAAAAGCCAATTAGAGCAACTATTGAAAATGATCCTTCACTAAGAGAAATGATTAGAATGAGAAGTGAAGCTCAATTACAGTTTTCACTCACCTTTCCAGAAGAAGTGAAAAACGACGAGAATATCATAGCTTTATTCCATAATGTTCGGTCTCTTAATCTACATTTCCCAAATGTTTGTAGTGATAAGACATTGCTGGCCTGCGACATAATCATGTTGGCAGAAACTTGGTCTCAACCTGCAGACAGATATGAAATAGACAACTTTACTATTGTGTACAGAACAGACTGCGCATCAACCAAGAGAAAAGCTTTTGGAACTTTAATTTATGTTAAGAGTGCGCTCTTACCTCACATCAATATTCTGTTTCAGAATGAGTCGATTTCAGGTACCAATCACTCCACTGTGGTTGCCGTAACAGTTTGCAGCAAAACTGTCATCATGGTGTACAAATCTCCAAAATGTCAATGGCTGGTACTGCAACAACAACTGCAACAGGCAATAAATACTTCATTACAAAATAATGTCCATGATATTGCTATCATGGGAGACTTCAACATTAAATATCAGGTATCAGACCCGAACTTTAAAAATTTAAATGAATTCATGATACAGAACAACTGCTTGATGGTACTTGATCCAACAAAAGTATCAACTGATCACAACTCTCTGATAGATTTGTGTTTTAGCACAAATCCACAAACAAATTCTTTCATATTTGAAAGTGCCACAAGTGACCACAAACCAATATGGATTGAACTAAGCAATCCCTGAAAAAATTACCCCATCATGTAAACAAAAAAAGAGGGTAGTGTGTTCTAAACACACAATTCATTGTAAATGCCAACTCATGTAAAAAAAAGAGGCATATTCACATTGGTAACTGATTGTAAATGCCAACTAATGTAACAAAAAGAGGCATCTGAAGGTCACACTATTGTAAATGCCAATTAATGTAACCAAAAGAGGCATACAAAAAGCTGGCAACACTTGAATGAGATCACATTTCTTATTAAACACGGTTAGAAATAATACTTTCCTCCCCAACAGCAGTATACCACCGTTGAAGACTACAACCAACTGCATTTCTACGTCAACTTAATTTTTTCAGACTACCGAAGACTTAAAATTGTATGTATCACTGGTCATGTGTTTTGTCCCTTAAAACAGCCAGGGTTTTCCATGGCCCTTTGCCAAATGGGGTGATACAATAAAATTTAAAAAACCAAAAATTACTGTTCAGTCTTTTCATCAAATTTTCCAAAATGTTTGTAATAGCCAAACATTGCTGCATTCCATTATAATCATGTTAGCAGACACTTAATTTCAACCTGCACACAAATATAAAGTAGACAATAGATAGATAATAAAAGTACTTTGCAGTACACAGAATCAAGTATTCTGCTATCATAATATCAAATAAATCACAACTCTAATACAAAGGATATGCACAAGTTTTTCACTTAAAGAAAATACTTACATTTAAGTAACAAGAAAGCAATGTTGATGTTGACGCATTCAATAATATCTTTCTGGCAACTTCGCCCAATGAGAAAGTGGTATCCCGTGCATTAGACTCTTGTTCTGGAACCAAATCAAAAGCTACTATAGCGTACATGCTTTCTCAAGCACAAAACTTACAGCATAAAAAAACTCAAAACATACAATACCTTTTAAAATTATGCACAAAAACAAAATATATTGTGTCTCATAATATAACAGTTCCTGACGGAATTTCAAACGGTTCTCCTTGCATACTAAAGAAAGTAATTTACAGGCAACTCTGTGAAAAGGAAAACAGAGAACAAATACCTATCAGGGCATATGTTCAGTTTGAAAAAGAAACAACAGGTGAGAAAACCAGACAAAAACTGCAGAACATTGTGAAAGCAGATGGAGTGACAGATAAAAATTGGACTCCAATACAGAGGATATGCAGGAGTTTCTCTCTTAATGAAAATACTCACATTCAGGTAACAAGGAATCAACTTCCTTTACTTCCCAGTAATGCTCAAACTATTCACTGTTCACAAAGCTGCACTTACAAAGACATACTTGTCTTTCTTATCACAGAATTACAAAATTAACACTTTTCTTCCATGAAACCAAATACTCACATTCACGTAACATTCTTTCTTTTACTTCCACAGACATATGTGTTTAATAAATTTCATTCATTACAATTCACCTTAAGAAAGTTAAAAACACTTGCACAACCCAATTTTCCATACTTCAATTCCATTAAGTACAGGAGTACAAGTCACTTCCATTCAAATAAAAACACCATAGTAACCATCTGTCAACAAAAAAAAGAGAAGAACAATCACCTTTTTTCTTTCTGCCAAACTCATCAGTTGAAATGCCAGACATTATCCATTTCAAGGGATCTATGACTGATTGCGTCAACTATGTTAGATTTGTGTATAGACCATATGGTAGAAACAATCAAACGGAACAAGGAGAAACTTCAAATGAAAGACTTCGTCATCACCAGCGAAGAACCTCCCGCAACAACTCCAATTTGAAGGTGAGTAAAAAAATTAAATTGAAAAGAAAATAGTATATTAGAAAATTAATAAAACATAATAAATTCTTTAAAAGCAAATACCAAGTTCCTCAAACTGGAAAAAAAATGAAACTTCAACTAGTGAGCAAGAACCCCAGGAATCAGATTCGGATATGTCAATAATGTCTACTGATGAGGTTAGAAATTAAGAGTACATCTTTCATTGGAGTAGATCTTCAATACCTCTTTCTTATACATTACTTATGGCTATATCCTTCAATTTTTTTTATAGAATTCTCATGCAACTGACCAGAATCAAAACCAGCAGCAAAGTTCAGGAGGAAAGTCAATGCTGCAAAAAAAGGTTAAAAAATTAATTTATCAAGATTATAAATACCTCTACAACTAAACCTTTAATTTTTTTCTCATTACTATTACTCATATTATAAAATTTATATTACAGCAACCTGATGGAAAAGAAAAACCTAAGCCCATCCAATCAAGGACAATTGAATTCATGGACCAGAATCTAGTACCACGAAAAGTTAGACAAAATAATGTATTAATAATAACTTCTCATTAACAATTTACAGAAACTAATTACAATTTAAATTGTTCACAGGTTCAAGAACAACCTGGTCCTTCCCAGGAGGAACTTCAAAAAGATTCCTACGCTGAAGTAGCGGCAAGAGCACAGCGCAAGGAATCTCAAAATGCAAGACTGCAGTTCAAAAAAAAATGAAGAAAAGTTAAGACTATCGATTTCTTTGTATTTAAATTTTAGTGATTTTGTCTCATCTTTGATTGAAGTTCTTTCTTATACTTCTTAAAAATGTATTGAGAGCTGCCTATCAAATTACTACTTGATTTACTTTGAAAAATACTTAGTTAAATTCTATTCCAGTTTGTTTGCTTGATTGAATTAAATCTACTGATTAATAAATATTTACTTTTCCAACTGAAATTTCAGGTTCAACTGCACCAAAGTTCATCAAAACTATTTTCTTACAGTAAGGTACATTACAACCAGGTTATGTGAGACATATAGCACTGTGTACCATCGTATCGCAAGCTATGAAACAAAGTAAGTTATCAGCATTACACCGCAGTTTATTCAACAAAAGGAAACATATAACTCAATTTCTTAGCTTAAAAATTATCTTGCAGTAGTATAACCAACCTATAAAGCACGTGTTTGTATACATAACATAAAGTACACGCACACATTGCAATTGTGTGATACAATATGAAAAATTAAAACATAAGAGCATTTCACTGCCTTTCCAAACTCATTCTTTTAGTTCTTTTGGTTTTTCATAATATAGTCTCATACAGAACTCTACATTTTATCCTGTACCGTCGTACCGTCTAAAAAAAAATTCATAACATCAATATACAGAACGTATAAGTAGTTTACTTTAGCTTCCCCCATAGTAATCACCTAAAAACCAGTACGACTAATGGTAATATTTCAGTTTCTCTTTTCTTTTATTTTCTCCTTAACAACTTATGAACACTTTGCTCCAATGTGGCGAAACGTAATGCAAACCAAAACAAAGCAGCTTAACCTATGTATGAAACTAGTTTCAATGTTGGTTTACATTCAATTCCAAGATAGCTCTGTTAAAATAGACTGTCTTTTAGAGCTGCAAAATCATTGAAATTACTTACATAAGGTTTCACATTAAGAATGTAAAATATTCAATAAGCAATTTCTGCTTTGTTTCAATTCACACTACATTCTGCCACAATAAAGCAAACCGTTCATTCAAGTATTAAGGTGCTCCCACAATGTCTTGTACTCAGCTGGTTTTCTAGACCGAATTCTTAAAGATAAGATGGAATTATTGTAAGGGCTCAAGTTGTTTAGAAAGGAGAGGTAAACTAGTGAGTAAACTAAACCAACTCACCTTCAAATAATACAAGTTTTATTTATGACTAAAAGTAATAATATTATTACCTAGTTCATGAATCAAAACTATAACTTAGCTGTCCTAGCAAATCAAAATTGTATTATTTGGTGGTGATTTGGTTTAGTTTACACACTCTTACACTTTTTTTTTCCAAATGACTTGACCTTTAACAAAAAATCCACCTTGTTCCTGAGAATTCAGTCTAGAAAGCCAGCTGAGAACAAGACATTGTGGGGGCACCTTTAATAAAAAAGATAAAATCAGTGTAATCGAATAAATAAGATTCACCAAGCATTAGCAAACTCCATAAATTTATTAAATCATAAATTCCGAAAATGAACCTTGAAAATCAAAATTATCCTCAATCAACAACTGTTATGTGAAAGCCTCTTAGCACTAGGCTTTAACTAAATAATCTACAGCGTCGATTTAAAAAGAATAAGATCACCAACTTATTCGTTTAAAGAAATATTCATTTCAGCAAGTCCTGAAATAATAAAAAAAATTAAAGCCTTAAATTCAAAAATAAATTTTGCAATATTAATTACCATAATTCATTAATACCTTCAAAATTGAACTCATTTAACATTCCAGCGGGAATTTGACTCTTTCTTATCATTACATTGTTACGATATTGTTCAATCAGTTCATCGGCTGAAAGTAAAATACAATTATACATTTTTCAAACTTCACATTCAATAATTATGTATAGCAGAACACTTACAGCTTGGCAAAATCATAGTTCCCAAGCCGTTTTGTTTCCTAACGGCTACAGCAAAGGGATTTTGCTGCTGGGCTATCATCTCCTTTACAGCTACAACACCATTAAATTTAACAATCCTCTCATGATCAGCAAGGTTCAAATAAAAAAAAATTTCACAGTTCTGGTGCAAAGCGTTCACTTGGTGAGTTGCCCCATTAACCGTTGTGGCTGGGTTCAAGTCAACTATTTTCAGAGGTACAAATAATGGAAGCTCAGAATTCTTCCTATAGCTTGGCTTCACAACAGCAGGTGCAGCATTGTACATCTCAAAAAATGACATCTGAATGAAAATACAATTGATATTTTAACTATAAATTTTTTCCACATAAAAATACAAATTACATAACACTTCACATTCTTAATACTTACGTTTCTAATAAACACGCAAAAATTAAGAATCAAAACACTTCACAAAATGTCCACCAACAAATTGACTATGTTGATAACAAGTGTTTCACTATAGCAACACAACAAAACTATCCTTAGCCTCTGCCTTCAAAAAATTCCTTTTAAACTTTCCCACAAAAAGTGTTACCAACTATTAATAATAAACCATAAATGAATATTATCGGAATACCAAATTGCATAAGCACGAAATTGTTGTCTCATTAATGAGTAGCTGTGTAGCCTAAACATGCATTTACAATAAATTCATTCAAAAATTACAAAACGACATTTCAACTACCGAAAATTTATTCCTACTTCAAGGTTTTCTCAATAGGCCGCTAGCTTCACATAAGTGCCCAGCGGGTTGGCCTATCCAGTAAATCGCAGGCGCTTCATCTGGCTCAAATGCATTGTTAATATATCGTATAGTTTTTGAGTGTTTAATGTTAAAACCTAGGGGGCCGTTTAACGCGTTAGCGTTAGAATTTTTTATTCTCATTTTTATTACCCCATAATTCTTCCTCTTTTGGATGGTAATAATAATGATGATGATGCAGTAGTATGTGTATTTTGTGATTTGTCGTACAGCTACTAGAATTGTTAGTTTGTCTGTTTGTTTTGCCACCCCTTTGACCCCTGAACATCCGGAGAGTAATTTTGAACCGAAAGCAGCTATAGCTGGTGTGGCAGCTGGCAGCCGGTTGAGGCGGCGGTGAACCTCGCGTTCCCACCGCCGCCAGAAGCGCCAGAGAGCGAGAACAGAGACGATTTCTTGAATTCGATAACCCCCTGGCACTGGCTGGCGTGCGGTCCCATCTTTGGGCAGCGCGGCGCGGGGACTTAAATGCCACGTCGCGATACCGTTTTACAATTTCATTTACTCGCCGAGGTGCAGGCAGCTGCGCGCTGCGCCCGGCCGGCCAGGGCGGCTCATATCAGTGTTCCCACACTGCTGCCGCGGGGATGGTGCGGCACCCTGCTGCCTGCCCGCCAAGGGGGAAACAACTCCGAATTTTGCTGTACAAGTGTTGTGAATTTCTTTTAATTATAACTATAAACTATACAACTATAAAAAATATGCCAAACTTTGGCGTAGCAAGTGGCCAAAGCACTCACAGTGTATAGGGCGAGCGGTCCTAAGGCAGTCCGATACGGCCGCTGCCCGCCCGCGGAATGTCCAGCGCAGCCGGCTGGCTGGGCGAGCCAGACAAAGATGCAAACATTTACCGAGTCGACTCGCGAGGCGGCCGGCCAGTGTGTCACTCTCTCACTCCTGAGCGCCTCCCCCGCGTAGAGAGAGAGAGAGAGAGAGAGAGAGAGAGAGAGAGAGAGAGCAAGTGACGTGCGCGCCGAAAACGAGAGTAAACAAGTGGGCGATAGCATCTGTGCCTTACCTGCTGCTGCAAGCTTGGCGCGGCGTGGCGCGGCGTGGCGCGGCGTGGCGCGGCGTGGTGTGGCGCGCGTGGGCTTCGGTGACCCTTTGCAAGTACAGAGGCAGGAGTCGCGGCGAAGCAGGTATAAAACCAAGTGGTACAAACGTGTGAGAGATGTTTTGTTTTCCTGCTATAGTCCTCATAATTCTGTGATTGTGGGTCACGCTCGAATAACTCCCTCTTGTTCATTCCATGTCTAACCGATAAGTTGAGCTCTCGAAGTCAGGGTGAACTTTCTCTCTCTCTCTTTCACGTTTTAAGAAGTGCGCGGCTGAGAGCAGCGGACTTGTCCCAAGGAGTTCGCTGCAGGGAGCAAGTCCGGCAGCCACAGGACCTTGCAGGAAAGAGTTCGCCGATGGGGGAAGGGAGGGGGAGGGGGCTTGCGTTGCCGCAATATACTTTCCTTGTCGGCCGAGCTCCACCCATCAGCACGACTGTCGGAGATGTTTAATATAAAATAGGAGCATTCTATCGCGTGTGGTCGCGCGGCGCGGACGGGGCGTGGCCGGCCGGGGCGGGGCGGGGTGGGACGGGGCGGGGCGGGGGTAGGGCGGGGTGGGGCGGGGTGGGGCGGGGCGGAGCAGAGCCGTGGCGCCCAGCCAATGCGGGCAACAAGCAGACGTGAAGCTGAGCGCAACGCCGGTGCGGCCAGCCAAGGACCCCCCCCCCCCCCCCCCCGCCTCCTGACTACCCCACCTGTGGGCAGCTCTTCAGGGCAGCTACAGGGAAGCACCCGAGGGGGCGCCATCGTCTGCAGGACATGTTCAATATGTTTGACAGTCATTAACAAATCGAATAATTTTATCTTTGATTTGTTTAACTTTTTTTTCTCTTTGATATTTTGATTTTTAAAATGACCTTTTTTCTTCTTCAATTTTTGTTTTATTATTCTTTGATCCCCACGTGACTTTTTGATTTTAGAGTGATTGAAAAAAAAATCAGTGATTCTTTGATTATAGTGCAACGTTTTTTATTTTAGCTTGATTGTTTTGATTTTAGTGTGATTTTTCTTATTGTAGCTTGATTTCCTCAAAGTTTGAGTAATTTTTCCTTTGAACCTTGTAACTAGATTTTTTTATGATTCTAGCGCAAAATGTGTCCTGTCTTTCAGATT